>CM052700.1:145048980-145150321 GCA_028551405.1 Uromys caudimaculatus
TCCTGGAGGCTGGACCACCAACCAAAGAATACACATGGAGGGACCCATGGTTCGGACCACATATGTGGCAGAGGAGGGCCTTGTTGGTCATCAGGGGGAGGAGAGGCCCTTGGGCCTGAGGGTGTTAGAGGCCCCAGTAAAGAGGAATGGAATGTCAAGGTGAGAATACGGGAGTGCGTGGGTGGGTGAGTGGGAGGTGGAATTCCCTCAGAGAGGCGGGGGAGGGGTAGGGGTTGGGGGTTTCCAAAGAGGAGACCTAGAAAGGGGGAAACATTGGAAATGTAAATAAAGTATAAAAAAAAAGAAAAAGAAAGAAAAAAAAGAAAAAAAAAAAGAAAGCTGCAGGGAACACCCCATCTCTGAATCACACCAATGTCCTAAATGTGGTCTCTAAGCCATAGGCAGGGCTAGTCAGTTATGATCGAAAATCCAAGGGAGGACCTATAGTAGCTGTTGTCATAGAGGACATGGCTGAGATGGATTTAACTAGAGCTGTGTCCATGTGCGGCTCCATAGACGAGTAAAATCATCCTGGAAACTTCTGTCTTCATTTTACTCTGCATCCCTACGATTAAACAGTGCTGAGCATGGCCTGGCTGTGGATATCGGAAGCCCCTCCCACACCTGTGAGTGTTGTCTTAAAGAGGAAAGGAGGGACACTCCTTGACTGACTTAGCTCCTGGATTGGTTTTCTGGGAGACCCTTGCTTCCTGTTGGGGAGACTTTTGGGGTGGGGATTATCAAAATCACCTTTGAGTACTCAGTGCCTGGGACAGTGCCCCACAAAAAAGAGGGTTTTAGGGAAAAACAGCTGAGCAAGTGGTTTCCCTTGTGGGTTCCTGGGGACACTGAGAAAAACAGGCAGGAGGAAGGGATTTGTTCAGGTGGTAGAAGGCTTGTCTATCACATACATAGTGCCAACTCCTACCCCCCACCCCTTGTATCAAGTAAGCCAGGAGTAAGGGCACACACCTGTAATCCCACCATTCTGAGATGGGGGAGGGGGAGAAGGAGAAAGACTGAGAGAGGAGGAGAGAGAGAGAAAGGGAGGGAAGGAGTGAGGGAGAGGAAGAGAGCGCATGAGCGAGAGAGTCTAAGGTCTAGTACATCCTTGGCACTCAGCTACCCTGGCTGGAGACAGGAGCACACAGGATTCCTGAAGACCCGTCATCGCTCAGAGAAATGAGTGGAGCACCTGTCCTGCAGGGGCTCTGTCTTCTTTCTGTTCTAGGACTGAGGATCCCCACCGTGCGGGGCGCCATGAGAATGCAGCCTCAAATGCTGGTAGCTAGGAGAAGAGCTGGCCTCTGGCTGTCTTCTGGCACGGTGACACAGAAGCCCCAGCTTTGTGGTTCTCATACCAGCAAGCCCTCTCAGCAGCTCCTGCTCCTTGACACAATGTCACTTCTCCCCCCATACACACACACACACTATTTTTAAAATATCTAATCTGTAGTGAGCAACGAGTGATAGAAACGTTAGTTTGCCATCTCTGGACAGACACATCCCAAGGCAAGTTTTTATTAGGCTGTCACTGGGTACTTGAAGAGGTAGACAGGAATGCAAAACCAAAGTAGTATATACAAGAACTTCTTAGTGTAGTGTAATTTGAAATATCTATAGATTTCTAGAGTGCTTTTCCTTTGGGGATGTAGCTCATTGGGTAGTGCTTGTGAAGCATGCATGAAGCCTTGGGTTTCATCTTAGGCACCGCACAAAGCAAACTGAGTGGTGTAGACCCACGGTCCCAGCACTGGGGTCCTAACAGGAGGATCCCAGGTCCAGGGTCATCCTCAGCCACACAGTATGAGCCAGCCTGGGACAGAGACTTTGAAAAGCATCTTTAATTGGTATATATCTGCTTGTGTTTATAGAGACAGGATGATGGCTTGCCACAGGAATGTAATATGTAATGAGCAAACCAGAGTAAAGAGCTTTTCTATCTTAAGCAGGTTAACACAAAATAAAAGTCTGTGTTGAGGAGACAGCATAGTCTATAACATGCTTGTTATATTAGCATGAGGACTTGAGTTCAACCCCTGGCACCCACATAAAAGACAGGCAATCCCAACACCAGCCTGCTAGCGCCAGCAGGATTGCCAGGGCGTGGCTATCCACTCTAGTAGAATTAGTGAGCTGTAGATTTGGTGAAAGACCCTGTCTCAAAATACAAGGGGGAGAGTGATTGGGAAAGACACCTTGGGTTAGCCTCTGGTCCCCACATGTATGCACACACACATGCACGTATATACACACACAGACATGCACACAGACACACACAGGTTATTCATCTCAAATAACCTTGAAAAGCTGACTGGCCAGAGATTCCCCCCCTGTATTCAGGTTACATAAACAAGAGATCTTGCCAATGAAGTCGGTTGACACAGTTTTTCATTATTTATTTATTTTTCAAAAGTTTTAATTATTTTATTTATATGAGTACACTGTAACTATCTTCAGACACACACCAGAAGGGGGCATCACATCCCGTTACAGATGGTTGTGAGCCACCATGTGGCTGCTGGGAATTGAACACAGGACCTCTGGAAGAGCAGTCAGTGCTCTTAACCGCTGAGCCATCTCTCCAGCCCCAACAGTTTTTTAAAAAGATTACCTTTTGCTCAGGTCACTTTCCCACAAGGAAACAAAAGTTAGCTATCTGTTATCATGTAACAATTGCCCGGTATCTCAGTGGCCTAAGACAGTAATTAATTATCTGACTGAATTGCCTTTCTCTCACATTCACATGGAAGCCTTTATCCTCCACTCCTGTGCTCTGTGAAGACAGAACCTTTAAAGTGGTAATTACAGCTACAGGAGAGACTTGGAATACACCCTTAAAATGCACAAGACTGTCAGCTCCATACCCAGCCTTGAAAGGAAAGCAGAATGATGTCATAGGGCGACCCTAAACACCGGATCTTTACAACAAAGGCAGGGGATTGAAGGATGCAAGCACACAGAGAAGAGGCTACGAGAGAACACAGGGAAAGCTCTACAGGTTAAGGGCCGAGGCCTCCAAGAGACCAAATTCTCCAGGTGCTGGACTGTATTAATCAGCTTTGTACTACTACAACGGAACATGGGGCACAAGCTGCTTCTGAGGTAAAGAGAGGTTTATTTTGGCTCACCGCTATGGAGATCCAAGTTCATGGGGCAGAGTTCGATTTCTGTTGGGACTGTCTCATGGCTTAGGGTCTTCCCTTACCTCACTCTTTCTGGGAATACTCCTGTAATGATACTCATCCCCAAGTCCTCCAGGGGGCTCTGAGGAAAGACACAGGTCAAATGTGAAATCACAAGACCAGGGGTGTAGCTTAGTGGTGGAGTGCTTGCTTAGCAGGAGCAGTGTGTGTGTGTGTGGGGGGGGGGGGGTGCATGAGAGCGTGCACACACTTAAATGCTGGTACATATGGGCACACTTTAATGGTCAACGACATAACCTAGAGTCACCTGGGAAAAGAGTCTCATTAAGGAGTCTCACTAAGACTGTCTACATTGGGTTGGCCTGTGCACATGTCTATGCAATATTGTTTTAATTAAGTTAATTGATGCATCATCCCCATGGGGCAGCACCATTCCCTAGGCAGTGAGTCCTGATCCATAGAAGAGTGGAGAAATTAAGCTGCCTGCAAGCAAGCACGCGAGCATCTCTGCAGCCCCTACATCAAACCTCTTAAAAGAGTCCATACTATCACCTCTCCAGTGTGTGTCTTTGGCCCTTGGCCATGCGAGGATCTAGAGGCAGGCTTGCCGAGTTCACGGTGAAATGGGGTGACGTCATCCTTTGGCTTCTGCGTGGTTCCTGCCTTTCTTCCTGAACCCAGGCAGTTCAGAATCCCTTCCCTGGCTGTCCCTTAGTGGCCCACTCTCCTTATTCTCTCTCTGCCAGCCCCACGGTTTCCACATCATTTTGCCATCGCTGCCTCAATGTTTTATACTTATATTAAGATGCTTCCAGTTCTGGGTTCACACGCCCAATTCTATTTACACTCCTCCCCTTGAACTCAGGAGCCACAGTGCCTCACTGTCCCAGAACAGCTGACTCCTACTCATAGACACAGACCTCCACAGCTCTTTGGTCTCCCAACACAACAAATCCACTCCGTCTGGTCAAGGCAGAGCTTTAGAATCATCCTTGACTCTTTTCCCCCTTGAATTACTTAGTCACCAGATGCCAAATGCCTTCTGCTTCTTCCTGCTCAGAGCTCTCCACTGAATTCTCTCTGCCTTCTCCTGCTACCAGGCCCAGACCACTTCCCACCGCCTCTAGAATGGGCCTCTGCTCCTGCACACAGTATCTGATCTCAACAGCCAGCCAACATACACCCCAAAATGCAAAGCTCGGTCACTGCTTCTCCCTACTGAGAAGGGTTTGGGTATATGTGTGTTATGATGTGTGTGTGTTATCACCAAGATAGAATAGACTGCTCTCTCATAACAACTAAACAGGTTCTAGCATGTTTTATTATCCTCCCACCCCCATTTGCAGACAAAGTGCCTTCCTTTGTTCAATTAGGGGTTATTTACTGAAGCCGCAGGCCCCATACACAGGTGAGCATTGCTCATGGCTCTGTCACCTCTCACCCAAGCTAGCACCGGACCTGGCACTTGTTCTTTTAAAGCAGGGTCTCACGTCTCACATAACTTAGACTGCCTTTAGGGTTACTGGGTAGGTGGGGATGACCATGACCCTCTGATCCTCTTGTCTCTACCTTTCGAGTACTAGGATCATGAGAATCCTGTAGCAGGCCTGGTGTGGTGCTGGAGACTCACCAACCACTGGACTTCATGCTCTCTGGACAAGCATTTTACCAACTGAGCTACATCTCCATCCTGTATTTATTTATTGAATAAATAAAGGATTTCAGTAAGTGTTGTCACTAAAGACTAATTATTCACCCCATTCCTTTCCAACTTTAGAACAAAATTCATGGGAGCTGACTTAAGAAAAAATTATCTTCATGGTCCCCGTTTATGCAAAGAGTCTCTATTCCAAAGAACAGAGATAAATTATGTTGAAATATTTTTAGGGCTCCAGAAATCTTCAAGCAGCTCTTATCTCTCCATGAAGATTATACCAGTAGCAAAGCTAACAAAATCAGCCAAGCTCTCAAGAAACAGTACATAAATTAAAGCTTCCAACAAAATCCAATTATAAAAGGGACACAGTTTGTATGAATGTCAAATAACCTCCACTCCACTGTGGCTGAAGTGGCTGCAGACAGTGCCAGGTGGGGGGGTCAGCCCTCCCAGGATGACATTTACAGACTGTTAGGTCTGTTAATGGCAAGTAGCTAGCAGGGAAATCCTTTTCTGATTTTTTTTAGTGTGTGACATACGTGTGCGTATATGTGTGTTATGATGTGTGTGTGTGTGTATGCATGTGTGTGTTATGATGTGTGTGTGTGTGAGCATGCATGTGTGTGTTATGATATGTGTGTGTGTGTGTATGCATGTGTGTGTTATGATGTGTGTGTGTGAGCATGCATGTGGAGGCCAGAGCTGGACATCAGATGTACTCTTCTCTGACTTTCCACCTTATTTCCAGAACAGGGTCACTTCATTGACTTTGAGGCTTACCTCGAGTTGATTGATTCAGCTAGGTTTGAGGACCAGCGATCTCCAAGACCCTATCCCCCCATTCATCTCCTCTTCCCCTCACCCCAGCACTGAGGTGACAGATTCCTGCCACTGCACTAGCTTTTGTGTAGGTGCTGGGGATCCGAACCCATGTCCTCATGTCTGTGTGGCAGGTACTAAGCCTGCTAAGCCATCTCCTTAGCTCTCTGTTCCAGTTCCTGAAACACATCCTTTGGAAACGGAAGTGGGGAGCCCTGGTGGTCGCCCTGGTTTCCTGCAGCTTTAAGTAGACAAGTACCAAGGACAAGCTCATTAGGAGGCCCACAGGATATAGGTCTCAGCAGAGAATCATGCAAACATGCAGTTCTGTGACATAAATGTATCCACGCTGTCATAGAGTCCTCACAACCTCCATCTCCATGACCACCTCACCTTCCCAAAGGGAAACAAACGTCCATTAAAAATGTCACCCAGGGCTGGCGAGATTGGCTCAGTGGGAAACGGCCACTGCTGCTAAGTCAGAGGACCTGATTTCATCTGTTGAGATCCACATGGTAGAAGGAGGGGAGACTGGAAGATTGTCATCTGACCTCTGTACAAGTGCTGTGACACACAAACCACACCCCACCCTCCGAATAAACAAAATGTAATTTAAAAAAATGTCACTCTCCCCTTAGCCCCTGGGAAACCAGCATTGCACTTTCTGCTTCTATGACAAGTGTGGGGACCCTATGTAAAGGAGGCCATGAAGTATTTGTCCTCTGGTGTCTGCCATCTCTTGTTCAGCATGGCAGCCTTGAGGTTTATCCCTGTCCATAGCCAGTGTCTGTCTCACACCCAGTTCCAGCCAGTCATGGTTCTCGACTGCATCTCTGCTTATTTAAACTCACAGCACCCCTCCAGGCTCAGCTCAGCAGGTACTGTGTCTGCTCCAGTCATCAACACAGCCATCAACTTACTGCTCTGACTTAGCTTTTTGCCAGAGTGCTACTTAGCATACTGCCAGCAAGTATGTACACTCTTGAGGACAGGGCAGTGCTGGGCCGTCTAATGCCCGCCATGCAAATGACCACTGCCAAGCGCCCCGGAACGAACAGAGGAGCAATCACGGCATGCTCTCTGCTTGGCAAATACCTTTTCTCCCCTAAGGCATCAACTGTTACCAGCCGGATGATGTCCCACAGAAGACATGCTGGCGTTTAACTGGAGTATCCTCGAGTGGCACTCTGACTTGGAAATAAGGTCTTTGTGGATGTCACCAGACCTAAGATGATTACTGTCTTAAGAAAAGGGACATGGGGACACAAGCAGACACAGAAGGAAGGTGGCTTAAGAGGTGGAGTTAGGATCTAGAAATACCCAGGCAGCTAGATGCTGGGAGAGAAGCCCAGGAGCCTGGAGACAGCGTGACCCCGCCCAAACACTCTGGCTCTCAGCTTCAGAACGGTGTGGAAATTCAATGTGCTGGTTCAAGCCCTTGGTGTTCTGGATACTTGCCTTTCTCTTCCACGGGTACAGAACTTGTCTGTTTAATAGACCGCACAAAATATATGAAACAAGACCACCTCTGTATTGGATATGCATGTCTCTTCTGGACTGTCTAAGGATGTGATAGACCAACATTACATAGAGCTTACTTTGTGTTATCGATTTTGCTATCCAAAGATGGTTTAAAAATCTACAGAGGAATGTGCCTAGGCACCATGTCACAACCATGCCATTTTATAAAAGGGATGGAATACACATGGATCTTTATGTTGTGACAGTCCCGGAACCAATTTCCAGTGAGACTGTGCTTTGTTGTCACAGTCCCAGGAAAAGAAACCACCAAGACTGAATGATGGGTCTCCATCTATGCTGGTATAGCCTTGCTGGGCTCAGACCAAACTCAAACCAAACAGGCTATCGCCCTGAGGGTCTCCATGCTTGGACAATATCCAGGTGTAGGGAGAATCTGGCCTCTTCCATCAACAACCCCAGACCTTCTCAGTAAATCCTCTGACAGCCATGAAGACATGTTGTCCCACTTCCCACCAAGTGACTAACTTTCCAAGAACCTACCTCAAGTCAGGTGATGCCAGACCTTAAAACTCTAGAACACAATCCCTTTCTTTCTTTTCTTTTCTTCATCCCCCTCTCTCCTTCTTTCCTTCCTCCCTCCCTCCCTTCCTTCCTTCTTCCAATTTATTCTGCTTTGTTAGTGATAGTTTAGCAACCTAGTCAAGGTAAATCCAAATGGTGCTTCCAAAGCAGGAGGGTTTTTGTTTTTGTTTTTTTTTCCCTTCTTGATCTGGCCCCAAGACTCATCCATCCATTCTTTTATGTAAGTATACTGTAGCTGTCTTCAGACACACCAGAAGAGTGCATTGGATTCCATTACAGATGGTTATGAGCCACCATGTGGTTGCTGGGATTTGAACTCAGGACATCCAGAAGAGCAGTCAGTGCTCTTAACCACTGAGCCATCTCTCCAGCCTCCCCTCCCCCCCCAAAAGCAGGAGTTTTAAGAAGTGGAGGGAACAGACATTCTCCTGGCCATGCCCCAGGTAGAGAGGACAGAACAGCTTCTCCTTTGAGTGTCACCCGACCTGCATGTTGTTCTCAGCCTGTGACTTATGACAGCACAATTTATAAATGCTAGCCCCAGGCAGCTGAAGCTGGTGTGGGGAAGCATTGTCCTTCCCCCCCATAGCCTGGTCCAGCCCCACCCTGGGAGAGATGCAGACTTACTGTTCTCAAAGGAGCATGGTGTGTCAGGGATGCCAGAGGGGGCTGCACTGGGCCCTGAAAGGCCAGGGAGAAGCGCTGGCCGGTGTCCGGTGGGGACGAGGAAGCATAGATGCGGCTTTCTAGGCGTTCAGGCTCCTGCTTGTAGGACTCCAGGGGAAATGGGTGCTGCTTGGTCACTTGGGTGGGTGTTGATGGAGAAGAGGAGACGCTGGAGGCTGCAGGGAGATGACAGAGCTCATTAGAGGTGTGGCCTTGGCGAGGAAGAGGGCTCTGTGCTTCTAAGCACCCATCCCTTCTTACCAACCAAACAAGCAAATGTAAGAATCAACCCTGAAATAGTAAATGTAGAAATCAAGGCAGAGTTTAATAAGTGTATTCATAGCCTCTTACTAGTTCAGAGTTCAGAAGCACCCTCACTGTCCATGCTGAGGTGTGAGCAGTGTTGGGGGCATCCTACAGTCCTGACTATTCATATAGTCAGGGCTGGTCTGCCCTCCACATGGTCTCACTCTCCTCTTGGCCAATACTGCTTGCTCTCTTCCCCCTCCCCACCATGCATGTGCCCACAGCAAACACCATGGAGCCAATATTGGTGGAGGTTGCTTATAGGGAGATGCAGAGAGAGCTCAGCAGAAGCAAGGAGAAGTCACACGACAATATGGGTGAACCAGAAGGTGCTTGCCTTGCAGACAAGAGGACCTGAGCTTGGAGTTCACATAAGGTTAAGTCAAGCTTGGTAGGGTGGTACACACTTACACTCTCAGCACTGGGGAGTGTTGGCACAAACAGGCAAATCCTTGGGGCACAGGCAGCCAGCCTAACCTACTCGGTGACCCCTTTAGAGGGTGCCCAAGATGTCCTCTGGCATCCATGTGCACATGCACAAACATAGCTCCCCCCAATATGCACACAATAGATGTGGGATGTAAAGATTCATGATTATATATAATCCTGCATGCCTCTATCTCTACCTCCTGACTGCCGGGATTAAAGGCATGTGCTACCATGCCCAACACCTCTTCTTTTATGAGGGCACTTACCATTCTATATCAGGCCCACCACAACCCAACAGAACCTCATCCAAACTTGACTGACCCGAAAAACCCCTATCTCCAAATAAAGTCACATTCACAGTACTGGGCAGTAGTCTCCAATGTATGCTTCCAGGGACACAATTTGACCCGCAATAGTTAACTGGCGACATAACTGGGTGTACTAGCAACATAATGGGCAGGTCTCTGGGAATTCGAGGCCAGCCTGGCTACACAGTGAGTTCCAGGTCAGCCAGGGCTACATAGTGAGACCCTGACTCAAAACAAACAAACAAACGAAAGAAAAAAGACACACACACACATACACACACACACACACACACACACACACACACACACACACACACACACACACACACACACACGCACACCGGGATAGGGAGAGACACTAGAGACTCTTGCTATGCATGCACAAATATGAGGAGGTAAGGATGGGTGGCAACAGCAGAGGCCAGAAGAGAAGGGACAGATGCTGCCCTGCATACTATGGAGGGAATGTAGCGCCGCCCATGCCTTGATTTTGAACTTTTGTTTTTCTTTCAGATAGGGTCTCATATACCCCAGGCTTGAACTCACTATGTAGCTGACCAAGTCTTCAGCAGGGTGTCGGCCTACCCCTCATCGTGAGGTCAGACAGAGCAGAACAGCTCCACTTGTATGAATCAAACAATAGTTCAACCTTACAGACCCAAGTCCTGCCTTGGTGATTCCCTTGTGGGCATGCCTAACCCCAGGGGGCACGGGATGAGGGCTGATGAGGTACAACCCAGCAGGGTGGGCCAGGCAGGTCAGGAGAAAAACAAGAGAATCAAAACCCTGCACCACACACTCATCCTACGGACCTGGGGTTTCCATGTGTCCACATAGGGGCGGTCCCCATTGATTTCCAACTCTCCCCGTCCCCCTTGGCCCACTGTGACAGAAAGCACTGACATCCAGTGCCCATGGAGCACACTCAAACTTCTCTGGACTGTAACTCCACCTAATCTCCGTTTAGGCGTTCTGGTCCAACCCACACACACATTGTCAAAGACACAGAACATGTACCTCCGCAGGAGTCTTTTTTTTTTTTTTTTTTTTTTTGATGTGGAGCTGGGGAGATGCTCAGTCAGCAAAGTGTTTGATGTGCAAGAATGAAGAGCAGATCTTGATCTCCAGAAACCACTTAAAAACAAAAGCAAACAAACCCAGGCATAGTGGTGTGTGCCTGTACTCCCAGTTTCAGGAATTAGAGCTAGGAGGATCCCAGTGGCTCACCTAGGTTACTTGGAAAATTCTAGGCCAAGTGCAAGACCTTGTTTCAGCAAACAAACAAACAACAACAACAACCAAGCTAATCCAAGATGGCTACCACCTGAAGAGGACACCCAAGGGTGTCCTGTGAGCACACGTGTGCACTTACATAGGCCTGCAGCCCTCTGAGCACACACGTGTGCACCTGCACATGCTTGCAGCTCCCTAGATGAACACACACCCAGGCTCACACAGGCAGATATGTTAGTTCCTTTCTCAGAGCTGCTTCTCCTCATGGAGTATCAGTACAGTGCTGATTTCGAAAGCAGAGTTCACACACACAACGGCTTCTCCAAGTGGTGGAGTGAGTCACAGCAGCATAGTGCCTGACAGGGAAGGAGTCAGCCTCACCATCCTCTCCACGTGAGGAAGCCGGCAAGCAGAAGAGGCAGAGAACCCTTGGCATGGGACGATGCCGTCTGGAGTTCTTGAGAAAGGATTTCACACGTACAGTGTTCACTCCTGCCGATCTGCGTATGCCTGCAGCACCCTGGGAAGGAGCCAGGGAAGGGAACAACCAGAGGGAAGACCATTCAATGACACTTTTCTCCTCCATGCTTTCTATTGTGGGTATAGTGATGTTTGATCTCCACTGTCATTTGACTGCATTTAGAATCACCATGGGAACATATCTCTGGGTGTGGCTATTAGGGGTTTTCCAGAGAGGTTGAACTGGGTAGGATCACCCAGACCAAACAAAGGAGAAAGCTGTGCATCAGCATTCATTTCCAGACTGCAGAAGCTGTGTGACCAGCTGCCTTCCCCTGCTGCTCTGCCTTCCCCACTACAACGGACTGCACCCTCTCACTGTGAGCTGAGAGACCCTTCCTTACAATGGTTCTTGTCAGGCATGGTGTCATAGCAGCAAGAAAAGGAATTCTATAGGTATGTTTTATGTATTTTGAAATTTACCTTTTTCTATCCATTATTTTTTATGAGCAGCTGGCCAGCCGTGTACGTAAGCACATGCCCACCCTGCCCTAGTTCTCTCTGGAGCTCTGTGCAGCTTCTACCAGAGCTGGAGATAGGGCCTTGTCATCCTGAGCTTATTGCTGTCTGCAGAGCAAGGGTCCCTCCCTTCCTCTCTGTTTCTACATCGCAGCCTGTCTGTCCATCTTTGCAAGAAGTCTCTACTCACACCATTCTCCTGGAAGAGGGCCAGTCACTGTTGGGTGAACGACCTTACCAACAGGGAAAACTCCCCACTGGTTCTTTGCTTGGCTACCGATCACCATCACAGTGCACACCGCTGGGTGAAAGAAGGCAGCTTGCTCAAGAGGGCTCACAAAGGCATGAGCCATCAAGCTTCTCCCATAGCCCTCATTCCTTGTAGGTTGTTTGTGCAAATGCTGGAAGATCCTAACCCACTACAGCGGAGGCCAGGGGAGAAGGCTGGTGGCCGAGGGGCACTGGGCCACAGCTAGCACTGGCCCAGCCTGCTCGGGTGAGAAGCAACAATATGGCCCTTTCTGCTGAAATGGATAGAAATTGTGGTTGCATGGCTCTCTACCTGCCTCAGGAAAACTATCCTGACTCTTTCCAAGGCCATGGGGTGTTTTCATCTTCCACCCAGCCTGCCTCACCTCTGCCCTGCTTCCCATCCAGGGCCTCCCATGGGGACATAAACGCACAGTGACCCCACAGGCTTGGCCAAGCAGCTTTCTATGACTACAACATGCACCCAAGACAAGCGACTTAACAAGAGAAGAGGGTTATCCTGGCTCACAGTTTCAGTTCATCATAGGTTGTCCTGCTGCTTTGGGCCAGTGTTGGCACAGCACTACAAAAGCGTGTGGTGACTGTCCACATCATGGCCAGGACATAGGAGAGAAGTACGAAGATACTAAGACCCACAATTTCCTTCAAGGAAACATCTCCAATGACTGAAGAAATCCCACAAGGCACCACTGCTGAAACTTCCCACAAACTTCCCACAGCACCAAGTTGGGGATCCAGTCTTTAAAATGTGGGTCACTGGGAACAGTCCAGATGCAGACCCTGGCAGAGGTGAAGGGACAGGTGACATGCCAGATGCAGGGCAAGGCCCACACCAGCAAATGCAGAGGAATGAACTGAGCGCCCCTCCCTCCCTGGTGGGTGATGTCTTCCAATGCCCTGCAGCACTTCCTGCTGCCTGCAGAGTCCTGCCTCACACTCTAATGAGTTCATCAGCTCCTCAGGCACCTACACCTCAGATGAAGGAACCACTGGTCAGAGGACATTAATTGCTTATGCACCTCTTTTTGTCAAGTTCATATGTCCTGACTCCAGCTCCCAAACTTCTTTACTGTAACTAAATTGAGATGCCACCAAGGGACAGGATCAACGATGCAAAATCATGTAAAATTCCATCTCAGTCATGTGGATTTCTCAGGAAGAGGGGCTCCGCATGCACGCCTCCAGGAAGAGAGTCTGGAGGTGCCTGGACAGGGCAGGAAGGGGAGCTAAGGAACGGTGAAGGGTTGTTCAGAGGGGGCCTGGGCCTGGGACTCTGAGTGGTCTCCATACTGGGTGGCCTTGGGCAGGCAGCTTTTGATCCAAGCTGGCAGAAAGAGGGGGACAAAGATCAACTGTCATCACGTGGGTGCTGGCTTCTCAGTAGTTATCAGGGATGGCTGTGAGGCTGGTGAGGACATTTGACTATTGGTGTCCCCATTAGTAACTCAAGGGGCAGGAGGGACAGCACTGCTTCACAGCTCCATTGCCTTTACAACTCAAAGATGTGGCATGCCGGTGGCGTGTCAGCCTTTTGATGTTGAGCCGGTGCTGTCATTTGTAAAGTTCATGCTCAGTAACAACACCATCAAGCTACAAAATAAAATCATAAAAGAATCTTGGTGTTTTAGGTGTTTATGACTGTGCTACCCCACATCCGTAGCTACCCTGGGGCGTGTGCTGTTTATTTAGATCGTTACTACTTTCTTTCTGGACAGACTACAATTTGGCTATCTACAAGAGCAGGTGCTGCTCTGCTCATCAGTAACTTTCAGTAGCTTCTGGGGCCCAGCTTGGTGCAGCAGGAAGGGGAAGCCAGAGGCCCACTCCAGGTATGGTGGGGAGAAAGGGACAAAAGCAAAACCAAAAGCATACCCACCACCTGTGAACCGTCTTGTGATGAACGCATATATTCCCGAGGTGGGAGAGGCTCAGAGGAGGAGCAGCCAGCCCATAACCAGAGGTGGGCAGGTCCTCTTAGACACCCGAAGACTGGGCCTTTGACCTAGAGAGCAACACGGATGGTCTCCAGTGCAGTGACTTTCATGCTAGGTGGGCAATGCCCAAGGTAACCCCAGAAAGGACCCAGATGGTTTCCTTGTTAGGTTTCCTCTGAGAAGGCATCCCTCCCTGCTTCAGAAGGTTTTTGCTGTGGGCAGTTGTCAGCTCTGAGGGTGAACAATGGCTCTGATTTTTTTTTTCCTCCTGCTGCCAAGCCCATGAATAAGCCCAGTGAGTGAACAGAAATGGACCCTGGCAGCCACACAGAATGCCAGGCAAGAGCTTCCAGACAGCAGGGAGCCATGAGCCGGTGACTTCACAGGGCCTGGCTGGCCATGTTGGTGGAACTGTGTCTGTGAGAGAAGGCAGGACAGAGATGTCAATGGAGAGAAGTGAGCACTGGCTTCGAGACTGCTGGGCAAGGCTGAGGCAGAGGCCTGGGCTTCAGAAGCTCTAAGCTCTGGGCCTGGATATACCCCCTAACTCATCAAACACGCCCAACAACGTGTGCACTGGAACAGCAAGCAGGCGCCATTAATACAAGATCCCAAAAAAGGGGCAGCCTGTCAGGGACCCAAGTCCATTCAGCTGTCTCTGACCACCTGCCTGACTCTGGCAGGGGCACGACAACTGAGCTTTAATGGCGTTCACTTCCAGCCACCCTCAGACCTGGGCTCCCTCCGCCATGGCACCGTGAGGGTAGCGGCAGCCTTCCCTCCTTAGCAGACAGGGTCTTCCTTTTGGAAGTCCAGGTCACAGCCACTGCTCTGTACCCCTTCAGGCAGGGTCAGCCACGATGCAGTTGGGAAGCCCTTGTGCCAGGTCAGTGTGGCTGGCGTCCCATCCACAGTAGTTAAGAAGAGTCACAGATCATAAGGATTGCTTCTGAGACCTGGGCGCGCAGCTCGGTTGGTAGAATGTTTTCTAACACGCACAAGGCACTGGTTTTTTAGCCCCACCACCCTGTGAATCTGGGCATGGTAGTGCAGGCCTGTAATCTCAGCATTTGAGAGGTGGAGGCAGGAGAATCAGAAGTTCAAGGTTGTCTCTGAATATGAAAACAAGTTTGAAGGCAGGTTGAGATACATGAGACCCTATCTCAAAGACCGAAGACCAGCCAACCCCAAAGCAACTTAACAAAAAACCACAAGCCCACGCCTACACAGTAGCTCACCCAGTCCTATGGGCTAGCAAGCCCCAGGCATTGGCTCGCCCAGTCACATTGTTACACCAAGGTGACTTTTAGGCTAGCAAATCCTCTTTTCTCCAGCAGTATTGTCCATGTTACAGTCTCCCACCCATGATTTCAATCATTTTTTCCCTTTCTCTCTAACCTATAATTTGAGTTGCTATGTCACTCTTCTAGGTCACTTCCCCATCACCTGCCTTGGTGGGGCACATTCCAGAGGGATCGCAGCCCATTCCACCTGTCCTCATCCCAACTCTGGGAGGAGCCTGAGTCTGTGCCTGCGGCTGCCATGTAAGGCAAACACATTGGTTTCTGGACCCTTTTCACTCTCTAAAAACACACCATTTACTTCAATGTTACTTTTGTCATTTGTACATGAATCAGTATTTCACAGGTCCTCAGTTTTAATTTCTAATATAACGGATAGAGATACTTATGACCACACAAACAACGGCTCCTTGGCATCCTCAGTTTTTAAAACTATAGATATTAACATTTTCTCATTCATATATACTTAAAATAAAACAAAAAGGGAATGTGAATTATAAATTTTTATGAATTATAAATATCTTTAATACATGGGCCAAGAAAAGATGCCAGATTCAAGTATCTGCTTTTCATTTAGCTATTTAACATGTGGTTTTGGTTGAAATACATATATCACTAACAGTATAATACATATAACATGCTATGAATATATACTTCTACATAATATGTTTGTGTACTCAATATAACATATATTATATGTACATTACAGATAACATCTAGCTCGTCAGAGTCTGTGAATTATCCTTAGTGACTGCAAGGACCTCACTATCAGGACCAGGGTTCTACCCTGACTCTGTCTTTTCTCCCTTGATGATGCTCGCAGGTCCCCTTTCCCTGTGATAGTTCAAGTCCCTCATCTGGAACGCAGACCATCTCCTACATGTGTCTCATAGAGTTCTCTCCTTCCCTTCGCTAACCACATCCCAACACTGTGAAGAGGGACTAGGGCTTGATCTGGGTCCCTTTTGACATGAACGGTCTGTGCATAATTGCTGTTCACTGCTCCATCACGCCCCCTGGAGGTGTTCACACTCTAATGAAAACACAAGCCCAAGAGCAGATGACAGAGGACAGAACTCGCAGCCGCACTTAAGGCCTAGAGGGGCAGGGCTACAGCCAGGTGGGATGGAAATGCTATCCTGAGTCTCTACTGTCTGCCCTGGAGTCAGCTGTCCTTACCTTTGCTTTGTGTCTTTGGACGTGTTAGTAGCATTTGCTGATTTGCAGTCCCAGTGAGGCATGCTTGGTTATTAAAGTCCCCCACTTGCATCATGCCTTTGCTGCTCTAAGAGTGCCTAGCTAGCATCTAGTTGACACCAACTATGTGTGTGTTGTATGTGTTCTGGAATTGACCAACTCTGTCTGTACCACATCTTCTGTAACTTTCTTTGACGAGTCAAACTGTGCTATGGACCAAGGGACCCTAGTTGAAGAGGTCTCTGGGAAACACAGGAAGCGCACAGAGGACCCTCCTGTCAAGCAAACGACTTTGTTCCGTACTCTGCTGCATTTTAATAATGTACTGGAATAACTGTATTAATGTCCTCTGTCCCTGTCTTAGCTAGCTTTCTACTGTTGTGATAAAAAACACTGCCCAGAAGCACCCTGGGGAGGAAAGGGCTCATTTGGCTTCTATATCCCAGGTCACTGTCCACAGAGTGACCAGGGCGGGAACACAAGGCAGGAACCTAGAGGCGGAAACTACAACTCATGCCACAGAGGAACGCTACTTACTGATGTGTCTCATGGCTTGCTCAGCCTGCTTTCTTACACAACTCAGGACCACCTGCATGGGGTGGCACCACATCCCCCTTGGGATGGGCCCACCCACATCAATCAAAGGGGCCCACCCACATCAATCATTAACCATGGAGACGCTCCCAAAGGCTTGCCCACAGTTTCAATCTGGTGGAGGCATTTCCTCAACTGAGGTTCCCTCTTCCTAAACGATTCTAGCCTGTGTCAGGTTGACGTAAAACTAAACCACACATGAGGTCTGCGGATCTTGGGCCCTGGAAGGGTTCATCCGTTCAGCCCTGTGCAGCTGTGTTCTCCCCTGCTGAGTCCCTGAGCAACACACTCTGCTCAGTTCCCAATGGAAGCCAGTGTGCCAGCGCTCCGTGCCCAGGTCAGTGAGAGCAGAGGCTCAGACTCAGCATCCTAGGGCTGGACAGTGGGTGCCGGCTATGCCCCCGCAGAGCTCATTCCTAACCACACCAGCTCAGGCACATTTAGCAGGGAGGCAGCTGGACAGCAGCTAGGCTGTGTCCTCCTGTGCTTCAGCAGATACAGATTGTGACTGTCTGGTCAGTGCTGGCTAAAGAGAAACTTCCCTGGGCTGCACGCAGGTTCAGCAGGGTGGATAACTCAAGTGGAAATCCTGGAGGGGAACCCTTTGTTTCCTTCACTGTCTTCCAGAGGAGATCAAGGTGGCTAGGAAATCTAAGGTGGCCTTAGCCCTGTGTTTAAGAGAATGGAAGCTCCAACATTAGGCAGTCTGTGGTAAGAACTGGAAGCCCTGGTGGTCCCCAGGCACAGGCCTGACACTGAGGTCTGAGCTTTGCTAGTGGCTCCTGGGTCTTCCTTGGTGTCTACTAGATTAAACTCTCTTGGGCCTTAACTCAACTTGGGTAGAGTTAGGCTCCATGGCCTCCGTGGTGAGAGATGCCACTGGGAGGGAACAGGGTGCCCTTCTGCTCCCGAGGGAGGTCTGGCAGATCCTGCTCTAGCACACGTGTGATCTAGGAGGACCCCAGGCTGGAGCTGATCTGTCTGTACGAGGGACGCTCTAGCTCACAGATCTCCCATACGCATTCGTGAGTTTTTCCTACTGACCTTGGAAAATTCTGCCTGAGTCCCATGGGAAGGTTTCATAAAAAAAGCATTGGTCTGGGCAGTCCTTGATGTCGCCCTTGAAGAGTCCACCGAGCAGAGGGTATGGTGGCTACCAGGACAGTTGAGGTGTATCTGTGTCTCTCGAGCACTGAAATTATGAGCATCAAGTATTGCATCTGACTTCTTATATTTAAGGTGGATGTGGGAACGGAACTCAGGTCTTCACGCTTACGTAGCAAGCGTTTTACCAACTGAGCTATCTTTTCAGCTACCATCATCCCCCTTAAAAAGAATTACATTTATTTGTGTGTGTGCACGTGTGTATGTATGCTGCAGGTATTTACAGAGGCTGGAGGACAACTTCAGGGATCTGGGCTCTGAGAGGTGAGGCTTCAACCTAGAGCCCATGCGAGTCCTGTAACCACTTAGGTCTTCAGATGGGGGCGCATCCCTCCTGTGCCCGCAGAGCTCTCACGCTCAGATGTTACAACAGGAGGAGAGGAAGGAGGTTCTCCAGAGATGACGGATTTATAGGGACCAGCAAAGCTTACAACAAGAAAACATAGGCTATATTAAGTTAAATGCACATGCAAAGAGGCAGGGGAAGTTTTTTAAAAGACAAAGTGAAAAGGACACCATAGTACCAGTATCCTAGCTATCGGGGTCAGTGACAAGGGTGGTAGCAATCCAAGTTAAGCATAGGCAGCTGTCTTTGTAGAAGCATTTGCTGTGCAAGGCTGCGGCTCTGGCTGGGTCTTTTGTGGTCATTCTTGGAATCATAAATGTGTGAGAGATCTCCTTCAGATGTGTTCTTAGATGGAGACTGGCTGCCTAATCAGGACCACAAAAGTCACTGTCACCTTGATTTCTCTGAAGTATCGATTTACAGCAGCGTTACTCGGGAAGCAGACAAAGCAGGGCTGGCTGTTTACTTCAGCCAGGCATCTCTAAGGCGTACTGGGACTGAATTTGGAACTAATTCTGCTGAGTTCGGCCCAGGGTCAAGGAAGGTCAAGTGGCCATCAGGCCTCCAAATATGAACTTTCCAAATTGTCCCTGGCTGAGTGGGAGCGTGCATGGTGATGCTCCCACACTGCCCTGAGGATGGTGCTCCATCTTAAGCCGCTCTGGGAATTCCTTGTTCTGAACCAGCATCTTAGTCCCCAGGAAAGAAATCCATCCTTCTCTCTCTCTCTCTCTCTCTCTCTCTCTCTCTCTCTCTCTCTCTCTCTCTCTCTCTCTGTGTGTGTGTGTGTGTGTGTTGGGGGGGGGGAGAGGGAGAGTTTCATGTAGCTTAGCATAGTATCTAAGTCGATATGTATCTAAAGATGACCTTGAACTGGTCCTTCTGCCTCTACCTCCCAGTGTTGGGATGACAACCATGAACTACCACACCTAGTTCTATTCAGTGCTGGGGATGAACCCAGGACTTTGTGTTGACGAGGTAATCATTCTATCAACAGAGACATATCCCTCTTATAGCCAAGAAGTGGTTCTTAATTCTGCTGAGTCCCAGGACCCTCTGACCTGTAATGAGTCAATCTGAACCCCAGCAACACATTCCTTGTTTATTCGGCTTCTGAAGTAACTTCAGGTTATTTCCAACCTCAGAGCCTGACTTCTAAAATGTGTGTGCCAAGGGGTCACCAAACATGCCCACGGAACCTTTCCTACCAGTGGTTTGACTCCCACAGTGCCAGCTCCTAGTGGGAACTGCGCCCACTCTGCAGATCTGAATAACCAAGCCTGAAACTTCTGAGGGACCTTTGTTACTTTCCTCATCACTGTGAAGACATCCCTTGGCGGCAGCAGTTTTAGGAAGAAGAGGTTAATTTTTGGCTCACAGTTTGGCGGGAAGGCACTAGGGCTAGGGGCTCTGTCTGTGGTGGCAGAGGCTTGTGGCTTGACTTGTTCATATTAGGAAGCAGAGCACTTGGGCTAGAAGAAGGCCAGCCTCTAGTTGGTCACATCTACTAGTCAGGCTCTGTCTCCTAAAGGTTCCAAAAATCTTCCTAAACCACACCCCCAGCTATGGACCCACTGGTCAAACCACAGGAGTCTTTCAATCTGTAATAGACCCTTGTTAGGAGAACACAGGGCAGAAGTCAGTAGAAAACCAGAGTGTATCTGTCTGGAGCCCACCACCAGAAGTTTCTAGAGCATGCCCTTTAAAATCTGAAATTATACCTATCTGAATAGATTCAGAACCAGCGATGGTGGCTCCTCCCCATGCAGCCCACAGGAGCCCCTATCTGTAAGTGTGGCTTCCCAAGTTATCCCTACCTCTCTCATTAAATATTTTTTTACTTTATGTGAGTGTTTCACCTGCGCACATGTGCACACTTGTGTGTGTGGGTGTGTGTGTGTACCACATGAGTACAGTGCCAGTGGAGGCCAGCAGAGAATGTCCAACTGGAGTTATGGACAATTGTGAACTATTCTGTGGTTGCTGGGAGACAAACTTGGTTTCTCTGCAAGAGCAGCAAGAGCCATGTCTCCAGCCCCTAAATTACCTCCTGATGGCCCACCTTGCACCTCCTCCTAGCAGGCAGCTTTACCCTACAGGCACTGCCCTGGACCACCCGATCCTTCAGACTCTGGGCTCAGAGCAGGTGAGAAGGTGATAGATGGCCCCAGATGGGCTTTGAGCTACTGCACCTCCCGGGGTGTGCCCCAGTTTTCCAGGGGTGCAGCAATCTGGAGAAACCAGAACACACTTCCATGTGAGGACATAGAGTATAGACCACAGTGCTTAAACCCTTCCTGGGAGAGCCATGCTCAGCAAGCAGGAGGAGAAGGCCAGGGCTGGCATTAGGGACACTGTGCTGAATGCCCTCTTGCCTAGCTCCCCTATGGTGTGCTCTCCCTGAGCATGGCTGGTGGCCAGTGTGAGTATTCCCTTCCAGGAGGCTGGCCACAGCCAGCTGCCATGGGACTCTGACCAGGGTTCTCCTGGGGCTCTGCTGGCTTGATACATCATCTGGTGTAGCCTGCCAGGCCCTTGGGGTGTGAGGTGCCAGGGAGACGGCCGGGGAGGCTGGGAAGGTTGGGAAGGTGTCCAGACAACTTCTGCCCAGAGCCATTCTGAGCACTCAGCTGCTGCCCTTTTTCCCAGAACGAAGGGACTGTGAGTACTGGTCGCTGGCCTTAGTGATCGGTGGGCGAGTCTCCCTGGAGAGGCAGGGAAAGGAGGTCCACTCTTACGGGAGGGAATGGAGGGTCTCCAGGTGGGGACATGGGCTCTGCCTTTTCAAGATGGCCCAGATCTCAACCCTAGCATGGACTGCTGCCTCTCAGCGTAGCAACAATGTAAGAGTTTAAAGCCATTCAAGATGACAGCAGCCCACCGGGTCTTTTTCTCGTGTTTTAAAAAGAGAGGTAACAGCTGAACTGGAAGAACCCAGTCAGGGACCCTCTTTCTTGAGATCTTTGGGTTCCTGATGCTTCCAGTGTGTGATGTTCAATACCCACCACTGTTAGACCGTGCTTCGCAGGGAGGGGCACTTGGACCTCGACATGCAGGGCTTAACGGTGCCCAAGTCCCCGTTCCCTGTCACTTCCTCATCCACCTGCCCTGCTGCATCAATGAACCAACTTGTCTATGCACTGAAATCCCTGGTTCAAATCTAGCTCAGCCATGCTGCCCATGAGGCTAGCCTTCATAAGCTCACTGAGCACAGTCCACAAAAGGGAAGCAGCCATTCAAAAGCTACGGGGCTGAGGCAGGCCTCCAGATTCAACCGGATCTCTAAGACATGTGGCCTCTATACCACTTTTCTCTGTAGATTTCTAGAAGCAGAAAACTTTGCTTAAAGAAGTGGGACTTTCCAATGCTCTTGGCCTGCCCCCGTGTTCCTGAGTCTATTGTTGCTCTGTACGACTTTTCAAAAGCCTTCTTTGCTTCCAGGGGCATTTCCTTCCAGCTACTTTGCACATTCCAGCATCATAAAATTACAGTGTGCTTTGGTACTACTGTTTCTGTGCTGGGGGCAAAGCCTAGGCCCTGCGGTGTTCTAGGCATGTGCTGTACCAATGAGCTCCATCCTTAGCCCTTCCTTTTACTAAGACGGGGCAGCGCAGCCTTCGGGGTGCCAGCATTGAAGGTGATTATTTACATCTCCTGTTTCCTGCACTGAACATGAATGGTGTGAGTCTCATTTACCACCATACCTCCTGCACAGCACACTCCTGGCACACAGTTCCCACTCGAGCCCTGGCAGTTCCTATATGGGACACCTTTGTTTAACAATGTTACCAAGGGGCATAGCTCATGAAAGAACAAATGGATGTATTATATGTTATCAGAATTTAAAACACAAAGAAACTGAAAAAGGCAAGTGCCATGGAGAAGATATTTGTGAATCACGTGTGTCATAAAGGCTTGTATCGCAACACATAAAGAATTATCAGGACTGGAGAGATGGATGCATGAGAGGCAGCTCAGCAGTTAAGCACACACTGCTCTTGCAGAGGACCTGAGTTCTGTTCCCAGCACCCACTTCAGGTAGCTCACAATTACCTGTAGCTCCAGCTCCAGAGAACCCTGCAGCTTCTGCAGGCACCTGCACTCACGTGTTCTCTCTCTCTCTCTCTCTCTCTCTCTCTCTCTCTCACATACACACACACACACACACAATCAAAATTAAAAATAAAATACATCTAAAATATTAACACAATGTATAAATTATCATTTTAAACTGCATACACCTGCACACACACACAATTTAAAAACAAAATAGATCCGGACTCCTGCCCACCACCATACAGCATGGAAGACACCGGGAGGCCCAAGACACCCAGTGCCACTAAGATATACAAGTACATGGTGGAGAGATGGGAGGGAAAGAAGCTGAAGGATGTGAGCACAATGAAGAAAGGTGGAGCTGGAGCCCCGAGGGAGGTGAGGACCAGCCTGATGTGAGCAGCCTGCACCTGGAGACCTGAGGGAGGTGAGGACCAGCCTGATGTGAGCAGCCTGCACCTGAGGCCATAGTGAGGTCCTGGCCTGTGCTGGCTGTCACCAGGGACTATGTCTGGCTCCATGGCCCTACAGCAACAGGATATCCAAGAGGAGTCCTGGAGAGGATCCAGTATTGATAGTGTGGCAGAAGCCGGAAGCCTCCGACCAGACCAATGACCCCCTGCAGTGAACATTCTCAAGTAAGCTGTTTGGGCAGAAGGGTATACTGTGTGACACTCAGGGACACTCCACGGCGTCCAGGTCAAGATGTTGGTTTTTTTTTTTTAAATTTTTATTTTTAATTTACTTATTTTTAATGTTTATTTTCTCTTGAGGGAGAAGTGGCAGGGGTGGAGGGCAGGTAAGAAGGGGTGGGGAGATGAGTGGGATTGGGGTGCATGACGTGAAACTTACAAAGAATCAATAGAAAGGTTAAAAAAAAAAAACTAAAGCATTCATACAATATATAACGTCTCATTTCAAAGAGTGTGGTGCAGTGGTATGTCACACTCACACGGTGTGGCCATCACACGGTATACCCCCTAAGCCCTTCATGCTGTCCTGCTGTGTGTCCAGATCCCCGTTCTGCCTCAGGCTGGGTAAACACGCACAGCTACACAGAGGCACAGCTACACAGAGGCACAGCTACACAGAGGCTTTTACAACACATCCCCCCCCCACACACACTGCCCTCCCAGTTGCACCAGATCTAAACCTATTTCTGTGACCTCATACCACAGACCTAGCACGAGGAGCAAGCTCCTAAATGTTTTGCTGGCCTGGCCCATGTCCCTCTTGGTCAGAACCTGTCGTAGCCTGTGTGAATGCTGGTCCTAACCTCCAGGGGCCTGGGTGTGTAGGTGCCCATCCCTGGTCATAGATATGGGTATGGTCAGCAGGTCCAGGCAGGCAGGAAGCCCAGGCAACGTCAGACTTCCCTGTCCTTCCACAGCCAAGTTTCCAAGGTGCTATCTGAGAAGCCCTGCCAAGGGTAATATGACATTTACATGACACCGGGTGGGGCCGCCCTGGTGACATAACAGGAGGGTGTGTGTCTCTGGGCACCGAGCCCACAGCTCCGCACAATCTGATGACTCTGTGTTGTGTAAATTAAAGCAGTAGTCACCTGTTCCTCCAAGTCACGGCTGCAACCTGCACCCTCTGATGTGACAACAAACCACGATGTCTGTCACCTCTACCCAGGGACTTGCTGTCTTCCTTCCCAGTTCTTTCCTAAGCCGATCCACTTGATGGTGAGCTTCCTTGTTAGCAGGACTCTGTGTTGGAGCTTGACTGCATTGGCAGGAGACACAGTCCTTGCCCTCAAGGGCTTCAGCAATCAGTTCTAAACCCCTCCCTGGTTAGGGCTGCTTACTTCAGTCAGGCTTCTTGTTTGACCATCAATGAACTGGACTAGTCAGACCTCACCTCTGAACTGGGGCATCTCTACTAGGAAGCAAGTAGCTTCAACCCCCAAAGTGTACACGAGGGTGGCTTTGTCAAGGTTGTAAAGTCCGGTGCTAGGCTGCTTCTTAGATAAGAAAAGGGCCACCTCTGGCCTGAGTATCTATGGAAACCTGTCCCTGTGAGGTCCTGCAATCAGAATCATCACAATACAACATAGATGACAGAGGGGTTTAAGCAGCCAGCAGCAGCATTGAGAGTTGGGGAAATACCCTGCTAGTCAGCGGAACTTTCCAGAAACCTCCCTGAGGTCCGAGGCCAACTCTTCTTCTCTGGCCTATAGTCCCTGCTCTAACAAGGGGCATCTCCCTGTTGCCTGGGCATAACCTGGAGAAGCTGCCCTGTGCAGTGGCAGGAGAGGCTACAGAAACTGTGGTACAAGCCATGCTGAGGATAGGGCTGCCGACACTATTTTTGGGCAGGGGTCCCCCAGAGTCCACTGAGTGCCTCCGAAAGGGATACCGTCTTCCCTGGGTGACACTGCTATGGGCTGAGACCTCGAGGAAATGCCAACTGCTGGCCTGAGGCCTTTATGGTCATGTTCTGGTTTCAACCCCTGCAGTCAATGTTGCTGAAGGGCACTGGGTAGAATTGGTAGTGGGGCTGAGGTGGACATGTCCCCCTCTGACCGCCTGCAATCTCCTAGAGCAGGTGAAGGTCTGGCACCCTCCCTCCTAGGTGCCTCCAACATTGATTAGGAATGTAGAGTCATTTTGCTTTGAAGTTCATGATTTAACCAATGGGACGCATTATTAGTGGGTACCTATAGTTCAGTTAGGTATCTGGGGCAGTGTGTTCAATGGTGCTGTGCTTAGGATATCAGAACAAGGCTGAGGAGGCAACCAGGGATGCTCGGAATTGTTTGGCCATGATATCAGGAAGTGAATGAGCCTGCCATATCATCCGACAAAGAAGGGTATTCAGACAAAAATGACTGTTAGGTGAGAGAGGAAGGCTGGCATCTCACAGACCATGAGCTAGAGAAAGGAGTCTTTGAGAAGTATTAGGACTGAGATAAACTGGGAAGGACTGGGACGGACAGGCCCAAGGTGGTGGACGGTGTGAAGGCTTGATGCGCAGTCATGCATGAGTCCCTGTCCCAGACTACAGAAACTGGAAGCCTCCACAGGAGACTTCTAGATCTGCCGTGACTCCTCAGACAAGATGAATGAAACAGTCCCACAGGACTCTCAGTGTGGTTCTGAGCAATGAGGCTTTTATCCCTCAATCTTAGGAGGAAACCAGTCTTTGAATAAGTTATTTCAACTGGCACTGTCTCCTGCACAGTGTGAGGCAGCTCTCAGCAGCTCCCTCTCTGGTCTCCAGTATTTTAAGTTGAGTGAAACTGGAAAGAGCTGTGTTAATTAGCTCTGGGCTCTAGAACAGTAGTGAGACCGAGAGGTCACACCTGGTGGGACCTAGGGGTTTAGAGTTTGCTCCCAGGATATAGTTTCAGGACCAGCAAGCTTGGCTCTTGCTGTCAATGCCCAGGTTAGCTCAGGTCTGCAGAGTCCCCAGGTATCTTTTCCCAAGTGTCCCAGGTGATGTATACACGGTACTGCAGCAGAGACAGGCTCTAGTCTGGGCCAGTATTTAGTAAAGGTCATGTTTCTGGACCCTGCCCCAGAGGTGCAGATCCAGCAGCTGGGTGGGCATCCTAGAACTGGCCTTTTCTGCTAAGTTTTCAGGCTGCTGGCCTGAGATTCACACTGAAGGCCACCTGCTCAAAGAGGCCATCTGAGTTCCTGGTAAAGACTGGGCGTTTCTCTGTCATATACTGTGGGTTCTGAAAGTAACTTGTTGAATACCCAGACAATAGTTACCTTCTGCTCTAACACCCTGTGGCTTTTCCCAGGGAAAGTCAGGGATCCGTGGAGAGCCCATGGGTCTAACTGGGGACCAACAGAGTCACAGAGCATCCTCGAGGCCAGGGCAGGGCACAGGAGTAGGCCCAGGGCCCTGGCCATAGTCTCTGGACCTACAGGGTGGCTCGAAACACATGCTGAAAAACCCAGACTCTCCCTCCTCCATGCTGCTCTGTTCTAACAGCTCTGTGCTCCTGGGGCTCAGTAGCTGCATGCAGCCTGATGCATCCAATACTGCAGAGCACTGCGAGGAGCACTCCTTTGCAGAGATCCATCAGACAGTGCTCCCAACATGACTTTGTAGGAAGCCACGAGTGATGAGCAGGTTAGCCCACTCTCATTTCCATACTCCCTTTTTCGGTGTATATTTGTTCATGCATTCGGTTGGGTGTGCGTGTGTGTGTGGACGCTGGAGGTCTCGGGTATCTTTCTTTTTTCTTTCTTTCTTTTTTTGGTTTTCGAGACAGGGTTTCTCTGCGTAGCCCTGGCTGTCCTGGAACTCACTCTGTAGACCAGGCTGGCCTCGAACTCAGAAATCCACCTGCCTCTGCCTCCCAAGTGCTGGGATTAAAGGCGTGCGCCACCACTACCCGGCTTTCGGGTATCTTTCTTGATTATTCTCCACTTTATTTTTTGAGGCATGGTCTCTCTCTGAACTGATTTAGCTAGGCTGGCTACATAGAGAACCTCAAGGAACCTACAGACTGCATCTTCCTGCGCTGAGACTCCTGGTACATGCCACTATGCCTGGCTTTTTAAAGTGCGTGTTGGGGTTCGAAATCAAGTCCTCAAGCTTTACCAACTGAGCCGTCTTCCCAGTTCCCATTTTACATTCTTCATATCCTTGGTCCTAGTTCTTCAAAAGACAAAGAAACCTTCCACGTCAAAGAAATGAAAACTAAAAGGTATTTACCGACTTTCTCCTTGACATGAGAAGCACAAGACCTGACCAATCAGCACACAATCCTCCTCAGCATCCACAGGAGGTGAGTTGGCTGGAGGGCAGGTCTACCCTGAACCCAAGAACCTGATCTGGAAAACAAGTCCCCTCCGGAGCCATGCCAGGTGGCTCCCATCTGCTCCTCTTATCTTTCATGGTGCTCAGCTCCTCTCCCTATCACAGGAAGCCTGTGAGCTCACCAGCACAGCCACACTCCGCTCGGGTACATGGGACCTTGAGGTTTAATACTCACTTAATAATTCATTTCTACCCCCAACTGGAATGTCTGGTCGGGCCTCAGTGGGAGAGGATGCACTTAGTCTGGATGTCCCAGGGTGCAGTGGTACCCAAGGAGGGCTTCCCCTTCTTTGAGGAGGACAGGGGATAATGGGGGGAGGGATTTGTAAGGGTGGGACTGGGAGGACAGGGTGGGGGCACGATCAGGATGTAAAGTAAACAAATAAACTAATCTTTTTTTTTTTTTTTTCCGAGACAGGGTTTCTCTGTGTAGCCCTGGCTGTCCTGGAATTCACTCTGTAGACCAGGCTAGCCTCGAACTCAGAAATCTGCCTGCCTCTGCCTCCCAAGTGCTGGGATTAAAGGCATGTGCACCACTGCCCGGCAACTAATCAATTTTTTAAAAGTATAAAATAATCATTCCTAGGGACGAAGCATTCATCCATAGGCCCAAGAACCCCAAGTTTAAGTGACCTGGAGAAAGCCGCATGTCAAGTGATTAGGTAATAGGACCTTATCATGTCTTAACACCAGAGTAAAGTCCTGGGGCACACAGCTCCCAAAGGTAACAAAGTTTTGCTTTAGAGAGCGGGGTGGGACAGGAGGGGGAAGTTAAAAGTCCACTGGATCACACATCCTCAGTGTGAATGCCAGGTGTCCTTTGCATGCCAGTGAGACGTAAGCCTGCTTCCTTTTGAGAGACTCCAAAGAAGCGACAGGTTGGAAGCCTGAAAGCATCTACAGCAGAAAGGGAAGTGAGTGCCCGACCCTCCAGTGCCACAGTCTCATCTGGGGGCATTCTCACACAGACTGTCCCTGCACCCCTCCAGGGGCTAATCAATCCCTCTCTCTAGCCAAGCTCCTTAATGTGCTCAGTACCTGCCGCCCCTGCTAGCCTCAGACTGCCTGTTGGCTGGGTGCTCTCATCTGTGACTCACTGGCCAATGAGTGTCAGGCAATGGAGGGAGGAGGAGTGGACCCCTGCCATGTGCACAGAAACATCTACAAGCCATGAGGGAGCAGGTGGCGCATCCTCAGAGGAGCACAGAGATGCCTCCTTCAGGCCCCCTGCCTCCTAAGACAAGCCGCGGGGACTCTAACGTTGTAGGAGCTTTACTTACATTTGTCCTTTCTAGGCAAGGAGCCACGTGCTCTTTAACGTCAGTGCTCTCTCGCTCAGAAACCGCAAACCAGTTCCTCCTGTCCCCTCAGAACACCCCCCACATGAACTTACCACCACACATTTATTGTTTCCACTGTCGATGGGGATGGGCGTCTGGGTAGTTTCTACCTGGGGCTACTATGAATGATGTGTGCCAGAATTTCTGCTTGTTCTTGATTTATTTATTCAACACAAAAGACATTATAAGGAGAGGAGGGAGGGCTAGCGGGCTTTCATGGGGGACCTATGATGCCTGGGACCTACATAGCTCACATCATGCGCTCACACCTGGGAGCTAGGTGCTTGGGGATCTCTGTGCTCCAGGGTGCTCAGGGAAACAGAATGAGGGAGGCTGGTAGGGAGAGTTGGAATCCAAGTGAGACAACTCCAAAGCAAGTGAACAGAATCAAGAGTCAAGTGCAGACGCTTGTCTGAGGGTCCTGAGAGAGCCTGGACTCTCAGACCAGCATGCTCCACAGCCCTGCTCTGGCAGCCTCCCTCAGCCACAGAACCAAGGGCCTTGGTCCGACACCCCTGCCCCCCACCCCCAATCATCAGCCAAACTGCACACATCTGTCGTGACTGGCAGGCTTTGCAACATTCTGATAAAAAGTCAGTGAAATCAGGCTAAGCTGGTGCCTGGAAACCACCTGAGGAATTTGAGTGATTAAGCCCTGCTTAGGAAACCCTTCTGCTATCGGAGCTGGCCAGGCAGGAGTGCCAGGTGTTCTAGCATGCCAAGAAGAGATAAGCCTGTTTCCTTTTGAGGGACACAAAAGAAACAAAGGGTTGCAAGCTTGTTTCTTTTGTGTGTCTGCACCAACACGCTCAGGACACACACACACACACACACACACAGTCTTAGACATTTACGAAAATTGGAAGTTAAGCATGCTGGGGAAGTTGTCTGGAGAGCCCTCACTGATAGGCAGGATTATCCCTGTAGGTTAAACATATATCCACATGTGCCCACAAACATCTGGCCAGCACTGAGCTGACCTTTGGAAAGCCAACTGTGACAGACAGAATAGGACTACCTGCCTTCTTCCTGGGTCCAGGCCTGGAGCTGAGCTCAGCGCATTCCTGCAGAAGACAATGTGAGTGTATGCAGGCATGCCAGATGGCTTGGGGCTGCCTGTGTTATCACTGCGGTGGGGGTGTCTGTCTGGAGGGCCTTTGGGAAGCTGTGGTGACCCTACATTGGTTCCACATGACCCTGAGTATAGGAGACCTGGCAGGCCGGCTCCTCACCTTTTTTTTTTTTTTTTTTTTTTTTTTTGGTGTGGCTGTGCTTGTGTGAGCAGCTGTGACAATGGCAGATGAGGGGAAATGGGACTTTTTTTTTTTTTCTTTTCTTTTTTTTTTTTTTTTTTTGGTTTTTCGAGACAGGGTTTCTCTGTGTAGCCCTGGCTGTCCTGGAACTCACTCTGTAGACCAGGCTAGCCTCGAACTCAGAAATCCACCTGCCTCTGCCTCCCGAGTGCTGGGATTAAAGGCGTGCGCCACCACTGCCCGGCTGAAATGGGACTTTTGAGAGTGAAAGAGATGTGACAGTTGTGGGTAGATGCTTGTATAAAAGTCCAGAAGCAAACATTCTGCCTGCCTGGGCTCTGCCCACTGTGAGCCTCCTAGAGGAGCATTCTGGGTTTGAATGAATGTTGGGGTTTCCTGCTGTGCTCAGGTCCTGGGGTCCTAATCATAAAGGTGGACCTGGCTTTTCTCTCTGATCACACTCAGGGAGGCTGGCTTCTGAGCCCCCTCCCTAACACCTCATCTCCAGCTGCCTGGATGGATGCTCCTAGGTACCAGTGACAAGTCTCCACCCCTCTAGCCCTCCAGGTCAGTGTTCTGAGTGGAACTTCAAGTCTAGAGCTAATTGGGGAGAAGGTGAAGGAAGGGGTGGAGTCGAGCTGTGCTTATAAGGCAGGGGGAGGGGTCAGGGACTGACAGTGGGACTCAGTTCAGCAGATGTCATCCCAGGGAAAACCAGGGACTTGCCCTAGGCCACACAGCTCGTGTCTGAGTTTCCATTAGCCCTGGAGTCTGGCTCAGCATCTTCCAGTCTCCTCCCTGACCTTTGCCCTCAAACATGGAAGACTTGATGAAAGACTTCAAGCGAGACTGCAGAGAAACCTGCTTAGTTCCAGAGCTCAGCAAACCGGCTGCAGTCTTACCCTAGCTTAACCAGTCAGACTCTCTAGAATGACTGATCATGAAAGGCTCGGAGCTCTCTCCACCAAGGCCAGCGACTCAACATGGAGATGGTCCCAGGAAACCCAGCTCTCTACTATGGGCAGAATGGAACTGCAATCACCTGGACCTGCTCAGCTTCCAGAAGATGCATGCTTGACCAACAACTTATGGTTCTAATAGATTCCCAACTGAGATCTTTCTTTTCTCCTTAGAGAAGAGACTCGGGGCCCTCTGGAGCCCAGATGCACTGATGGTGGTCCTAGCCAGAGCTCCACTGGATGTCCTCTGGTAACTGCTTCCCCTTCAACCCTGGTCCTGAGGTCCTCATCCACTTGGGGCTAGCTGTCTTGACAGAAAGTAAGAGGAAATGGTTGCTGTGATACACGGCCTTATGATGTCCAACCATGGGAAGGGATCATTTTATTTGGGTTCAGTTCCACACCAGCCTCAAAGGGACCTTAAGGCATCTGCAGCCTGAGGTCAGTCACACAGACTGGCCTTTGCTGGGGTCATGTGGCTAAGTCCAACTCTCTGCTCTGAGTCATCTAACTCAAGGTAAAAGTGTGTATGTAGGTCAGACAACCACTTTCTGCAAGAGAACTCCAGGCTGTGGTCTCTTCATTTGTCACTAGCCAGAGACCCCAGAAGGCCCATCCTTGTGTATCACTACTATGGAGTCACATGGGCAGTGGCACAGTGGCTAGTGCCAGCAGAGTCAGAAGCTGGCTTTGTTATGAAGATCAGAAAGGCTGACAGTGCACACAGGTGAGCGCTGACTGGGAACTCCTCTGAGCCCCCAGAAAGCAGGTGGGATTTGAGCAGAGAGTGTGCATGGCACCCGAAACACCACTGCAGGAGTCCTCTCCACCATGAGAGAGAGCGCAAAGGAGGAAGCAGAGGCTTCTCTGAGGCCACCTGGGGCAACGTGTCTAAGGAAGACACAAACCTAGGACTGTCTAGCTCCAAATCTCAAACCGCTTCCCCCTCTGGTTCTCCAGAGCCAGGAGATGTAACACCATCTTATTCTTACTAGCCTCACAGAGCCCTAATCAATACATTTAGAGTTTTGGTTAATGGCTGGTGTCAGGACTTCTGTCCCCAGCCAAACCTGTCCAGTGAGACATTTACTATCTCCTGAAGCCCTAGATGCTCCTGCTACAGATCAGGGTAGAAGAGCAGAGTGGGCAATGGTGTACGTGCCCATGTCTCCTGAGGAGTGGCCATGTGGCCCCACAACACAGGAACTTACTGTTTATGCTAGGTTTTGAGGAATTCAGCCAGTTGAGTAAAGAGCAGGGCTTGGCTAGCAGGTCTCCACGTACCCTGACATCGTCTTTATTTAGAAGCAGCTTTCTCTACAGTTGGCCCTGCTGGGTCCTAGCTACCGAGAAGACATCATCCATGCTAAGCATATTCCCCCTTTCATAGCCTAGGTGATGCTGTAGTGAGAGTCTAATGAGAACGCCATGCCTGGTGAATCACACGCGGAACTTGAGCACACAAAAGTCACCTCTGGCCTACACAACACACACACACACACACACACACACACACACACACACACACACACACGTAACCGCATACATACGAACACTCACCCTCCCCACTGCCGCCGTAAGCATGCTGGGCAAGTACAGGATGACAAGTCCTTAGTGATGCAGGTAACTTGTAAGTTCTCCGTAAGCAGACCCTAATCTTCTTGGCTCCAAGTTCTGCCATGACTCTGACACAAGGAAGCTCAGGTGCCTGGACACACAGGCCTCACAGACCTGACCCATGCTGTTCACTTCCCATCAGCCTCAGCACTGCTTGTTCCTGTCACCTCTGTCCTTGACAGGGACCTGGGGTCTCTTGTGGTTGGCTGTGACAACTGCTTCCAGCTCAGGGGTTTTGCGCTGACTGCTTTTCATTCTCTGAATATCCTCACTGTCTCTCGAATGTACCCCTCTCACCCAAGTTCCCATTCATAAAGGCCAGCCTCTGTGACCACACAGGGCTCCCATCCCCTTCCACAGACTCATTCGGCTCTGGTTTTCTTTGTTTGACCAATATATTAGAGGATCTGTGATAATATCTAGCTTGCTGCTCTCACTCACAAACAGGCTCCAAGAGGCCAGAGAACACTGGTAATGCTAAGTATAGGGTCTGGCCAAGCTAAAGGTTGAGTACTGACGGTACCAGGCATACTGAAGTACCAGGCACAAGTACTGACGGTACCAGGCACAGTGAAGTACCAGGTACAAGTACTGAAGCACCAGGCACAGTGAAGTACCAGGCACAAATACTGACGGTACCAGGCACAGAGTATTGAAGTACCAAAGGCCCCCTTCAGGGTTACCCAGGTCTGGCAGAAGCCTTAAGACCTCCTGGTGCTGCCCCTGAGGGTGATGTACCCACCTCTCAGGTGACTGAGCAACTGTGTGGATCCAGTGTCAGGGTGTGACTGTAGTGGCAGCTGAGTGTCAGGTGCCACCTGGGACTCCGGGGACCTCTTCCAGAGCCCGTCTGCACGTGGTGTAACCTGACTAGGTTGCTTGGCATGCCCTGCCCTCCCTTTCCCTCCCAGCACCCTGTGCTGCCTGACACTCCCCAGCTCTTGGGGGTAGACTGCCCAGGGCTCCCTCTTCTGGGAAGAAGCTTGGCCAGCTGTAGCCAGAGAGGCCAAGTGCCTAAAGCCAGAACATTCCACGCACTTGATCACAGAGCTGGACTCTCATCTCATCCCCTTCCTGGAAATGACTATTCTCAGGCTCTAGGTAGCTAGATGGTCACACAGGGACATCTCTGCAACAGATGTTCTGGCCTTCAGGGAAAGAAGGTCCCCTATTGCTGACAGATGTCACAAAACAAAACTGCCCATGAACCAACATTTATGCAGGAGCAGCAAGGGGCCGAGGGGGCCGAGGGGGCCGAGGGGGCTGAGGGGGCAGGAAACACTGCCTGACCTGAGACCTGGGCTCCTGGGCTCTGGTTAGGTTCCTGTGGTCAAAAAAGGGGCTAGACACAGACTGTGCTAATGAGTGTAAACTGCACGTGCTCAGTCACCAGGAACAGGTTTTATGGAGGAGCAGTGAGAAAGCAGGAAAATCTCCTCCTACCTCCTGCTGTATGCCTCTCCCACAGGGTCTGAGACCTCGTAAGGACTGACAGTCACACATGGCTCCAGGCTTCAGGATGCCTAGCCAGACAAATTCACTCTCCACACTGGCTCCTCACATTCACAGAGCACCCTGTATCCATGGGATTGTGTGAGGGCCAGGCCGGAGCAACACAGGTCCTCTCAGCTCCTGTTCTGACTTCTCCTGGAAGCCGGAGGGTAAAAGGACACAGAGAAGGAGATGAAAAGGAACATCCCAGAAGGGCAGGGGCCAATGAGAAGGGACTCAAGCCAGACTTCTTAGGCCACAGGTATGCTGACCTTCAAACCCACAGCCCTTCGTGGCTTGTGGATACCCTTATCTGATGCTCCAATCTTCCCTGCCTTCAAGGCAGACCCTCCTTACATTCTAGGTTTGGAGGGGTTTCCCTGGCAGCCACTGTGAGTCAGCAGGTTTAAAGGGAAGGTGTTCGTTTGCTCTCAAGTCTAGAAAGATAGATTTCTTTCATTTTTAGTAGAAACAACCTAAGCACACAGAAGAAACGAGAACACACAAGTTTCGCTTTTGTTGAACTGCGAGAACTCTCTGCTCATGAAGACAGTGCTTAGGTGCAGACACTAGGGTGCCTGCACTGTCAAAATGGCAAAGCCCTAGGTCTGGGGCAGAGTGCTTGCCTAGTATGTGTGAGGCCTGGGTCTAAAACAAAACAATAAAAAATACATAAATAAAGGAAGGAAGGAAGGCAGGCAGGCAGGAAGGAAGGAATTGCAAGCTCCCACACCTTCCCCACAAGACAAAGATCACAATTTAGGTGTCAAGTCTAAGAATCCACACCTCCTGCACTGTGAGGGCTCTGGTAGACCGTGAGGAATAGGTGTCCTTGTGAGGGTTAGGGATTAGAGTCTAGGTGGGCTCCTGCCTCTGCCTTTTCCCTTCTAGGTCATGGAGCAGGTTTCCTTTGCCCTCTCAGCAACTGTTTCCATCCAAGGGTGAATATTTCAGGGTTGCTGAGAGTTAGGAATAAGCAAGACAGAACCACAGGTCAAGGCTCCTTCAACATCTGGGGATATTGCTCACTTATGCACAGTTAGTGGTGTCACTGCAGAGACCCCTAGGGGAGCGCCTTCACCTCAGCCTAGCATCAGGCTGTCGCTCAGCAGAGTACCTTCAGACCTTCTGATGAGAGCTAGCCACCAACAGAGAAGGAAAGATAACTCGGGGCAGCATGACTAAGAAGTAAACTCCCCAAGAACTGGTAATGTCAAATTCTACTCTGTTGAAAACAAACCTCAAAGTTGCAGATGGCTGGCATGCAGACAGTGCTTAAGAGTGTGTGGTGTTCTTGCAGAGGGACCCAAGTTCAGTTCCCAGCACCAGATGGCTCACAACTGCCTCTAGCCCTCCAACAGACTCTGAAGGCACCTCCTCTCTCTCTCTCTCTCTCTCTCTCTCTCTCTCTCTCTCTCTCTCTCTCTCTCTCTCTCTCTCTCTCACACACACACACACACACACCACACACACTTAAAACAATATAAGGGTGCAACTACTACATGATGAGCCTGCACTTAATGCAGGTGAAAGGGCGCAGGAGTCACTAAAGAGGACACAAAGTGAATTGTTTTCCAGTTCCACCTGTTGCTCCCTCCCTCCCTCTCTCCTTCCTCCCTTCCTTCTTTATGGTGGATAAGTACATAAAAAGTGCAATGGTTAGTGAGAGTGTAAAATCCCAAGTGAAGGTACACAGCTTCAGAATGACCATTCTTAAATTTCTAAAAGCAATACTATTTTGTTCCTGTGTATGGGTGTTTTGCCCGCATGTATGCATATGCACCAAGTGCTTGCATGGCCTGTGGAGGCTAGAAAAGGGGAAGGGGAAGGAGAGGGAGGGAGGCCCCGTCATGACACTGTCACGTGAGTTCTCTGTGTCCCCAGGGTGACATTCCCATCTGATGGCCTTCAAGGGCTTCATGCAGGATTCTTTTTAAAAAAGGGGGCAGTTGGCATTATAGATAACGTGATATGTCTTGGATTTTGTTTCACCTGGGGCTGGTGAGGTGGCTCGGGGGTGCAAAGTGCTTCCAGCACTAGCCTGAGGATCAGAGTTTAATCTCCTGACTCCACAGTGGAAGGAGAGGATGCTGGGCGTATGTAGGAGGGAATGAGCTCACTGGCGAGGTGCCTAGCTGGCCAGTGGATACTGCCCTCCGCCATGTGCCTTCTCTCTTACACACCTTTGACTTTCTAGAAATACATCCCCAGAATTTCGACATCCATGATTATGCTTGCCCCATGTGCTCGCTTGGGGGACACTGAGTCTACAGTCCTTGGTGTAACAGGGAGGTGAATGAAGGCTATTTTGTACCCTAACAAGTCAGCTAAGGGCTTGCCAAGTGTGTCATCCTATTCCCCTTTGTGACCCTGGGGCCTTGGGGAGGGTTCATATATGGACTACCAACCCAAGTGAGCCCTTACTGGATTAACGCCAAATCTCTGGTCTCTGCAGTCGGAAGGCTCAAACAAGTCACACCTACTCCTGGGGTTCAACCGAGAGGTCAACCTAGTCTTCACACACAGGTGTTCCAGGATCACTTATGGGGAAAGAGGGGAGACATCGTTTCCTCATTATGTGGGTGTGTGTGGAAACTGAGGCTTAGACCCAATCAAATAATAACGTGGTTTCCCATAAATTCATTTTGCAAAGCCTCAGGATCAGTAAAATTATGCTGGCTAGTGGTCTTAACTCCTGTAAGAACAGTTTCTACGACTGAGGGCCCTGCAGAGAACACACAGTTCTGAGCCAAGCCTCAGATGGGAGAGTTCAGAGAGTAACTCACCCAGGCCACACCTAGAGCTCCTGTGACCTTTTAGGGAAGCGGGCGTGACAGAAAGGGAGAGCAGCCATGACCTTCCCATAAGAGTCTGAGGCAGTAAAACCAGGAAGAGGCTGCCCTTATAAAGCTAAGTTTTAAAAATACAGAGGATGCACTGGGCTATTTGTGAGTGTTCCCAAGAGATAGTAACTGCGCAGCTTAGGAATTAGGGAGCTCCCCACACACGCCACTCAGGGCGACTGACAGGTCATCTCAAGGGGGCAAGCATAATATTTTACTCCAGTCTTCTGGGAAATGTACGGGGAGTGGAGAGATGTTTGACATTCGAGGGCACAAAATCCGAGTTCCAACCGTGTATCATGGGAAGGCTTGCCCACCACACAGCTCTCCTGGATGGTAGCAGTCAGTACCTATTGATGGGGTGAAGGCATTCTCGTGTTCTAGTGTGCTCACACCTGTGTGGGTGCCAATTGGAGTAAGAACCAGACCAGACACAAATGCACTCCCGATGTGGCCGTGAGTAGTAAGGTTTTGAGTACACAAAGCTGGCCAACAGCAGGTGATCTGCTAAGGACGTGTCCCCAGGGTGGGGCAGGTCTCTGGGCAACTGACCTTGACTTGGCTTGCGCTCTTTCTCAAACTCAGCGCCTACACTGAACAGCCACTTCCCATTCTTTGTGTCCATCGGACATTGTTGTATGTTTGCGGGGATGCATATGTGTTTGCAGGTGTGCACATGTGTGTCTGTGCATTGGAGGTCAGAGGTCAACACTGTTACACTCCAACAGATTTTTTGAGGCAGGGTCTCTCACAGACTGTGGGATTCACTGGTTCTCCTAGACTGGCCGGGCACTGAGCTCTCTGGGAGCTGCCCATCTCCACCCCTCATGGTGTGATTATGGAGTACCACCATGTGGGTGCTGGGGACCTTACCGACAGAGCCGTCCCTTAGATCAAACCTATGTCTTCCAGATGCTGGGCCTCTGGGTGGGAAAGGGGGCCATGATGTGAGGGTTCCTCACTATTCCACAGCAGCCTCCAGCAATGGCACCGATGGAAGTCCTCAGCTCCTGCTGCACAGCGGCAGGTGCCCAGCAGGACCGCCTGCATTCCTGACTTAGCCTGGGGTGTCTGAACAGAACACACAGACAAGGCAGCTTGTGGAACACATCGGAGCCTCATTGTTCTGGGGCTGCAAGGCCCATCACGGTCAGGTCTGGTGAGGGTCCTTGTCCTGGTTGGCAGATGGCCACCTTCTTGAAAGCTCTCTTCCTTTTTGTCCCATCCTCACAACTTCATGTGTCCTTAATTAAAAACCTCTCTGGCTACTGTCACACTGCAGGTGATGCTCCAACTGTGAAGTCTAAGAGACATGGTGCACCCTGTAGCTTAGCAGAGGTCTGCCGTGTGTCCCAAGGCTCAGCCCTGGCTGTGAGGTCTCTGCCATCCCCGCTTCAGAGGCCACTGTGGGGATTTCTCTGGAACACTCTTTGCATCCTGGGGACCCTGTAAGGTACGCGGTATCCTTGTATTTATTTTTTGGTATACTGAAGCTAGCTACAGGTTTCCAGGTTGGTGACTATGGGCTGGCATAGAATTGCATGGGACTCCCCTCCTGTGGAATCTAACGTTCACAGAGCTTTCTCTGTCTGCAAAGGGGCCTGTCCACTTTCAGCCCTGCTCTGCTTTCACCCTAGGTTCTTAGTGGGTGAGAAAGGCTGCTGCTTCTGGTATGTTATGAGACACTAGCCTGCTGGGTTACCAAGCAATGTTTATCTATAGAGGACCTGTACATTCTTGCTCACACGTGTCAGTCCACATACATGCGCTCATGAAGACCCTGGGTAGATGGCCCTGTGCCTAGGGAGGTGGAGGGAATGAGGAAGCATGCTGGCTCAGGCACTCCACACTGGTTGCTCTGTTATGAGACCAGTCTTCGCATGGTGCTCTGTGATGGAAGGAGCATTGACTGCAAGCAGTAAGAGATGGTGGTCCCTCAGCATTTGCACCCCTGGCTCAATTTCTGGTGTAAGTTCTAAGCTTGGACAGGATGGACTGCAGGAAGGAAGGTGAAGGTCATGTTCTCTCATTTCTCCTCCAGGACGCTAACCCCGCCCATCCAGAACTGCTCCCAGCCAACCACTGGGTACTAGGATCAGTCCCTGGGAGGTGTGTGTGTGGGGTGACTGTGGTAAGTATGGTCCCCTTACAGTGCCCCAAAGGTTCCCTGAGCCTGCTTCCTTGCCAGTCCTTCCCAGGAATCACTAGTCCATCAAAGGCTTTGTCTCTGTTTTGTACTCGCAGGACTTCCTCTGCACACAGGCAAAGTCTCAGGATGCTGGGTTAGAGCTCACTGTGCACTCAGGCTGGTCTTGAGTTTTCACCTACCCATCTGCCTGTACCTACTGAGTGCTGGGGTTACAGGCATGCACCACGCCTATCTAGTGCACCCAACAATCTCTGTGTGAGGAATCTTGCGGGGCATCCCCAGGCTGCTGTTTGTCCCCAGTGTCCTGACATAGCTGTGCAGAGCCTACAGGAGCCCAGGGCTCAGTGCTTGGGCCCCCCAGATCCCAGCTCAGACCTGCTGGATAGGGAGCCAGCTTTATTGCCTGAGGCCTTTTCCTGAAGCTGGGGCCCTACATGTGAAGAGGTCACACTTTCAGATTAACTCCCAGCTCCTGAAGCCTGGCCAAAGTCCCTAGCCTCTCCCCAGGCTTGTCTGAGACGACAAGAGGCCAAAGAACCTGCCCCATGCCTATAGCTTGACGTTATCTATCAGAATAAAATTGTATTCACTCTTTGATCCCGTGATTTTACACACATGAACTTATTCCACAGATAAAGTTACCTACCCCTGAGACGCTGACTTTATTTATTTATTTAGCTACAACCTCGCTACGCCCTCAGGCTTATCTTGTACTGCCAGCTGCCGAGTTCCAGTGAGTCCCCTACCTCGCCTTCCTGAGCAGCAGTGGCCACAAGCCCCCTTCTGCCCGCTGTGTCACAACAGGTCTTAAGTAAATAGCAAAGGGCTGAGATGAGGTCCATCTGTAGATGGATCAAAACCCAACACAGCGATAAATAAAGATGACAGAATCTGAAGGAGGAAGCCTTACGCTGAGGTCTGGGAATGCGACTAACACAAAAAGACCATCAGAAAGGCCGTCAGAACCGGTGCTCTGCAAAGGTCACTGCTACTTATCACAGAAAATACTTCTTCAAGGACAGCCGCCTGTTCAAAGTCACACTGACACCACCCTTGTTAGGATACTTGTGGGCAAAGGTTACTGTTTGAAAATAACCGAAGCTCAGCGGGACGGCTCAGTGGGTAAAAGGCGCTTGCTGCAAAGCCTGACAACATGAGTTCTATCCCACAGACTTGCATGGTAGGAGAGAACCAACTTCTGCAAGTTGTCCTCTGACCACCATGCACGCAGTAACACAGATTCCCTCGCATAAACATAAATAAATGTAAAAACAAACAAAACAAACAAAAAAACCCAAACCAACCAAACAAAAAGAGATGCAAAACCCCAAAAATAACTGAGGTTACCTTCTTTATTTTGCCTTTGAAACGTCCCCTTGTCCCAACCTCCCTGAATCTAGATTACTAGGGAATGCCATTCCCACAGTGTGGCTCCTTAGGTTAGGGCTCAAACCCGGACAAGTGACTGAGGTACCCATGAACACATCAACACAGATGCTGGCCCTCAAGTTCTCCCTGCACCCCTTGGTCTCTATGATATGGAGCCCTCCTGGCTGGCATACCTCTCTCCTACCCTAACCTCCCTCCCCCCCCAGCTCCTCTGTCCCGGTATAACTCAGCCTTTTTGTCTATGCCTGTCTCTTGATGAGTCTCTCCGTCCAGGCTGAATCTCTTGGTCAGCGGCTCCTCTCTCCTCTCCCCTCCCCTCTCCTCACATGGCCCAGCTCAGTGTCATTTTCACTCTGGACTCTCCCAGATGTCCCTGCCTCTGCCTGTGCTCCCCCTTTATCTACAATAAACTTCTCCATCCCGAGCCACTGTCCTGTCTTTCCCTCTTGCTTCTTTTTCCTTCAGGGGGAGCTCTGCTGCGGAGGGATGGATGGATGCGTTCATCTCCATCTCTGTTGTGTAGGCAGACATGGTTGAAGGGTAAAAAGCACATGGCAGAACAAAGTGTATGCTGTGCCATCATTTATATCAAATGATCATAGTAACAGCGAGCTCCTGAGTGCCTGCAGTGTCTCTGAAGGGCAATGGAGTGTCTTGCTTCCAGGTCGTCAGGGGACTGGGTTCTATAAAGGAAGATTTGATATGCATATACCTCATGGGGTTTTCAGGGGCAAGTGCGTTTGTGGGTACATATACACACGTAAGTGCATACATGTGCATGTGTGTGTGTGTGTGTGTGTGTGTGTGCGCGCGCGCGCGCATGAAAGTGCGCTCCTTGGCTGTCACCTCACCTGCCTTCTAATTGGTCTTTTGAGATGAGGTCTCAGTGGTCAGTGCTCACTGATTAGGCTAGGCTGACTGGCCAGCAAGTCCTGAGATGTTCTGTGTCTACCTCTTCAGCACAGGTATTACATTACATATGGATATTTTACATAGTTTTTGAGGATCGAGCTAGGCTAGGAGTTTAGGGTAGATATGGGGAATGCCAGCCAGGAGGTAGAGACCAAGGGATGCTTGCTTCTGAAGCAAGACCTCTATGGACTGAGCCTTTGCTCCAGTCTGCAGTTCTCACTTTTTAAAATCATATACTTTTTTGTTCTTTTTGAATATTTTAATATCACCATGTAATATCTATTTAACTACATGCATGTTTAGACAGCCCCCAAAACACTGGTGTGGGGCTGAACTTCATCTCCTCTGAGCAGATGTAACCGTCACTTGCAAGCAGACCTAGTCCAGCCTTTCAGAATCCTTGGTGCACTAAATCCACAGTCCCCCCAGAACTGTGGCTGCAGCACAGTGGAAGACCGAGGATAATTAAGACAGGGCTTTGGCTAGAGCCATTTTGGAGCAAAGCTACTGCCCATGTGGCGCTGGAGAGCTGAAAGACCTGCTGGCCAGCTCTGTGGTGAAAGGACTTTTGAAACGTCCTCTTCTGTCCACACTACCAACCCTGCAGCCTGCCAAGATCTTCCTCCCCAGTCTCAAGGGCACACTGCCCTTGGCTCCCTTCCCTCCACTCTACAGCAAAGCCCACACTCAGGGCTGCACAAGCTCATGGTAAGCACCCACTCCACACTGTGGCCCTGGGCTTGACCTGCAGTACCCCAGAACCACCACCAACCTCCATTTCAGAAGGATCTGGACCACCCACTCATCCCTTCTCCCCCAGAGTCTTTTCTGGGGGCTCTTCCCTCACTGTAGAAAGCGAGACTTTGCTCCAATAAACCAAGGCTCAACTGCTATGGGGCGAAGGGCAGAGTCGCATCTATTCTGAAACACCAGCAAGGCTCTGGTGGAGACAGAGACAGGCGTGTTGCTTCAAGAGGTCCTGTGGGTGTAAAGAGCACAGCAGCATGTGCTGTGGCCTTTCTGCCATCAGCAGACAGCTCAACACTACCCAGCCAGGTCTGTCACTGGCATTCTCTTATTTGCGGTGTGCTGCTAACACATACCCAGACTGATTAGATAGACACCACCCAGTGTCTGATTAAATGGCATTCCTCAGCTCGTTAACTGCCTGTCAGCTCTCCAGCTGGCTCTGAAAGCCTCCATCTACAGCCCTGTGCCCTTGGGCACTGGGGGTATGCACTTTCCTTCCATATGTGGGTAACCTTTCCCCTAATGCACAGTCACCCTGATGAGGGCTGGACGGTCCTTTGTGGAGAATTCGCTAGAAGAAGGCTTTGCATTATACTTGCTCACTGGTGTTGGGGTTCTTCAAGGGAGACTCGGCTGCTCTTTAACTTGGGGGTTCTGACTGGAAACTGATTGAACAGCTAAACTTGAACTCTTCTCCCTTGCCCTGCTTCCTACCCCTGCATGTGTGGGCTGATGTGTATGTGTGTTCGTGCATGCACGGGCCCATGGAAGCCAGAGGTTAACCTTGGGCTGCGTTCCTCAGGAGCTGTCCACCTTACATTTCCAGACAGCACTGGTCTAGAGCTTGCTGTTTTGGCTAAACTGGTCTGGCCAGTAAGCACTAGGAATTCTCCTGTTTCCCACAAGTGTGTAGCAACATGCTCTCCCAGCTCTTTAAACTAGGGGTGGGGATTGAACTCCGGTCCTTATGCTTGCACAGTAAGCACCTCCCTAGCTGGACTCCGCCTTTATGACTCGAGTTACATTTGCTCACCTGAACTCAATCTGACCTTAGATGGTTCCTGTTTGTTTCACTCCTGGAAACCACAGGATGCACTTCCTCTAACCACAGACTGTCCCAGGGCTCTGATGGTTGCTTTGACCCTGCTGTCCCTTACAGTACCCATGGGCCAGCTGCCTAGAACCTGCGGGCTGGGAAGCTTGCGCGCCCTTGGTGATTGGGGCTGGTCCTTGCCCGTGAGGTGCCTGTGAGTTGCAAAGCTTCCCTCCTGGGAACTCTCCTGGGATCCTTCACTCTAAAGACCTTCTCCACGATGTCTCCTGTACTGTAGACCCTGCGTGAGCTTGGGTGTGTGCCTGGCTTGCTGACTCACGCTTAGGTGCTAGAGTCTCGAAGGAGACAGTGTGACAGAGTGGCATGAGACTGCAAAGCAGAGCAGCCTGGACATCGGCTTTACACACTAGACTGTAGGGGAGTTATGGGTCTCAGAGTCTCACCACATCACTCAGTCTGTGCCCTAGAACCTTCAGTTGGGCTGTCTGAGGTCAGGTACTTGAGCTCGAAGTGGCTGGTTTGGGGCTGTGGTGTCTCTGACTGGCTGGAGTGCAGCATCCCTGGCTTAGACCACAAGGGGGCGCTGAGTGAGTCTGCGTGGAGATGTGGTGCCCACTGTTAGCAGAGACCTAATGCTGTCACTTGAAGGAAGTGAGCTGGCTGCTCTGTGCCCAGTCCCAGGCTGAGAGGACGGGGACGCCGGCTGCTTCATCACATCTGGAGAGAGGCTGGTGTCTCCAGCAGGTATGACAATAAATAGGACACAAGGAGCACAACTCAGACATTCTGTGACACACGACTGAATGTGCAAAAGGGGTCTCCGAATGGCAAAATATTAGCCAGCCTTTCCAGGGTGTGTGGCACAGGGGAGCCTGCCAAAGCATGGGAGAAACCCAGCACACCACAGGGAGACCTGACACAGCACAGACATGTACCGCGGCTCACAAGGACCCGGGGCACTGAACAGAAAAGACAGAGAGAAAAACACTGCTCAGTTGCATTCTGTGAGGGCCCCAGAATTATCAGATTCATAGAGACAGTAGACTGGGGGATGCCAGAGACTGGAGGGACCATTGTGGATAAAGGCAGTTTGGGAAGATGAATTCTGAGAGTGGAGGAGGGAATGGGGGAGGGGGTGCTGGGCATCCTAATGAGAACGTGCTTAGTTAGTACTATCAAGCTGTACAGCGCCAGATGATGAAAAGAATTTTTTTTTTATCTGTTGGGCACAAAAAAGGAAGCTAGAGGAGAAGGGGAGGGAGAAGGAAGGGGGGAAGGGCAGGAGGGGAAAGAAGAGGAGAGGAGAGAGGAGGGAGAAGAGGATAAAGGTGGGGGAGAGGGAGAGGAAGGAAAAGAGGAGGAGATGGAAGCGGAGGAAGGAGGAAGAGATGGGGGATGGGAGAAGAAGAGGAGGGCGTCTCTCTATTGGTTCCTGCAGTGTGGTTTCCCACGAAGGCCCAAATACAAGCTCCAGTGGCCCCTGGCTGTCCCTGGCTTATGGGCAGAGGGCCAAGTCTATCATCCAAGTCGCCACATTCCAAGCATGGTTCTAAATGCTCACAAATGTCCACCACTACACCAGCCCATGTCAGAGCCACATCTTCCACCACCTTAAAAACAAAACCCAAGAACAAGGAAGGCTGCAGTGCACCCACTGTGTGCAGGCAGCTGTGCAGAGGGACATAGACTCATTCCACTGTAGGAAGCACCGTCAACCGCACACTCAGATAGGACAGGCAGATAGCCACAATCGGGGGCCCCCTAGGACAGGTCCCACTTCTTTCTTGCACAGTCCCTTCCAGAACAATCTTCAAGCATTCCATGATTTGGACAACGTGATCGAATCCACTGAGACCCAGTGCATGTGTTATCCCCAGGAGGTGCTGGGCCTGGAGTGCTATGGTCTGTCTTCCCACAGGACCTCAGAGAATGAACGAGTACTTCCTCTCCAGGAGGATGGATGGCCCTTCGAGTGTCTGAAGTTCTCCTTCCCCAGGCTCGCTCCTGGGGAACAGTTGTGTTGCAGCAGCGTTTCCGAGCCTTTCGGTATTTCAGATGCTATCACTAGGAGCTCTCATGCTTTCTGTCCTGCGAATGACAGCCCTGCCTTCCAAAAATACAACCCACAGGAGAATTAAGACTGAAAAACTGAACAAGCCAGGTGAAGGGTACCCATCAGCAACCCCAGAACTCAGGAGACTGATGTGGGGTTAGGGCCAGCCTGGGGTACACGAAGAGGCTGTCTAGAGCAAAGGGACGCACACAGGCCACCTTGGATAAGCTATGCATTACTATTAAATGCTTTGATTCTGAACAGACAAGAGGACAGCTGAGGCTTCCATATGGGGAAGAGCCAAGCCACAGCAGCTCCGAGGACACTCCAAGTGTGTCCCCCGTCCTGTTCTTTCCACTCTTGGGTGGGCACGCGCATATAGAGATCCCTGCTGTTCCATCAAAGCCTCTCCAAGTTGATCTGGGTCCTAGTAACCGGATGGGGAGGTTCCTGCCCACTCTCATTTTCTTTCATTTTTCTATATTAGGGATGAGATGATCTATTTTTAGTGTGTGGCTGGTTTAAGTCAGGGGTTGCTATAGCGACGGCAAGTGGCTACAAACCCAGCACTGTTTGGGTTCCCATTCACAGAGAAATCCTTACAGAAATGCAGCCCTGGAGGGTGGGGCGCCCCTGTTCTTGGGGTTCCCGGCTGCTGTCCTCAAGGTTCCGAGGAACCGAGAGAAGACCTGGAGAGCTGATTGAGAACGGATGCCCAGCTCCACCACAGGTGAGGCGAGAGTCCTACACTTGTTCAGATCTTAGACAATAGGCAGAGGCGGGCTGGTGTGCACTTCCTGGAACCCCGGGGTAGCAGGCAGGGCACCGGCACAGGTGGCCAGTGAGGAAAACTGTATGTGCTGAGACACGGCATTATTTTGTTGGCTTGTTGAGTCAAGGTCTCCTGTAGGCTCAAACTCACGATGTAGCCAAGGATGACGTTGTAGTCCTGATCTCCCTGCTTCTGCCTCTCAAGTGCTGGGATTACAGTCAAGAGCAATCATGATTTACAGTGCTGGGAATGGATTCCAAGGCTTTGTGCATGCTTTTTATCTACCTACTGAGCCACATCCCCAGGCTGCCTCTGTGTGCACCTACCACCAGGGACCCCAGACTAAGCCCAGTAGATGGGAATGAACCTGGAGACCGCTTGTGCCACCCACAAAGGTTGGGCGCATGCTCTGTGTTCTATGCAGATTGTGGCCTACCTGGCGTGGCCTGCCAAGCTCCCTGAGACAAGGCTACACTCAAACTGTAAGAAAAAGAAGTCAGGGAAATGAACGGCTAGCTCTACAGGCAGTGGGGCTGTGTTTTAAAATGGACGTTTTCTGATGACTCAGGGGGAGTGAGGCCAGGGGATGAGGAGGCAGCTTCCATTGGAAAGACAGTGTATCACAGTCCCCAGGAGGAGGGGGCGTGTCACAGTCATGGAAAGGAGGGGCATGACAGGGAGTGCCAGGCCTGCTCAGAAAGCAGAGGAGAAAGGAGAGATTACGCAGAACCTTGGCTTTAGTTTCCAAGGAGAAGAAAGGTAAGGCAGGTGGAGCAGACAACGACTGGCTTCCACAGATGTTTCAGGGTTGTCTGGCCTGCTGTCCCTAGCCTCTGGTGACTAGAGCCCCATGGAGTAGGTGTGTAGAGCCAGGGCTCCAATTAGTTACTGTGTATATAAAAGGGTAACCCTTGGTAAGAACAGGGTAACTCTTGGAGGGTAGTAGGGTTCTTCTCTAGTCAGGGAGGCCCATATGCAAGTCCATCAAAAAGGGCAGAACCTCAGCATCACAAAAACTAAATAAAAGACCCAAAATTATCCTCAGTATTAGCAGCAACACCCATTGTTCCCCTGTTGTCTTTACCTTTAATTTCCAAGCATTTTTGTCCCAGGGCACGAGGAGGTTCCTTCCAGGGAAAGCCTACTGGAGGGGAGTGGACCCTGCCTCCAGGAAGGGAGGCTCCAGAGGAAGGGGTCTGAGGTCCCCAAGGCTAGGTTCCTCAGGGCCTCTTGTAGCCCAGGCTGTGGTTTGCTTCCTAGGGTGTTTCTCAGCCGGAATGAAGCTGATTCACTTTCTCTAAATGTCACCATCTGTCCCATCCTGAAAATCAAGGTCAGGGCTGCCTCTTGCAGGTGGAATATTCTGTCTTCCTCCTCCCCCAAACTCTGAGCCACAGAGCATCCTGTGTGAGTGTGAGAGATGAGGGTGTAGGGTCATTTTCTCCTATCCAGTCTTAGGACTGTTTTCTCCACTGGTCTAGTCTACATTCTAAAGGGCTCCCACTGCCCTGTTCTTCTGGCCGGTGCCTAAGTATCTATGTCTGTCTGCCTATCTGCCTATCTGCCTATCTGCCTATCTGCCTATCTTCCTGCCTATCTGCCTATCTATCTATCTATCTATCTATCTATCTATCTATCTATCTATCTATCAATCAATCATCCATCTATGGTGGTTTGAATAGGAATGACCCCCACAGGCTCATGTATTTGAATGTTTGGCCATCACGGAGTGGCACTACTGAGAGAAGGATTAGGAGGGGTGGCCTTGTTGGGGGAGGTGTGGCCTTTCTGGAGGAAGTATGTCATTTGGGGGTGGGATTTGAGGTTTCAGAAGCCCAAGCTAGGCCCAGAGGTTCTCCCTCCCTGCTGCCTGTGGATCCAGATTTAGATGTCTTAGCTACTTCCTCAGCATCATGTCTGCCCGTGTGCCACCATGCTCCCTGCCATGATAATGAGCTAAATTTCTGAAACTGTAAGCCAGCCCCAAATAAATGCTGTTTTTGTAAGAGTTTCCTTGGTCATGATGTCTTTTCACAGCAACAGAATACTAAGATAACATCCGTCTGTCCACCCACCCAGCCCTCAATCTGTGGTGGTTTGAATAAAAATGGCCCCCATTGGCTCATATATTTAAATGTCTGGTTGTTATTTGGTAGAATTGTTTGGGGAAAATTAGGAGGCATGTCCCTGGTGGTGGGCTTTGAGGTTTGAAAAGCCCACGCCATTCCCAGTTGGTGTGTTCCCCAGTCTCTCTCCTCCTCTCTCCCCATCTCTCTGCCTGGTGCTTATGGACCAGAACAATACCTGCCTGCCTGCTACCATGCTTCCTGCCATGATGGTCATGGACTCACCCTCTGAAACTGTAAGCCAGCCCCCATTAAAGACTTCAGTTTACAACGGCCTTGGCCATGATATCTCTTCACAACAATGGAAAAGAAACCAAGACACCATCCATCATCTATCTGTCTATCTCCATGCAACCTGTCTGTCTGTCTACTATCTGTACATATCTCTCCACATATTTCACTATTGTACTGTTCTTGTTTTTCGTCAGCTTGACACAAGCTAGAGTCATTTGGGAAGATGAACTTCAATTGAGAAAAATGTCTCCATCATGTTGGCCTGTGACAAGTCTGTAGGGCATTTTCTTGATTAATGATCAAAGTGGGAAGGCCCAGGCCACTGTGGTTGGTACTACCCCTGGGCAGATAGTCCTCATTGTATAAGAAAGCAGACTGAGCAAGTTCTGAGGAGCAAGCCAGTACGCAGCATTCTTCCATGGCCTCTGCCTCAGTCCCTGGCTCAAGGTTCCTGCTCTGAGTTTCCTCAGTAATGGACTGTGGTTAGGACATGGAAGTCAAATAAACCCTTTCCTACCTAAAGTTGTTTTTGGTCATAGTGCTTATCAAAGCAATAAAAACCACACTAGGACAACTATCAATGTCTATCATATCATAAAAATCTATCTACCTATCCATCCGTCCATGCATGCATGCATGCATCCACCCATCTCTGATTTCACTCATCTATATATCTATCATCTACTTACTGGAATACACAATAAAGTGCTGGGCAAGAGAGGCACATCTGTGGGAGCATGTACTTATTTATTTGTATGACTCTGAAGCTTCCGAGAATTTCTCAGAGATCCATGATGGACCTGCCACCACTGAGATTGCTTTCGTGCTTCTTCATGGAAGCAGGAAGAAGAGCGCTTCACTCCAGCCCATGGGGGCAGCAACTCCCACAGTCAAGGGCTGTGTCTGGCTAGACTCCCAGCAAACTGAAGGTTCCTGGGAAGAAGGGTGCATTAATGTTCTCTGAAGAGCCTGCCTTTGTGTAAGACCTTCTAGATGCTCTGCCATTTGCTGAGTGAGGGCATCACAGCCTGATGGAGAGATGGGATATGGATCAAGGTTTGATGCATGGGGTGGCAAACACCTGTGATCTGAGCCCACCTGAGACAGGAACGAATTGGATCATGAGACCCTATCTGAAGGCAATCAATTAAAATGTCAAGGTCGTACTGGGTGATCTTTGGCCCCCAATAGCAGTCATGTATTACTAGCTTTTGCCTCTGACCTGGAACTTTCATGACTGCTGGTTAAGACCATAAAATGTATGCTAGGCTGTTGGGTCTCTCGCCCCTTCCAACCTCCAGACTACGAGTGGGCGGGTACCTGCTTCCTACAGAGAGTGTCTCCAACCTGTGAAGACTGCATCGAAACCCTGGAGGAGAGACTCCCCACCTCCCTGTAGCCCATTTCCCGGATAGCCCTGCCACCTTTATTTTGGGATTGTATAAGTCTCGGTCATCTCTCTGGGGACCAATGTCATTCTGAGTAAACTGAGTCTGTGTTCCAAACCATGATGTTTGGTGTTTATGCTCAGAATAAACTATTCTCTTATTTGATAATTGTTATTTTCTATTTCATGTCGACAGAAAGAAGTAGATGTTATGTGAGTTATTTTAGGAAACCTCTGAGAAAGCTGACTTGTGCCCAGCCTTGTAAGTGCTCTCTCTGGCTTAGGAAATCAGCATGGTTGGTTTGTGTTATCTCTTCCTGTTCATAATGGGGCCCTTCAAACACCTCAAGCCCCAAGTCACCAAAGCTTCCTTGAGAACTCCTCTGGGGCCCTTCACCTGCTTCCTGCTACAGCAGGACTCCCAGCCCTGGGCCCTGAACCTGAGCCCATCTACTCACTACTTATAATGATGAAGTCACCTCCAAGCTGAGCCAATCATGACTGGGACCCTTGGGGAGGCAATGCTCCCCTGTGGCTAGGACAGCACTCAGCCCTCACCTAACAAGTTTAGGGAAAATCAGCAGTGCCCACGGAGGCTTGGAGCCAAGGATACAGGGTGGTGCGAGAAATCACACGGGCCTCTGAGAACACTCAGTGTTGATTTGTTCTTTAGAGTATTCGCAATTCACGTGTTTTCTCTTCTCAGTTCCCGGAGCACAGATGACCACAGAAGGATGGATCCTGCTTGTTCTCTGCAGGAACTGAGCTCTGTGTTTTCCAAGGCACTGGGGGGGGGGGGGGGCTCGGTGATCATCTTGGATACATGGTGGCTTTCTGTTGGCCAGGTTTATCTCAAAGGTTGTAGTAACAGGATCAGGGGTGGACTGTGGCCAAGCCAGGTGTTAACCCAAGTCCTGGTCCATGGCAGCCTGAGAGGCGGGCGTCTCGAACTCATGCCTTTTCCTAACTCCGCTCTACCCACCCCATTCCTCTGTTCCTCCTCCTCCTCTCCCTCTTCCTCCTCCTCCTCTCCCTCCTCCTCTCCCTCCTCCTCTTCCTCCTCAGTTTTACAGGCTTGTTCCAGTATCTTCTAACACACTGCAATGTTTCTGGGCCCATTGCCACCTGAACCTGGCTCTCCAGAAGAGCTGCCCCTCAAATCACAGTGCTCCTGGGAGCTCCAAGCACTCAGTGTTTCCTGCGGACAGTCCTGTGCTCTCCCAGGCTTTCTGGCAGCTTCCCATTGCCCTGTGGGTCAGTTTTATCTTCATGACCTGCACAGTACTCTGGGCAGAGCAATGACTTTGGGCACCTGGGATGAGAACAGGAAAGAGAAAGATCAACCTGCCCTTGTCTCCTCCCCCCCTTTCCTTGGCTCTCTAGCCATCACTGTCCTGAGGTGCTATGGCCGAATTGCCTGAGATGTGCCTCAATGTTACTTGCTGAGTGACTGAGTGACTCAGCCTCTTGGGGAGAATTAAATCTGAGGTTGGCCCATTCCACACCAAGCTGTGTGTGGACTGGTTTTACAGGGAAATGGGTACCCACAGACTGGCAAGCTTCCAGACCCAAGCCAGAATGAGGTGGATAGGAGCTGGGCCTGGCCCTGCTGGGTTTATAAACTAGAGATGAGCATTTCTAAGTGGCCAGTGGCGACTCTGGGTCCCGGACACTGCTCCCATCGACCACTGAAGTGTCACTGTCCTCCTAGGAAAGTGCTCAACCTGATAAATTAGCTCACTATGTCTACAATCTTCTGTGTGGTACAGAAGGGATGGACACCAGGTCTGGGCAGAGATCAGGCTTGCAGGGAGCCTGTGGAGGGCACCAGGGCTGAAGCCTAGCTCAGCCCTTTCCCCATGGCTGCTTTAGTCAGAATTCCTACCCTCATCCAGACGCTCAGGGGCTTCACCTCACATAGGAGCAGAGTCCTGCTTGAGGACCACAAGATGGTGTGTAAGCACTCAGCCCTGCTTCCTTCTGTCCTGCTGCACTGGCCTGCAGGCGGTCCTAGGAACACGGAGAGTCCGACTTCTGCATTGCCTGGATCTTTCCATTTGGCAGAAGGTTTTGACCACACGCTGGCCCCCCCACTGTGATCACACTGGTGAGTCTATCCTGTACCCCCTTTCAGACGGCACTGCTACCCTGCCCTACAACAAAAGCCCATCCTCCAGTCAGAACAACTTCTTCACAAAGGGACGGATACTGCACAGTTCCACTTTTGTATATGGTGAGGGAGGTCAGAGGCCAAGGCTGGGTGGCTTCCTCAGTCATTCACCACCTTAGTTTTTGAGACAGAGTCTCTCCACAGAACCTGGAGCTCAAGGATCTGGCTGGACTGAACACTAGGATCTGCCTGCCCCCGCCCCACCCCACCCCATGCTTTGACACAGGTACTGAGGTCCTCATTCCTGGCTACAAGCACCATATCTTCTCGGCTCTCCCTCCATAATTCCACTGCTGTGAGGAGTTCAGAGATGTCAAATCCAAAAGAGGCAGGAAGCAGAGAGAGGGTGGCCAGGACTGGGCGTGGAAGGAGTGCCAGGGCAGAACTGTGGCAAATGAGACGTTCTTGGATGGACAGGGCAGCTGCTGTAGAGCAACGTGAACACCCTGGCAACTGAGTCACACGCTGCCATGTGGTGGAGACAGGAAGTGCTGTGCTGCGGACATTTCACCATCATTTAGCAAAGGCCCTCACCGTCTACTCTCACGGGGGGCTGTGCGCCCCACTTTTGCTGCTTCTTCATCCTCTGAGCCAGAAGGGAGCCTGCAGAGAGTGGATCCAGTGGAACTGGCAGGATGTGGGCGATGGCAGGGCCTGGAAGTGGCTGCCACTGTACATTTGCTCCTGTGTATGACTGAAAAATTCCCACTATGAAAAGGTAAAAACTGTGTTGGGGTATTTACGACAAATTCACTCAGGACACTAGAAGCCAGGGCCAGGTGGGAATGGTGTGTGTGTGTGTGTGTGTGTGTGAGAGAGAGAGAGAGAGAGAGAGAGAGAGAGAGAGAGAGAGAGAGAGAGAGAAAGGCGGTGAGGCGGTGAGGATCGAGATGGAGAGGGCGTTATGGAGAAACGGACAGAACAGGCAGACAGCAGACCTTGCTTCTGAGCCTTGGCCTCCGAGGCAGAGCTTCTGATGTTCTCACAGGGTCATGTGCACTCAAGGTCTGTGCTGTGTGAGTGGGCCCAGACAGCTGTGCCAGCAGGGCTTGCTGGTGTAGAGGGAGAACACCTGACAGGGCAGACGAATGATGCTTCTCACAGTCATGGCATAAGCCTGCTGGGCTGGGCTCAGGGGAAGAGCCAAAGTCACAGGTCAGGGGCTCATGCCAATCAGGTCTTATTAATTCTGCCCATGACTGCAGAGGGTGAGATGAGGCTGCTTGACCTGTCCCTTACCTCGTTAGTACTGTCTCTCCTGATCTCCTTTTACATTACTGATATTATCGCCACATGCTCTTCGCTGATATAATCTGGATCTCTCTTTACTGAAGAGACAAAGGGAGAGAGTATGTGGGACTTTTCAGTCTGACATGCACAGCGGGAAACTCCATGTGGGAGTTTTGCCTAGGTGCAGCTGTGGCCATAGTCCACGCTCAGTTTTACGGTGGGCCCAGCACCCTGTGACTCAGATCTGCCCAAGAGGATTCCATCACTGGCCCAGGTGGTCAGCTTTGCAGTGACAGCCTCATACGTCCTGAGGAAAGACCACCCACAGCCCAATCCCTGACAGTAGCTCAGTGACAGTGGGCAGACCTTAGCCCCCTGCTAATCCTCTTCAGTTGCTCTAGAAACCCATGAGGCTCTCAGGACAGCTGTATGAAGGTGTGTGACTGTGTGAGTGTGCTTGTCTGAGTGTGGAGTATGCCAGTAAGTCCGTGACCCTGTGGATTTGCATACATGTGGGTATGTGAGTGTGTGCATGTGTGTGAGATGAAAGCATGCTACTGGCCTGGAGGTGAAATGAAGCACACCCTGTCCTCACAGGGAGCAGCTCTGCATGGGATTAGAGGGTCTCTGCAGAAGAGGGTTGTACCTGATACTTTTATGTTAACTTGACACAAACTATAAAGCCATTTAAGAGTGGGGGAAGCTCAGGAAAATGCCTCCTTAAGATCAGGCTGTATGGGTAGGCAGTGGTAGTACATGCCTTTAATTCCAGCACTTCAGGTGCAGAGGTAGGAAGATCTCTGTGAGTTTGATGCCAGCCTGGTCTACTGAGTGAGTTCCAGGATAGCCAGGGCTGCTACACAGAGAAACGCTATATTGAAAAACCAAAAAAGAAAGATCAGTCTGCGGGCAAGCCTGTAGGGCATTTTCTTAATTAGTGACTGGTGGATGGGGCAGCTGACTGTAGGTGGGGCCGTCCCTGGGCTGATGGTCTGAGAGTCTGTAAGAAAGCAGGCTGAACAAGATGTAGAAAGCAAGCCAGTAGGCAGCATCCTCCGTGGCCTCTGCATCATCTCCTGCCTCCAGGTTCCTGTCCTGACTTCCTTCAGTAATGGACTATGAGGTGGAAGTATAAGCCAAATGAACCCCTTCTTCTCCAACTTGCTTTTTGGTCATGATGTTTCATCTAGGCAATAGAAAGCCTCAACTAAGACAATGGCCCAGCTGCAGAGGAGAGCAAAAGGGCAGAAGAGGCAGGTGCTGACCGCCTAGGACTTGCTCTGGGGACCCAGGGAATAGGTAACAGGCAGGCATCTCAAACTCCCATAGAATAAAAGGCTTGAGCAAAATTCCCCACAGAGGAAAGGACATAAAACCAACCTCCAAAGTGGCAGTTCCTAGACAGCCAGAGCGACCTCACTGGAAAGGGGTGCTTTCAATGGATCATTTTAAATGGAGAAGTGGCAGAGCTGGAGATTACAGTTTGAACTGTGGGGGACCCATTTCTCCAGAGAGCAGGAAATCCTGGGTGGAGGGTTAGGTGAGAGTGGGCTGAGTTAGCCAAGCTGAGTTGGAAGGGAGCTTCCTCTATAATTCCTGACCTTCCCCCTTCATTCAGTGGATCCAGGCCTGGCGTGACAGAGGAGGTACCCAGCTCTTAGCCCAGTGTGATGCTAACTAAAGGGGAACCTAGACCCCAGAGCCCTGGCAGCTGCCTGAGAAGGATGGCAGGTCTGCACTTGTTCTTCTGGAGAGCCCCCACAGCCCTGACCCTGAGGTCAGAGCCGGCCTTTGCATGCAAGCTCTTAGGATAGTCGGTGGAGATGAAAGCATTATTTCTGATCTCGGCAGCTTAGGAGATGGAAACATAGCCAGCTCACACACCAGGGCAGAAACCACTGTCTGGCACACACCAGGCGCTTAATAACAGGTCTGCTTGCCTGTCCCCATTAGCAAAACTAGACTTTTTGTTCAATAATAGGGTCAGATTTAATTCTGTAGTAAATGAGTGTTTACATCTTTGCTATCTCAAATGAGCGTCTTGTTTTTAGACGAATCACTGACTCTGGCCCAGTCATCCCTCCGTCCCCCACTGCTGGGTCAGGTACCCCATCCCTCTATAATCCCCCCAACACCAAATGCCATTCTCTCCTTCAGTTCATTTTGCAGACTGGTTTCTTTCTTCCACGATACTGAAAACCTCTTGACTCAGGAGCCTCCATCTCCATGCTGGCCCTCCTCAGACCACTGAGGCTCTCTCTCCAGGGCTTTGATGCATTAGCTGTGGCAAAGGTCCAGCAGACAGAATCTCCTTTATTCTCAGATCACCTACCTCATATTTACTGTTTAGGTGTCTTGTTAAAGTCATTATGCTATTATACCCATGGCAAATTAATTTTTACCACTTGAAATGTCACATTCCACTTTTTTTTTTTTTTTTTTTTTGGAGACAGCGCCTCACCTAGCTGGCTTTGAACTTGATATGTAACCAAGGATGACACTGAACTTCTAATCCTCCTGCCTCCAGTTGCCAAGTGCTGAGATTACAGCTGTGTGTCCCCATGCCCAGTTTTACTCAGTGCTGTGGGTCAAACCCTCGACTTATACACGCTAGGCAAGTACTCTATCAATTGAGTCACACCTCCAGCCCCAGCCTCAGGTTCTTAAAACACAGCAGCTACCACCCAAGGTCAGATAGCATCCAGGTCTCTACGAAGTGAAGAAACGCGGGCTCCACATGTATAGCTCCATCTGAACAGAACACACGAACTTCCACCTCAGCAGGGTCCCTGAGCCGAGCCACAGATATGTGGTCAGCTTGCCCAACAGTGCTGATCCCAGTCTCCTGAACCAGAGGCAGCAAGTCCCAGAAGCCGTTTCTCCCCAAGGGACACAAAGCAGGCAGGTGTTTCCACTCCCAAGTCACCCTCGGTCCACCAGATCTCTTGCCAGGGACCAAGGAGGTGGATTCCCTTCCCCTAACAGACGGGTTTCTCTCCACACACATTTCATTTGTAACAATGCAAGCTCACAGTTCAGACTCATCTTTGCTCGTCTTTAAGCTAGTGTTTTTTCCTAAACCAGTAACAATCCCAATTGATCCCTAAGCCACATGACGCCGGGTGGGCTGGGGAAGGGAAGAGTGGCCAGCCTGGCAGATCCTAGGAGCAGCATGGCCACTAGTTAGCAGGCACTCTTTCTCCTTACACACTGCCTCTGGGTTATGCCCAGAGCAAGCAGCAGCAGCTGGCCACGCTCACACATGAGTACACAGGCACATGTGCATGCATGCACACTCGTGCACATACACACCATGGGGATCACCAGAGAAACAGAGAGGACAGGATCCTACCAAAAAGGCCATGGGGTTCCGATTGGCGCCGCTGGGTGCTTCGGCTTTGGTCCTTGGGTTTCTTGTTGCCCCTTAGACTTCCAAAGCGCTTCATGAGTCACTGTGGCCACAGACGCGGTGACAGGTGAACATATCAGAACTTGAAGAACCAGTGTGAGCCTCAGCTGGGGAAGGGGGGTTCACCAGAAAGGGAGCAGCATCAGCTGGCAGGTATGAGTTACCTGGGAGCCGCAGCTTACCATTGCCGAGAGGCAGCCAAACCCAGTCACAGTCTGTGGGTCCGAGGGTCCGAGACAAGATCTCTCAGATTAGTATGAGATGTGGGTCACACTCCAGGACCAGCCTAGCAGCCACACAGGGACTCCCTCTACAGTTCCCACTCAGGTCCTGAGACTCCTGAGCAAAGCAGTCCTAACTGGCCGCACCTCTCCTCTCCAAGTAGTGTCAGCCTCCCCTGTGCTTAAGTAGTCAAGAAGCCACCGGAGACATGAACAGAACCTTGCAGGGATCTGTTTATGTAGTTAAGGTCACCGGCTCACCGACAAGCTCCGGGTTATTTACTCTCTTTAAACTTAAAGCAGGAGGGGAGCCCAAGTAGGCAGAGCCGGCACTAGCCTGCTAGTCATGTGCAGATCTGCGTGATGTCTCTTTAAGAAGACTGTAAAAGGAAACCACCCTGTACAGACAATTCTTGGCACCAATTGGCCAGAGCACATTCCATTATGACATGACATCACACAACTATTTTGATGCATGTGCTTCGGGACTCTGAGAACTAGAAGCCGGGAGAGCACAAGGGCTGGCTAGACACTGCTGAATCGTCTTTGGCTGTCACTTCTCTAGGGAACACAGAAAGATCAAGAGGATGGCCCTTGGATTCAGCAGAAGATCTCAGACAAGCATGGAGCCTGGTTGTTAAGAACTGCATGACAGAACTCAGATTTCGGAGGGGATCTCATTCAACTCCTCCTACTGCAGATGGGGAAACTGAGGTTCAGGACGGGGCTGTGACTCATCCAAGCTAACAATGGCAGAGACGAGACTCGGACCCCAATCTCATCCACCATAAGCTTAATGTCTGATCTGACAAAGCATGAACCCTTTAGTTCACCGAGTAGCATAAGTAAATAAGAGGGTGAAACACCAGAGAGGGGATCTGATAGCTTTTACCGAAGAAAAGTTACTTGCTCTGTTACTAATCAGCCTTCTGACTTTGAGGAAGTCTATGCTTCCACCTTTGTTAGCCAGAATGAGACCAGGCGATGACAGGGCTGCTTCAACTGTAACAGTCTAGGGCAGAGAAGCGGCTCAGGGGATGGAAGCACACATTTCATGCACTGCTCGTTCAGAGTCTCCGAGCTCAGTTTCTGGCACCCATGTCAGGCAGATCGCAGCCACCTGTAACTACCCCAGCCCCAGGGGAATCAGACGCCCTCTTCTGGCCTCCATAGGCACCTGCGCTCACAAGCACAATCCTACATGCAGACATACATACATATAATTTTTAAAAATCAAATTCCAATAACCTGAACTAATGACAATAAAATCTGTGTGGCTTCTCCCCCAAATAACCACTTACCCCAAAATTAGTTAAATGGACCTCAGGCTGAGGATGATTGGCTTGGATCTTCTCAGCTCCCTGTTTAGATGGTATCACCTTAAAAAACAACTGATGTCTGTGTAAAATTTTTGTTATCTAACAGGGCATCTGGAAATGCGAGGATAGAGGGGGATAGGAGAGGGATTCAACTTGTGCGGAGGGCCCAAGCCCACAAGAAGCCACCGTGAATTCAGGCCTGACCGCTCGCTCTTGGTGGGTTTGTCACTCTCTGGCAGAGTTTGGCATACCAGCTACCCCCTTCTCACTGTGAAGCCAAGGAAACTGTGGCCCCTAGCTAGAGCCACAGGCTGTAGAGCAAGCTTGAGGGAGTTCGCTAAGAGGCCACGAAGAGGGGAGTCCAGGATTCCACAGGGTAGGGGCACTGAGGGTTTGAAGGTGGGCGGTCCCTCACACCTGGTCTCCAGTAGCGGGACTGTCTGGGGAGGTTGTGGGCCCTCTGGGTTTTGGAGTCTAGCTGGTGTAATTAAGTCACTATGGGTGAACCTTTGTTCTGGTTCTGATCCGCTTTGTCCATTGCTGTCCCATGTCATGTGAACAAAGCCCTCACATCTCACATCTCCACCAAGATGCTTTCTCCACCAAGATGAACTGAAACCCCTCCCTTCAGCAGCCTCTGCCAGACAAGTCGCATGGGAGAGGACTACGGAATCCGGGCTCCTGCCCTAGATCTGCTGTTCCTAGGGCCTCCCTTTGGCTAAGTGCACAGCAGGTAGGGGACACACATTTGTTGTCCATTGGCCATGGGACCCTCAAGCTGTGGAGTGGCTGCCTATTCTCTTGGATCTGACCCTGTACTTTGGTTTTCCTCACCTTATTGCCTCTGCCTGTCCCTGTCCATGGTCTGTCATACTGTCGTTTATCAGGAGGCTGTGGTGCCAGCTTCTCTCCGGGTAGTTATCTCTACCCCGTTAATCATGCCTGTAGGGACCTCAGTGTTGCTCTGGACGCTGTGAAGTTGAGAAGCTGCTGTAAGACTTGAGCCAGCCCTTGGACACTGCTGGGGTTGTCCCCATTTTCCATGAGAGCCCCTTGTTCCAGGCATGGCTGGTTGGTGTCCATTCTTGGGTACACTTCTGATTTTATAAACTACAGGTGCTGCTGGCTCAGTGTTTTGGCCACCAAAAGCCAGTCCCTCAATCTGGCTTAGTCTCTAGTACACTAGTAGGGTATCTGTGGTCAAACTACATCAACCCAAACTTATTGTGATTTAAACTCTGCAAAAGATGAAGTACATTTTGGAGTTTCACATTTAAGTTTTTAAAACTTTAACTAAACTCTGCATGAAACAAAATTAAACTTTTCTCAATTTAAAACTAAAATGATCCAGAAATGGTGGTATACACATTTAATTGCACCACTGGGGAGGCCCAAGCAAGAGGATCATCAGTTCCTGGCCAGCCTGGGCTAAACAGTAAGACCCATCCCCAAACAAAATGCAAAAAAAGAAGCAAACAACAACCTAATAAAGGAAAATCAGTAGCAAAATGCAAAGGCCTGTCTGGAAGACCACGGGGTATACACGAAGTGGAGGCATGCTTGAATAAAAGACTGAAAAAACGTTATGACATTCTTTTTTAATGTGTGTATTACGCACGCACAAGGGGGGAGTGTGTGCGTGTTGTGTGTTTGTGTACACACATGTGTGCGTGAGCATGCTCGTGTCCCCGTGCATGCGTGTGGGTGGGGGTGAGAGGTTGATGTTGGCTGTCATCCTCAATTGCTTTCCACATTATTTTTTGTGACAGGGTCTGCAGTTAGCTAGACTGGGTGGCTGTCGGTGACCCCAGGGGCCTTCCTGTCCCACCTCCTCAGTACGGGGGTGCTGAGCATGTGGCTGGGTCCAGCTTTGGATGTGGGTTCTGGGGATCCAAACTGAGGTCCTTGTGCCTCTGGGACAATAGTTCAGTGATTGAGCCATCTCCCCAGCCCCCGGTGTAAATATTCGTACAGTAGAAGATAAGCAGAGCATGTGGCAAGAGCAAGTCAGTTTCAATCCACGAGGAAAGATCAGTATGTGGGGGCAGGCATGGCAGAGGCCGGCCAGATGGACTTAGGTTTATCTGGACATTCACTCTGCAAGTTGTGATTAAACTGGGGGAATGTTCTAGGCAGCTGCTGACTGAGGGGATTTGGGTGCTGTAAGCCACTGAAAGATACTCCTGTTCTTGAAGAATGGCATTCTCATTATGGAAAGAATAATTACCATTTACCAAGAGTCTCTCATAAGCCAAGCAAGGCACTGGGCAGCTTCACCGTTGTTATTTCATTTGCCCCTATAAAGGCTGAAGGGCAGCTATCAATAGCATGTCATCTAAAGACTAATAGCGGAGAGTCAGCGGAGCAGCTTGGTGGGGTCACACAGCTGACAAGTCAGGGCAGAGGGCAAGGACTTGAACCCAATTCAGATGAATCTGAACGGGCATGCACACAATACAACATCAGGGCCCAAGGTGATTGCCCCCCCTTCCTCCCCTGGGCCCTGCCTCAGTGAGTTCCCTGGAAGAAAGAGAATAGGCAAGAGTCTCCATTCTTTTACATTCACCTTCGACCTTCAGGCCCAAAAGTTTAAAGGCATAAGAGCCAACCTTGAAAACCTTGCTTTGCATCCTTAGAGGACCAAACATCCTTACAGGAGCCTGTGACAAGGCAGGAGTTGCTGACCTGGCTTGCAGGCCAACTGTGAAGTCCAGAAGAACAGTACTTGGGGATGTCAGATGGCTGAGCACAGGCGAGGAGCAGACACTTCCTCTGTTCGCTGGGACCAGAACTCACTGAGGCAGCCTAGCTCTGGGCTTCACTCTGAATTTACTCCATGGGAGCATTTGGAGTCTTTGGTGAGGAACTTAAGAACGTGACCAATCAGGCGAAGAGGAAAAAGAATTCCATGTCCTTCAGGGTCACTGGCTGCTACTGAGGGGGGATGGGGAGGAATCAGCAAGGCTCAGCCTCAGCGGTTTTGGCCTGGCACGAATGCCTACACAGGGCAGTTTTAGGAGAGGGAAGCATTGCAAAGAAAGACGGGAGAACTCACAGGATGAAACTGTATTGTAAAGTGGCCCAGGTCCTTATAGATCATGCCTTAAGAACCGGAGTCAGGTTGGGGACAACAGGGACCTTCAGAACACCAAGCTAACCCCAGTTCTATAGGATTTGGAGAGAGATGTAATGCTAAGTGGTTCTACTTTGCGCACGCGTGTGCGCGCGTGTGTGTAAGCATGTTTTGCATGTTTGTGGGTGCACATGTGTCAAGGTGTGTGCATGTGTGTACAGACAGATGTAGAAGCACCAGGTTGGGGTTGGCGATCATCTTCTCTGAGGTGTCTCACAACCACACCCAGAGCTCACTGATAAGGCTAGTCTCACTGCCCAGCGTGCTCTGCGGTCCCGTCTCTGCCTTCTAAGGCTAGAATCACAGGCAGGCCACCATAGCAGCCACCATAGCAGCCACCGTCCACAGGGACCTGGGGATCCTGACTCCACTCTCCCAGCAGGCACCTTAACCACGGAGCCACCTCCCAGCCCATAACTTTAAAATATTAACACATTTTAAATTAAAGTAGAATCATGTCACCGCCCCAGTTCCCTTTCCTACTCCAGCCCCCCCCCCCCAGGCATCCTCTCCCCCAACCCTTCCCACGCCCCCGCCCCTCAAATTGATAGCCTCCTTTCTTTAGTGTGTGTGTGTGTGTGTGTGTGTGTGTGTGTGTGTGTGTATATAAACTAAATGGACCCAGCAAGCACACAGACACACACACATATACACACCACATACACACATATATACACACCACACACATATAAACACACACCACATACATACACACACACACAACACACACATACCACACATATATACACACACACCATATCACACACACACACCACACACACGCACACACACGCACACACACACACACACACACACACACACACACACACACTGCTCAGCTCCAAATCTTCAGGTACAGTTGCAGCTCTCACTCCTTGGCCAAGCTGCTTCTCTTTAGAGCAAGTGGAGCCCGTCATCACAGAAATCCACAAATGAACACATGAATGCAGAGATGAGTGGACCGCAGGGCCCAGCCCCAGAGGATATGTTCGTATGCACTCTCACTGTTGCTACTGGTTTAGATTCCCAGCTATAAGTCTGCACTGAGCAACAAGAAAGATTATTGGGCACAGAAGACCACAGCCTTGGAGTATCTCATAACTTCCAGTTCACGCCATCATTCCACGTCCTGTATGCTAATTCTCTCTCTCGCCAGCCTGAAAGCGCAGTGCTCCCAGGGATCCCATCCCATAAGAGAAACAGAACAAGTACCTATTGGTGGAGACCTTGCAGGTGGCTCAGCAGCAGTGAAATAGGCCAGGTGAGCAGGTGGAGCTTCCGGGGAAGAGCATGGCCTGTCCCTGGGGAAGGCGCAGGCTGACTGCCCTGGAGCCACAAGGTCTATCACAGCAGAACAGTTGGAAGCCGCACTGTTTAACAGACGCAGAGCTGGGGAAAGAACCGTCACAGTTCACAGACGGGCAGTCAAAGGAACCGGAGACCGGAGAGGGGCTCAGTACTTCGGTGTACTACATGGGTGTTCTCATCCCCTGGGGGCGGCTCACACCACAGGCCACACCTCTGCACTCTGGGTGTTCTAGTCCTGGGAGTCCCCCCTGGTGATCTTGTAACCTAAAGCATGTGAATAACCTATTTAACCCTTAGAGGGTCCCCGATGGAGACTATATTCCCACACATGGGAGACATGCTAAGGCATAGAGACACTTGTTGTCCATTAAGCTGGGCTTATTTTAAACTCGAGGTTGGGAGTCTACTCAGAACCGGCCAATACCATAGTGGCTTCCCAACCCCCACCTGTACCCGAAAGGACTCCCTCCACCAGTGACTGTAGACGGGACACTAAGATCCTCATCAAGCCACATGGTTAGGGACAGTTTCATCCTCTTGCTACCTCGAAGTCCATGGAACATCCACAGAGACTATCCTTGGAGTAAAATTACATTTCAGAAAAGCCCTTAAGCCCTCATTACCACTGAAACACTCTGGATGTCATGGCAGACCTCCACTGTAAGGACCCAGAGGGGAGAAAAGCTGCTGAGACTCGGGGTGCATCATCTCTCCATGGGTGTCTCTCATGCTAGGACACAGCTGCTAAGGCCTGGGACCCACATGCCCCAGTGCCAGTCCAACCTCCCAGAGACCACAGCTTGCCTGGCAAGTGACACTGCCCACGGTCGTGTGTGGAGAGGATGCCCCAAAGCACTTTCTTATGTTTTCAGCATGGGAGGAGGAGGCCAGCTGCTATTGTTCACTAAGCAGTAGGCACAGAGGATCACTGGAGCACCCAGAACTCTGCAGTGGCCTGGAAGAGAACTGGAATCCTTGACCTGCTCCACTGTCCAAGTACAGCTAGGACCCAGCAGTGGCTTCGCTGCAGAGGGGATGTAGGAAGGCAACTGAGGACCCACTGATAGAAGTCTCACTCTCAACCCTTTCAGGGCTGTGACCCCCCCACAGGGTCTGAAAAGCACCCAGGTCCCTGAGAGGCTGCTGCCAATCAAAACCTTGGGGTGTGAGTTTCAGATCCCCTTGGAGCAGGGCGCAGTATGCACTCTGGCAAGAGCACGCCTGCAGGTTATGAAATAGTGTGTCAGATTTCACCAAGAGTTCTAAAGGTCGTGATGCAGCTTAGTTCTTAGTGAACTCGCCCTTGGGGCCTCCCTTATTCCTCTTTCGGGACATGGCCTTCCCCACCTGACTCAAGCCACCATGTGGCTCGGAGTCATCCCAGCACACTCAGGGTCACACCTAGCCTCGTGGTGCCTGGGGGGGACGAGAGTGGGGGAATGTGAGTGACAAGAGAGTGTTTGTTTTGGCAAAGATGAACCACCTCAGCTCTCCCAGCTCTGCTCACACCAGTGACATCTAAGCCGACTGAGATTTGATGGTGGCCACAGGGAATCCTACTGTTACAAACACAGAGAGGTGCTGAGGGTTTGCTATGGCAGCATGAGGGTCTGGGATAGCACCCCCAGGCCACATGAAACTCCATGCAGCTGTGTGTGCCTATACCCCAGCGTTGAAGAGGGCAGAGGGAGGGACTGCTGGGGTCTGCTGGTGGCCAGTCTGGCTGAACCAACACTGAGCGGCAGCACACGAACGTACAGAGAAGCGAAAGTCTACGCGATAACTATTTCCAGCTAAAATGTGTAAGAGCCAGAAAGTACAAGATCTGTAGGTCTCTGAGAGTCTTGGAGGGGCATCGTGTACCCATGCAGGCTCTCAGGGGCTGTATTCAGTCCTTTCTTGGGGTCCCTCTATTCTAGGTTGACAGGTACCCGCTCATCGAGATCTCTGGGAAAGCCAGAGATCCAGAGGTCCAGGGCTCCAAGGTCCCAAAAACAAAGCAGGGAGGACAAAGATCAACTGCTCCAGGGCCCCCAGGACAGATCCTGGGTGTGGAGGGCCCTGGAGCAGTAGATCTAAAGGCCAAACATCAGATATTCTTCTGACTAAAGCAGCAAAGTGTGCTAGGAACGCCCCCACCCCCCCATCCCCCACCCCCCACCCCCGTTGTGGCACGGAGAAGCAGAGCTCCCCGCTCTGCTGGCCCAGCCTCACTGGGCAGGGATGCCATTTTCTAGGGTCTGCGGTTCCCTTGAAGGACCCCACTACTCCTGCACTCGTTCACTTGGGAATACAGTGAACTGGAGGTCAGAATGTGAGGTCTGAACTCACTGGCTGCCTTGGACTGGTTTCTTCTCCAAGTGAAATGCGGAATAAAATGAGGTGGTTGTGGAAGAGTTTAGCCTTCAGGTCAGCTACAACCCCGAGAGAAATCTGGGTCCACTCACAGGCCTGCAATCTTGAGTGATGTCAACACTTCTGTGTAACATGCTGGTTACACAGCAGGCTCAGTCCATTCAGAGGTCTTAAAGGGATGATGAAAGAAAATGCGGCAGAAACATCCCATAAGCTGTGGAGCACGAGCCACTGATGCTGACAGCAACTACTGTCCCCACTGCCTGTGCCCTGATCTCACTGTGCCACCCGCTCCTCCGTCTCCGTCTTAGGGGCGTACCTCTGAGGACTGTAATCACTGGCACCAACCTCCCTCATTCTTCCCCGTTCCTCCACTTTAACAAGTTTACATGACAACATGGAGCAAGCACCAAGGGTAACACATTCAGGCAGCTCTGGTCACCATCAAAACCAAACTTTTGTGAGCATCAAAGGATTTCATCAAGAAAATAAAGGTGACTCACAGAGAAGAAAATATTTGCAAGATACATATCTGCAAAGCGTTCCCTGTTAATAACTCCTACAAGCTAGGCACAAAAAGACAACACGATTAAAACGGGCAGGAGGGGCTGGAGAGATGGCTCAGTGGTTGAGAACACTGGCTGCTCTTCCAGAGGACCTGGCTTCTGTTTCCAGCACCGTATCAGGTGGCTCATGACTCTGTCTTGAGGAATCCAAAGCCCTGTGGTACATACACATAAACTAACACTCTCTCTCTCTCTCTCTCTCTCTCTCTCTCTCTCTCTCTCTCTCTCTCCCTCCCTCCCTCCCTCCCTCCCTCCCTCCTTCCCTCCATGAATCTTGAATGGAAAAAGGGCAGGAAGCATCATCAGACACTTCCCCCCAAAGAATAGCAACAGGGCCACACACATGCTTGAGAGAATACTCATGGGGACCACAAACCCTAGCCACAAATGTGAAGAATTTCTATTGACAAAGAGGTGGAGAAAACAGAACCTTAATACTCCCGAGAATGCAAAAATACCACATTTATCATGGAAACAATTTGGCCCTTCCTCAGTAAGTTGGGTTAAATATGAGATTCCTGTGTAACCTACTCCTAGCTACCTATGCAAAAGAACTGAAGGCGCATATTAAAGCAGCCTGCACACAGATGTTTACAGCAGTCCCTAGTCACACAACCAGAGAGAGAGAGACAACCTCAACATTCATCACTGGGTGAGTGGGTGAACGAATGTGGTCCATCTATACAACGGAATATTGTTCAACCAGGAGAAGCATGAAGTCATGATAAATGTTGGGATGTACAATTTCCAAACGAAATCTGGTAATAGGGACGAGGTTCTGTTTGGGGTGATGATTGGATCATCAGAGTTCCCTAGGGGTTTATGTGCTGCTGGCTTGGTGCCCAGTGTGCGATACCCCTGGGAAGTGGTGTTTAATGGAAGGTCACTGGCAGTGGCCCTAGAAGGGAATATTGAGATCCAGCTCTCCTCTCTTCATGAACACCATGATGTGAGAAGTCTCCTCCGCCACATGCCCAGTACATCCTCTCCAGGAACCGGCTGGTCCTTCCTCAACAAGTTCAACTTGAAGTCACTCTGTACGAGCCACAGGCCTGAAGCAGCCACAGACAGGCACCTCTGCAATCATCAACCAAAGGAAGCTTTTCTACTTAGCCAGTCACCCATGCCAGGTGCTTTGTCATAGCAACAGCTGGCACACTGATGAACAGCTCTCAGACTAGCAGGATTTCTGTACAGTGCTGGGAATGCACTTAATGCCCTCCACTGTATACTCTGAGACTAGAGGGGTATCTGTACAGTGCCGGGAATGCACTTAATGCCCTCCACTGTGTACTCTGAGACTAGAGGGGTATCTGTACAGTGCTGGGAATGCACTTAATGCCCTCTACTGTATACTTTAAAATTGCATAGGCACTGTGTTATACAGTATGTGCATTTAACCACCAAAATAAGTTTAATCCACAAATTCTGGGGGAAACAATAAGTATAAATTCTCCTATTTCTGTATTTCTAATAGTGGTAAATGTTTGTGTTAGATGTCTGTCTTCATATTTTTGACTATCTTTTTCAATAGCATCCTTTTCACAACTATATAGTGTCCTGCTGTGTGGATAGGCTGCCTTTATTCAATTACTGCCCATTCACAAGGATTACATTGTCTGCAATTGGTCTGTTGAGAGGCCCTGCACCCTAGCAGCAGGGAGCATTTCCAGGGCCAGGCCTTCTTTCTAAGTGTAATTTGCCATAATCAGCAATGAAGTGGCTAACACTTTTATGCCATTAAACAATAACAAGATGGCCAAAACATTACTTGGAGAAGAGACTCTTACCAGATCGAGAAGTGTGTAAGATAAGCCAGAAATTCTGGCAATGTTTACAACATTGTGGGGACAGTCAAAAGGCCCAGGAGCCACGTGGTGGGGCTCCTGCTGGGCAGGTCTCAGACAGTGTGAACATCGGAATATGACAATGGGACATTTTAACTCATTAACTAGAAAACAAATCTCTGAGTCCAGACATACACACATACACATAAGCACATATGTACGCACACAAGCATACATGTGCACATATGTACACACACACATACACACAGGCACACATTCATGCATGCACACCCATACGCAGACACAGACACACGTTTGTACATCCATGGGTACATATACATATAAACGTAACACACATATATCCATGTATGCACACAGTGTATAAGCATGTGTATAAGCATGCACACACATATATTCACATGCACATGCACACAGATACACATGCATGCATGCACATACACACATACATACACACAGGAAAGATGGTAGATCTTTTCCTGAGAAAGACTCCCTTTCCAACCAGCTAACGCAGAATTAGTGATGAATTAGAATATCACTCTTCGGCGGCCATCACAGCCATAATTCAGGCAAGATTCATTGATTGCTGCTAAAAGTGAAAAGCTGGATGAGAATGAGGCTGTTTACACAATATTCTAAGTCCTGCCCCAGAACGCTGACTGATCACAAAGGGAAACGAACCCTTTATTAAAGTACAGAGAGCGCCTCACTGTGCAGACAGGCCCCGGCTGCTGGCTGCTCGACATCAGGGCTCCTATCACCAGGAAGGTGCTGGAACAGTCACAGGCTGCCTGCTGTGAGGCCCTAGCACAAGCGAGCAGCCTGTGGCTTGCCTGCCAACAGCTAACCCTGAATCTGATCATGAGGAAGTGCTGGGCACACCCAGGGTGAAGGCAGCCACACAATTGCTGGCCTGTGGCCTGTATGCACTGGGCAAGAGCTGAGGTAATGGAAGATGAGACACGCAGAAGAGCTGTGGGAAGCCGAGGGACCAAAGAGACAGGGCCAAAGACTGGGTCATGTCTGGGGTGCTTCCAAAAAAGGATGTCATTAAGACAACTTGCTAAACGCAGACAAAGCCTGGAGTGGAGCTAATCACTCTTTGCTGACATTAGTTTCCTGGACCTGATAGTTACACGGTGGCAGATCCACCTTGTTTTCACAAAGCCAGCAGGGTTACGCATCGGTTCTCAACCTGTGGGTCCTGACCCATTTGGGGTCATATATCAGATATCCTGAATATCAGGTACGATTCATAACAGTAGCACAATTACATTTATGAAGTAGCAACAAAAACAATTTTATGGTTGGGGTCACCACAGCATGAGGAACTGTATTAAAGGGTCTCAGCATTAGGAAGGTGAGAACCACTGGGTTAGGGGATGTTGCATCTGTAATTTACTCTCAGTCACTGGGAGTCTATACAGACAAGCACTACATGAGCTGAGGTTGGGGTGGGGGGAGCCAGACAGATAGATGGACAGATGTCTGAGCTAAGCAAACCTGGAGAGGTGTTAGCTTTTTGAGTTGAGTGAAGAGCACAAGAGAGCCCTTGGATCGTTTAACAATGTCTTGAGAGCCCTTGGATCGTTTAACAATGTCTTGATGTGCATGTAGTGGGGTGTGTGTACACGGGTGTTTTCACGTGGGGGTGCATGCACATGAGGAGACCGGAAGTGGATGTCAGGGCTCTTCCTCTATCACTCTCCACCCTATTGTTACTACTTTGTTTTGAGAGTTTGAAATTGTTAAAATGGAAAGTTACTTTAAAAAAGGAATTGAAAGAGGCTAGGGGCGTAGCTCCTTAGAGTGTTTGTCTAGCATGCATAAAGCCCTGGCCTTGACCCTCAGCACCATGTACAATGCCATCTATAATCCAGTACTCAGGAGATGGAGGTAGAAGAATCAGAAGTTCAAGGCCACCCTCAGCTATGAAGTGAGTTGGAGGGTTACATATAAGCCTTGCTTCGAAATTGGGCGGAGGAGGGCTTGAGCATTAACAAGGTGAGGACAAAGACGCCATGCATACTAGCAGCAGCTGTTATAGTCTCCAGGGAAGCTGGAGTATCCCTCAGGCAGGCTGTGTAGGACTGGAAGACGCTCGTGATTCATTCCCCATCACCAGTCTGGGTGGGCAGGGACAGGAGTTCCTTCTCAGGACAGGTGCATGGTGGCCAGCAGAGGGCGCCCTCCTAGAACTGCATTAGATGCCAGGCCACATAGCTGTGCCATGCGATGGCTGCACTTTTCAGGAAACCCGGATGCCACACATACTTTCCTTTTCTTTGTGGACAGGCTGGATGAGTCACATTTTTCATAAGGCTGCAGACCTGCCAGCTACCGGGATCTGGAAAGCTCCAGCTGTAGCCAGTGAGGCTGGCTGGCCAAGGCTGGGTGAGATGTGGCCTCTGAGGAGGGAGCTATGCCTGGAGAGGGGGCCAGCCAGAGTAACTCTTGTTCCGTTGGGCATTGAGCAACTCATGCGAAGTTGAATCCTGCCATCCGAAGGCGCACTCGGGTTGCTGGTCCAAGCCTGTGACAGTGTATGCATGCTTCCTGTTCCCGTGCCCCGTGTGCCCACCTGCAGACCTGCAGACCTGCCCTTTCCCAGGTGGCACTTGCGGCCTCCGCCCTCATCATCCAATCCCTATCTGTGTTTAATCCCTGCCTCAATTTGTCACCCTGTCACAGGCTTTCTCTTCACAGGTTCTTTCTCTGGCAATACTTCAGGAAGGCTAGTGATGCCTATTCTCTGTCTCTCCAGAGTCTGAACCAATGCCCGGGCCCCATGGAGTCCTCTGAAAGCTAACAGCAAAAATGCACCATCAGAGACCCACAGTGATGCCCCAGGTACACACCAAACACGTGACACAGAAGGAAGAAGCATGCCAGGTGTGCCTGAGACTTCAGCTGCTGTCAGTGAAGGATGTACAATTCTCCATTACCAATGTGCTGCTGCTACTGAACTGCAGGGCGAGGCTCCTATCTCCCAAGTGCTGGGAGGAACCCAGTGGATCTGTCATTGAGACCCAGTGACATGGCCCCTGTGATATGGCACCACAGCCAGTCAATGTCCTCCATATACCACGTGTGTCTCTCATCTACTCCTTGCTCTTCTGTTTCCCAAGGGCCACAGACCCCACCCAGAGATGCCCGGGCTCCTGGGTGGAGCTTTAGAGGTCAGGCCTTGGGAAATGTGTCTGGCTGGGTACAGTCCCTATGGCACCCATTCCTGGCAGCCATTGCTCAGGTTCCATCCTCCACTGGGTACCCTTTGGCTGTTCTACATTGTCCTCCTTTTTTAAAAAAAAAAAAAAAAAAAAAAAAAAACTCTCCCACCCATGGACGGGGGGCTTGGTTTCTACCCAGGGAGGGAGGGCTTTGTTTCCAGTCTCTGGGTCAATCTCAGGCTCTTGTGGTTCCATCTCAGCTCTCCTTCACCCCACAGCCACAGAGCCACATGACTGCAACCATCTAAGTCTGACCTAAGCCCATCTGTTTTCAGTACACATAAGTTCTACTTTCCTGCAGGACCCTAAGTGGCAGGGGATGAGAGAGGTGTCTTTAGGAGGTGCCGGAGGGTCAGCAAAGCGGTCTGCAGAGCAACCAGCTGTGTTTCTAGACCTGGGGGCTGCAGGAGCCAACTTACTCCAGTTTAGGCCTAGCCCTTCGGTTCCTGCTCTGTACTCATGCACAATGGCCCATTGATCCACACAGGCTGCCCCACTGCCCCGAGTTTGTTCTGCAGGACAAGCTGGGGCGGGGGGGGGGGGGGGGCCCTCGGCCCTAGGGAAGCCCTTGGCTCTGAATTGTAGACTTGGAGACTCCAAATGGAAGCCTGGAAGGATGGAGTGCATTCTTTCCTGCACTGCAGAAAGCCTTCAGCGTTTTATGGGAAAACAGACTTTTATCTGAAAAATAAACTCTCAGTTGCTGGCCTATATAAAAGGAGGGCTGTCTGGGATCCAGAGCTGCAGTGGTGTGAAAGGGGCTAAGGTCTTAAGTTAAATAAACTCCTCTGCAAGCCCATTTGAATTTCAAAGGCTGTGCGCATGCACTCTGATAAAGATCCACACTCAGAGCAAGGGGAGAAGGTCCAGTCTCTACTTAGGACGCCACAGGACCCCTAGTCTTCCTGGCAGAACTGGAGCACTCTAACCGCACACAGAAAATGAAATTCCTTTGGAGGTTTGTACGCACGACCTCCGTCAAGACTGAGCTAGTCTTGGAAGCCGGAGCTAGGAAGGATACCTTCTACATCTCTGGCCAGAATGCATCTTGCCAGTCCCTGCATCCAGCCAGACTCGACTGGCAGGCATTCCAAACTCATCTCAACTTCTCTGACCATCTAGGGTGGTATTTTCCAGACTGCAATCTCTCCCTCCACCCAGGTCATAAAATCGGCTGTGTTAAATCTGATAAAGCAAGGTAAAATAATAGACGCAGAAGGAAGAGATTCCAGGGGAAACCCTGTGTCACGAGAAGGGCATTCTGTACTGGGTAACATCAAGTGTGTGTGAGTTTGTGTGTGTGTGTGTGTGTGTGTGTGTGTGTGTGTGGTGTGTGTGCGTGTGCGTGCACAAGACGGGTTGGGGGTGTGTGTGTGTACAGGTGTGTGACTGAGGTATCTGGAGGCTGCTGTCCTTCAGGCACCGTCCACCTTGCTTTTTGAGACAGTCTCTCACTAGTTTAGGCTGGCTGGCCAGCAAGCCCGAGGAGCCCCCCGGCCCCTCCTTCTCAGCACTGAGGGGCTGCTACCACACCCACCTAGACTTTTTCCGTTGGTTCTGGGGCTTGAACTCAGGTTCTCCTGCTTGTGTCCTGCTTGTGTAACTGAATCAGCTCCCAAGCTCTCAAATGTATCTCTTACTGCAAATGGCAGTCAAGAAAAGCTTTCAAACCAGGCTGCAGGAAAGCTGCATGGCTTCACTTGCTTGCTCTGTGCTCAGATTTGCGTCTACTACCCGTGGACGCAAATGGCTGAGGGGCCAGGGTGTGTTCTCCACCTTTTAATTTTCACCTGTCTAGCCCTAGGCTGTGTCATTACCTGGAACAGCCTTTGTGTAATCAGAAAAGGTGGAACCCAGGCCAGGAATTTTTTTTACTTCTTTTTTTTTCCTACTAGGACAAAGATAAGGTCCCAAAGCTCAGTGGGACCAGTTCCACCAGTGGGTGTGGACCACTGCTTATTAAGACAAGATTCTATGTATTGTTCAGCAGGGTCAAGGAGCGGACCCAATGCCATCTCATGTCCCAGTACCACTGCGGCATGGTCATGGGGGACAGCATGAGCTGGCATTGGGTTTCATGCTAGCTGTAAAGTCCATCTTAGTCTAAATACCTTTGTCAGGACCTTACTGATCTGCAGGCAAGGGGAAAGACATGAGAGGAGCTGAGTTCTTGGTCTCACAGCCCACAGAGGGTAGACGGCAACAAGGAGACTGGAGGTCTCTGGGTGGCGTTGGTGAAGGCCAGCCTTTCCTTCATGTTACAGTGCCTTCCATTGTCTGCTGTGTGGGTGGCTCTCAGAGCACTGACTGGGACTGGCCGGATGGTGGCGTCGAGCGGGTAGGACTGGAAGAGCCGGGAGAAGAGTCAAGCTCAGCACGTGGTTTTCAGAGAGATGAGCGAGAGAAGCCAGTCAGGAGGCGACAGGCTGCAGAGGTATTTGTGGTAACAGCTCAGCTCACACACCAGAGGGCTGCTGAAGCCAAGCACAGTTGGGCAAGGAGGTCTAGAGGAAGTGAGCCTTGGAACCCACCGGCTTGATGTCAGGTCTGTTTCGGTGCTTCTCAGATGGTCCTCAGTCCCAGCTATACTCTGAGCAGCGGCCACACAAGCCTCTGCAAAGGGCACACCCTTCCTCCGGCTGACATCCTAGGTGGCTTCCCTAATCATTCATTTAAAGAGCCCTGGGCTCCACCAGTGAGGCCCCACCCTCCTGACTTCACCTGCAGCCTAGCTGTCCTCCTCCTCCGGACTGGAAGAAGTGTCCTGGATTCCCCTGCCTGCCATGTCATCTTCGGGCTGTCCGTCAGAGCCCTCTCTGCCTCCTTCCCATCAGAGAAGCTGCTCCTCACTTCCCTACATGTTGCAGCATCCCTGCGCCCTCTTGATTTTCTTCACTGCACTCGACAGACACAGCATGTTGATGTCCGGCCTGCCTCCAGGATGGCAGGGTCAAGCTTGTTTGCTGTGGCCTGCCCAGTGCCTAGCATTAAGCAGGGCCTTGTGAGGCATGGACCGAATGCCAGAGGGGTGCATCTTCTTTGTGGCCTCCAGATTCTGCTAGGTCGAGAGGTGCGCAGGGTCAGTTCCTGCTTCTTTCCTCTGGGCAGGGCCACAGCAGCTCCTCCTCAAGGTTCAGCATGTGAGGCTGTAGCACCCCCTAGTGGTCACAGTACCAAAGAGCCAGGAAAAAAACCGTAAGCAACTGATGGGGCCTGCATGCTGTAGACCCCAGCCTTGCTCTCTCATCTTACACACTCCCACACTGTATGAGTGAAACCGGACGTAAGGAAAGGCCCAGAAAACAAGGTGGAAAGGAGATCAACAGGAAAGGCATCGCTCCGTGACTGGTACAGACTTAGATGGTTAAGTGTAGCCTAAGACATCTTATAGAGGCCTCAGTTCATCTCAGATGACGGGATGAACTTTTTTTAGGGCTAGGTAGACAACAATGGTGAAGTGCTTGCTGTGCACATGTGAGAACCTGAGTTTGATGCCCAAAGCACATTTTTAAAAAGCCATGTGTAGGTGCACTGCAATCTCAGCATGTAGAGGGAGGAGATGGGGAACCCGTGGAACTGACTCACCGCTAACCAGAAACACCTACGGATGAGCCCCAGGCCTATGAAGAGACCCCCATCTCAAAAAATAACTGAAGACTGATATCTAAAGCTAACCTCTGGCCTCCACATGTGTGTACACACACACAGACACACGCATGCACATACGCATACATCACGATACATACGTCACACAAACATGTCACATACAAATCAGTCTCACACTCATATACATGTAATACACTCAACATACACATCACATATGTCACACAGACACACACAGAGATACACACACACAGACACACACACAGATACACATACACACACAAAGGTGAACTTTTTAAGAGATAAATAAGGTGGGAGAGGAGGCACAGAGAACCCAGAAGTATGTAAGATGAAACTTGGGCCTCAGGCCTCCCCTCCACACATCTGCCTGACAAGTGTGCCTGGCTAGTCCCTTTACCAAGGGATTTTGCCCAGCTGGCTGATGTACTAACTAAGGTGTCCATAAAGTGACTTTGGTACATAGCTAGCCTCCCGACCTCTGCCTGGATACTTCCCTGGCCCCACCCAGTGTCTTGTGTGAGAGAGCACAGCCTCCACATCAGTAACCATTTTTACACTCTGTGTTTCTAATGAGAAATGAAAGTTGTGTCCCTATGCTGCACCCCACCCATCCAACCCTGTTTTTGGAAGGTCATCATTTGGGAGAACAGCACACCTTGTCCACAGCTCTCCTGGGGCAAGATGGGAGAATGCATTCTGATGCTTTGATGGTGTGTATACAGAAACACACGAGTTCATGGAGTCTGAACAGTAAGGGAGCTTTCTATAAGAGTACCGAGGTCAGCGGACAGACTGGCCTCATGAGTGTAACCACTCTGAGAATCATCTCAGTCACTTTCTGCTCAGCTACTTTGTATGTCAGTCTTTGTCTCTTGTTCTGGAAGCCATGTCTGTCAGCGGGGGGACTGGGGATGCCCTCATGTGCTTTGCTGAGAAGGCATCTACTCCGTAAACGTCCAGCCAAGGTCTGGTCTCCCTGTGAAGCAGATTCTGGCCCATGAAAGATGGACTGGATCAGGTGGGCTCTACCTCTGCTACCTCGGTGCCTTGATAAAGTCAAGATATAAGGAAGAGGGGCACAGCTGTCCATGGGCTGTCAGAGTCTGTTACCACCTGTGCTAAGGGACACTGTGCACATGGTGGACTTGGGATAACAAAGGGCCTAGGGCAGGAGGAATGTCTTCTGCAGCAGAGGGCAGCATGGCCAGTGGCTCAGGTGCTCTGTTGGAAATGACTCTTGAGTGTCATGCAGTAAGAAGTTCGCAGCCTGACAGCAGTGACGTGTGTACCACACTGCACCACACATAAGCTGGGCACAGGGAAGGCTGTGTGTAGCCCTCTGGGGCCCCATAAAAGAGACACCACCAGGGACAGAGTGTTACTTAAATCAGGTCAGCAGTTTGAAGGCCAGGACAAGCAGTTCACTGCTTCCCAAGAGCAAATTCCAGGGGCTGTGGGAGACAGGCCGACTCTGTTGGGCACACGCTTATCTAGTTCACGAGCACCAGCTGCCACCACTAAGCTTCGTGTGATGGTTTAATCTTCTGTCAACTTGACTGGGTTTAGCAACACCTAGGAGATAGGGTGGCACACCGTGGGTGTCTCTTGGGTTTCTGGAGAGGATTAACTCTGTGTGTGTGTGTGTGTGTGTGTGTGTGTGTGTGTGTGTGTGTGTGTATGTGTGTGTGTGTGTGTGGTAAGGGGGGGGGGTACTGCCACATGCACTGTCTGGCAAAAGTAACTCACATACTTTGTGACCTGGAGCAAGCCAGGTGCCTTCTGTGTTGTGGGGTGCTGACGTTTAGAATGAGCTGGCACTCCCCTGGGAGCTTGGGCTAATGGGTGATGGGCAAACATGACTACTATGTTAAGGACAATCAATCCCAACAGCAAATAGGACAGACATGTGCATACAAAACAGGCAGTTCTCTAAACAGCTCAGAGGGGACCCAGGGGCTGGCTCCCGGAAGACTAGTGACTTAGTTACGATCATGAGGTCAAACAAGGTATATCCCCAAATTAAGGCTGTATAAACCAGCAGAACATTCACACTTACCAAACCAATGAAAAGCATCTACCTGCTTGTTACCTGTTGCCTCTTTTGTGCCCTATGAGGAGCAAGCCCCAAGACTCAGTACTCAGTATTCAATGCCACCTGCTTCCCTCATACCCGTCAGCTATACGATGGGCCAGAAGTGCTCTCCCTGGCCCACCTCCTGCCTGATAGGAGCTCCAGGCTCCACTCCAAACTTCTTCCTTCCTCGTCTGCGAAGAGTAGACACACTCTTGAGAGCCTGACGTCGGCCCTCTTCCTTCTCAGCCTTCACTGAAAGTGAAGTGGGAAACCCACACTGACTAGATGCAGGGGCCCAGAGACCTGAGTACTGCCCTTTATGTACATGGTCACCACTTAGAGGCCCAGGGTTGCAGAGAAGAAGAACTGGAAAGTGGGTGGCCTACGACAGTGGAAATGCATTCCCTCTCTCTGCAGAGGCTGGAGGTCCTGGCAGTCAGGAGTAGGCAGGGCACACTTGCTCCCTTGTCTTCAGACTCTGGCACTGTGACCATCTTTGCATTCACTGGCTCAGAGAAGTGTCACTCTGAGTCCTGCCCGTGTCACAGGGTCTGTCCTTTACTGGTATCAGCCACACTGCACTAGGGATCACCTTAGGGACTTCATCAGAACTACTGACATCTCCAGCGATCCTATTTCCAAAGGAGGCTGCAAGTTGAGGCGCCAAGGGATGTCAACACATTATTTAGGGCTGGGGGGACACAAGTCAACCCTGAACAGTTGCTGTGAGGATGAAACCAAATTGTATATTGAAAACCTTCCTCCTAGTCAGGCCTGAAATAAATTTAGGTTGCCCAGTTCCTCTCTTGTCCTGTAACTTGACTTTCCTCATCCTCCCCTACTTCTCCTCCCCCTCAGCGACCCCCCCCCCCCGTCCCTTGCAGTCCTGACCTACTGGCCACTAGGTGATTCCTAATGGTGGTGGGTGACTCAGCCCACAGGATTACAGAGTCCTGACAGGAACCATTAAAGAGAAATTTCAGACTCATTTTCATTTCCTCTTTTGGCAATACTGAGTAAGTAGGAACACAACAGACCACCCAGAAAGGCATGGGGCCCACACCAGCATGGCGCTACTCAACCTAGGCAACAAGGTGGAGGGCTGCAGAGTAGAGGTCCTGCCAGCTCCATTTACGGCATTGAAAAATGCTTAGAAAATATAGTTTCCTAGCAGGGGTGGGTGGGGCAGGGGCGGGCCAAAGAAATACATTTCTGGAAGATTTGTCTAAAGGAGTTTCAGAGACGACAATGGCGGCTGGGAGCTTAGGAGAATACAAAGGCTGGGAGGTGGGACTGAAGAAAAGTCATCCAGCGGTCTGCACATGAGGCAACTTTGATTTACAAGGGGCCAAAGGAGCCAGGGTGACAGCCTGGTTGGTAAAGTGTTCTCCACGAAGTCATGAGGGCCTGAATATAAAGAAAGAAAGAAGGCAGGTGCAGTGGCCGTGATTCCAGACGTGAAACAGAGACAGGAGGATCCCGGAGAAGCTCGCTGGCCAGCCAGCCTAGCCAAATTGGTCAACTCCAGGTTCAGTGAGAAACCCGGTCTCAAAAACAGACAAACAAACAAGCGAGCAAACAAACAAACAAATTTAGCCTCTGGTCTCCACATGCACACAGGCGCTCTCATAGGGAGAAATTAAAGTCCAATAAAGAAGGTAAGAAAGCCGAGATTTCAGACGAGCTGTTCTGGGAGTGTGTGGAGCTTGGGCCACACTGGAAAGGCAGCCTTGGGACAACCTGCTTCCTCCTGGCCGAATGTCAAAGGATTCTAAGTTCCCAGGCAGCCAAGACTAGCTTCCTCCTAGAAGGCACCCTCCTGTTTGTTCTTCAAGACACAGCTAGGGTGCCTGCATTTCTCAGAGGTGACACAAGAGCTCCATGCAAAGGGCAGGGCACATAGAGAAGGAGGCGCGTGACCTGGAGAAGGAAACACGCAATGCAGAAGGAGGTCTGAGGCTGAATGCTTAGAGACCACCCGAGGGGGTGGTCAGGGCTGACCCCTGATCTGTGCTCGCCCTGGCTGCCACACAGAGTGAACCCTAGCGGCTCCCAGACTCTTGTGCTGGATTTACTTCCAGGAGAAGCTGGGTCCTGGAGAAGACCTCTAGGTAAGGTGCATGCTCAGCTCTGTGAGCCTAGCCCCTTCAGCCTTGGTTGTGGAGGAGGGGGAAGACCCTTCTTTCCCCTCTTCCCATCTCCCCAGGGGTTACAACATTAGAATATGTGGAGGGCCTGAACCACCTACCTCCTCTTTCAGTCAGGGCATTAAAACTTCAAAACATAATGCACTGTCTATGTGGGCTGGCTGCTGATGTTGTCTTTTGTTTAAAAAGGGGTGCGTGACTGTGAGTATATGTATGTGTGTGTGTGTGTGTGTGTGTGTGTGTGTGTGTGTGTGTGTGTGTGTGTGTGTTTGCCATGTGTACTGAGAAGTCAGCTTGTCCAAGCAGTTAAGGAACCTAGAGTATATATATAATAAGACTCAGGTTTTGGGCCAGAAAGATAGTAGAACAGTGTAAGGTATGCCAGTAAGTAAATGTTTATGCAGTCAAGAATAAACAGGGCAAAAGACCTAGGGGAGAACAGCCTAGAGTATATTGAGAGGTCGATTTTACAGAAGTTAAGCCAGGAAAATGTAGTTACAAATACCTTCAGGTGTTCATAGATACTTTCTCTAGATGGGCTGAAACATTCCCCACCAAGCAGGAAGCAGCTGCCATGGTATCCAAGAAAATATTAGAGGAAATTTCCCTGAGATTTGGAGTGCCCAAGGCAAGTGGATAAGACAATGGTTCTGCTTTTGTCGCTCAGGTAAGCAAAAGTATTGAGGACAGATCGGAAACTCCATTGTGAGTACCGTCCCCAAAGCTGAGGGCAGGTAGAGAAAATGAATAGAACACCACCACCCCCCAAAAAAGAGAGAGACCTTAACTAAATTGACCTTGGAGGCTGGCTCGGACTGGGTGGTACCCCTCCCCTTGGCCCTGTTCCAAGCTTGGAACACCCCTACCATTTTAACCTGACTCCCTTTTGAGATCCTGTGTGGTACCCCAACTTCCTTGGTGTCCACTGGGCCCTTCCAGGAGGTATCCCACAGCATGAGATTTGACCCAAACCAAACTGTCTGTCTTAATGCTCCAGGGATGCTAGAGACCCCTCACTGCTTCCAGACTGGTGACAGGATCTATGTAAAGAGGCATCGGGCACAGTTGCTGGAACCCAGATGAAAGAGACCCTTCCTGGTGCTGCTAGCTACTCCCACAGTCCTCAAGGTAGATGGTATTGAGGCCTGGGTGCACGCTTCCCATGTGAAACCTGCAGTTGCCTCGCTCCCCAGAGACCCCGCTGGATGGTACAGAATATGGACAGTCTGCTCAAGCTCAGGATCACTCGACCTTGATCATGACTGTTTGTGGTACCTTTGGACAACACTCACTGTCTCCCTTCTGTTGTCATTGGGGGTGGCTGGGGCAGCCACCAGGACCTCTGCTTTGGTCTTACAAAGAGAAAATTATGACAGTCTGGGGGCAGCCATTGATTTAGATATAGAGAGAATAGAAGCTTCCATTAGTCATCTTAAAGACTTCGTTATCAGAAGTAGTACTACAGAATAAGAGATTAGACTTAACTTTTCCTCCAGCAAGGAGAGCTATGTGCTGCCTTAGCTGAAGAGTGTTGCTCTTATATAGACCATTCTGGGGTTGTTAAAGATTCAATGGCCAAGGTGAGAGTAGGGTTAGCCAAGCGGAAGACAGAGAACAGAGTCAGAGCTGGTTCAAGTCTTGCTTTAACCTCTTAGTTAACTGCCCCCATATCTACCTTGTTAAGACCTTAATTGTTCTCCTGCTATTGTTGACTTTTGACCCCTACATTTTGAACTGCTTGGCAGCTTTTGTTAAGGAACGCATAGGTGCAGTACAGGTAATGATCTTAAAGCAGAAATACAAAGAGCTAGATACAGAAGACCAGCAGTATGAGCTATATAGCTATCAACAATAGCTTCAGGATTGAAGCATGCACAAGAAAAAGGGGGGAATGAGAAGTCAGCTCGGGAACTTCGAGGTATTCCACCAGGGTCCCCTCCCTCCCCTCCCAGCACATGGGCACCCCTCCCCTCCTGGAAGAAACAGGTTCACGCAGGCTGGAAGAGAGGGGCTGATTAAGCCCCTGCTAACTCATTCCCTAAAGACCAATCAGTTTAAAAGTCACACTGTTCTGCCAATCACATTGTACTTAATGGCTGCTGCTCTAAAATCCATATATAAGGTCTCTGAATGGGCTACACGTGGTCGCTCTCCCGTCTTGGTATGCAGAGCAACCTCAGCATGCTGAATCAATAAATTCCTCTTGCATTTTGCATCAATCCCCGACTCCATGTGGTCACTTGGGGGGTTTCCGGTAAGTTAAGGCTCCCTATTGTCTTACAGTACAGGTGCCCCTAGAGGCCAGCAAGGGGTGTCAAATCCCCTGGCACTGGAGCTATAGGGGATTGTAAGCTCTGCTGAAAAGTTGAACTTGGGTCCTATGAAAGAGCAGCAATCACTGTAACTGCTGAGCCATCTCTTCATCCCACTGTTGGTGAGCCATCAGCAATGGCTGCTCCTCCAGACTATCCTGTTAATTAACGGGCTGGGCACTTGTGATAGGCCCCCTCACACTGCTGACAGCCTGTGCCCTGAGAACCTTGAACTCCCTGCTATCTTCTTCCCACCAGTTCTGGGCTTTGGCTTGTGGTTCTCATCCAAGTCCAGTCCCACCTGAAAGCCCCGCCTCCACCTGACTTGGGGTCCTAATCCATTGAGAGCCCTGTCTCTGCAAAGCCATCCAGGCTCCATGGACGGGCTGCCCCCCCCCAGTGGTCTTACCCATAGGCTGGACAACCAGCTTTCCACTGGGTTTTGTTTGTTTTATTTTGTTTTAAACTCATCTTTTAACAGAAACAGGAGTCAGGCATGGGAGCATGTGCCTGTCATGTCAGCACTCAGCAGGCTGAGGCAGGAGGACCATGAGCTGCTACTAAGATACACAGCAAGACCCTGCTGCGAAGCTAAAACAAATGACAGCAACAAAAAGAGAAAACAAAGAAGACATTTCTCCGGTAGGAGGAGACAGATGCAGCCATGCAAAGGAGACAAAACAAATGTCAAAGGTCAGAAACGCCAGGCCTAGCTGGAGCCGTGGCTGTGGCTGGCAGTTGGGTGGATAAGTTTGGAACCCAAATTTATGTCTTTCTCAGAAGCTCAGATGGGGCCTTGTTTGGAGATAAAGTCACTGTAGATGTCATCACTTGAGGTGGGATTATCTTAGAGCAGGACAGCCCTTCATCTCATGTGACTACTGTTCTTTGAAGAAGGCACACCTGCAGGGGAGAGGGGCCGCACCGCAGTGGAAGCAGAGTGTCAGTTACACCTGTGGTGCCGTGCCACAGCACAGGGCAGAACAACAAGAACAGCCGTGGTGGGGAAGGCCTGAGGTCAAGTTTGTGGAAGAGGAGTCGGTAGTGGTGGTTCCTCCCATGAGTCTAGAGGGCATCTGGAACCAGGGGGGCTATCATATTCAAAGGCCTGGCCCTGGGGACCACAGCCTCCAAGCCGCACTGCCAGCTAGGAAGCAAATGCTCACATGAGTCTGGGGGTACATTTCAGACCCAAACTGTCACAGAGATCGAGGTACAGGGTCTCAGAAGCCGGCCGCAGGCCTGGGACACATCTTCCCACGGCAGATACGGACTGTGCATGCTTCGGGCAGCACCTTGATGTCAGCCTCTAGATGCTGAGGTCATTCCTCTGCTTCTGCAGGTGTCTCTACCCTCATTGGTCCATCACCTAGCCTTAGGCATCCATCACTGAGTGACTCAGGCTTCCTCATTCTGCTACTCAGGTACACTATGGAGGGAATCAAGGACACAACCAGGGGGTTCTCTGGACTGAATCAAACAAACAAACAAACAAACAAACAAACAAACAGGCCATGCATTCTTGCCAACAAGTCCCCAGGAGCTAGCGGTATTCCTTCTCTTCCTGAATCCTGAGCTGAGCTGAGTCCTTTTTAAAATCCAGATACAACCCCCCCCCCCATAAACTGTCTTCCTTGTTTACAAATCCAGAATTGAAGCTATACGCAATGGTGCTTGCCTATAATCATGTGGAAGGAAGGGGCATGAAGATTATGCTGAGGCTACCCTGGGCTACCTAGCAATTTGGAGGCCAACCTGGGCAACACAGGAAGACCTAGTTTCAAAAACAAAACCACAGTAGGGTGACAGTACAAGAGTGGGGACCAAAACCAGCTTCAGAAACAAGGCACGACACACCCCTAAGGTCCTTTTGTACAAATGTGGGTCAAAGACAATGAGCAGACAGTAGAGACAGGAAAACTGGGCCATTACATGATTTCTGTCCACTCTAGACAAAAGTGGGGCAGCTGATCAGACGCACAGCTATTCTTGGTAAAGAGACCAGACAGGAAAGCCCTCTCAGGACTCTGGGTAATGAGCAATGCCCTCCTGACATGCCTGCAGTGGACACAGGGTGCCATGGGACTGTCACCAGAAAGCCCCTGTGAACAGGGGAATGAATTCTCAGGCAGTGAGGAGCATGTTGTGTAGGTCCTTTAATCCAGGACAGGGTGCCCAAGCCTCAGGGAAAGTAGGTACATCGTCTACCCTCAAAGCCAGCCTACACCAGGCCAATGGAGACTGCTGCTTTGGGCTCCCACTCCAGACCTGCACATCGGTACCTGATGGGTGTAGGAAAGCCCAGGAGCTGGACATGGTGGCTCAAGAGCAACTGCTCTGGAGAAAGACTTGATCTCTGAAGTCTCCCCTCATCCCAGGGGCTTCCCCCAAGAGGCCAAGTTCCCTCAGTTCAACCCAATCAATTTTCATCTTTTTGTGAAGCTCAGAGACATTGAATAGCTCTTCCTAGGCCCGAGCCACAGCTGCCTGGGAAGATGTGGGAAAGCAGCCTTCATAAAGCCGCCTGACCTGAACATCATGGTACCTTCTAGAAGACTAAAATGGAAGAGGTGGCGTGCACTTCTGCCCAGAGAGCTAGAAGAGGGTCTGTGACCAGTGTCTGTAATCCCATCCAATAACTCCTCCAGTGGTGGGCAGCTGTGGTACCCAGCTTTGGACACACCCTGTAGAGTGCACATGGCCCCAGCCCCATGCTGTTGACAGTTGTCTGTTTTGCTGACTTGGGACAAACTGATGGCCAGGCTCACAGAGCTCACACACCGTGCTGGGGTTCAGCTCAGGACAGGCTGCAGGAGACAGACATAACACATGGACTGTGACCCTCACACAAGGCTTCTCAGAGCAAGCATGAGAAGGAGTTGAGGCATCAGCCTCTGTCCCTGCGCCTGGGGCTGGTCATCTCAGGAGCGGTTGCTGGAGAGCGAGGTTCTGGCCTCAGTCTGCAACTTGAACTTCCCATCTTGAAGCTTAAAGGCATTCTGCCATTCCATGTGCCTGCCTTGCCTAGGGCCCTAAGAGAGGGTATGGGGACTCTGAGTAGGTCTCCAGGGGAACACGGACCCTCATGTCAGTATTTGGCGTGGGGCAAGACCTGGTTCTTCATAACAGCAGTCTTCATGTGGCATTGGGCAGGTCAGCCCAGGTCAGAGCATGCTCTCCTATGCTCACTACAACTGCTCCTGCACCAATTATGTACACTCCTACACTGAGTACACACCAGAATACACCAAGTTCACACAGTCATGCCCTGAGTACACATCATGTGCATGACTTGTGCTAACTCTTCCTGAGTCTCCTAGGTCTGCCAAGTCACTTCACACAGTCAGGAAACCTCTCATGGGGCGCATTCACTGGGTGTTCTCCTAGCCCAGCCACATCAGACATCCTGATGCTGGCTTTGACCCTCAACACTAGCCTTAGCTGTCCCTGCTCTGACCTCTCTCCCCTGCTTCCAGACAACACCTACCACCAAGTTCATTTTAAAACAAGCATTTATCTTTTAAGCTAGGCCTAGTGGCACAGGCCTGTAATCCCAGCTACTCGGAAAGATGAGTCAGGAGGACTGCAGGCTGAAAGCCTGACCGGGCTACACAGTGGGTTCAAGGCCAGCTTGGAGACACTATCTCAAAATGAAAAAGTCAAACAGGGTAGGGGATAGAGCTCAGTGAGGGACACTGCTGAGAACAGGCTCTGGGCTCCAGCTCTGGGACCACAACTATTAAAACACACGCATGCACGCACGCACGCACGCGCACACGCACACGCACCAGAAAAGCCTCAGATAAAATTTTCCTTCAGCCAATCCTTTCTAGAATGTTCAGAGGGACTTTGGCTCTGGGACTGCATTTCAGGAAGACATGCCTCCCAGACTGTGGGGCTCTATCACTGTAGTCCTGGAGGCAAATACAGCCTAGTTGTGAGTGACTCAGGCATGAGGCCACTCAGCTGAGGTCTGGTCTGTTGGTCCTCCATTTAGAGGGGCCACATAGGAAGGACAGCTGGCCCTCTTCATCTGGAGATGCAACCAACCATCTATACAGACTATGCACAGGCTATTTCTGAAATTATTGTAATTAGTGTGTGAAATGAGGGGGGGAGGGTGCCAGTGAGGTCGGAGGAGCACTGTGGTGCCGGTTCCCTCTTCCCACACTCATGTAAGTTGTCGGGCTGATGGCAAGCACCTGGTATCTTCTCACCAGCTCATTCCCTAGACTATAGCATAATATACTTACACGTGTGACTACTCATGCCATGCATGGTATGGTATGCTAGGTTTTATAAATAATCTAGAGATGATTTAAAGTATATGGAAGGGCGCTGGAGAGATGGTTCAGGACTTGAGAGTACCAGTTACCCTTCCAGAGGAGCTGAGTTCAATCCCTTGCACCCACACGACAGATGGCAACTGTCTGGGACTCCAGGCACGGGGGGGGGGGGGGGGATCCTCTTCTGACCTCCTTAGGCACTACACATACATGATGTACTGAATAGCATGCAGGAAAAACAGTCATACACATTAAAAAAGTCATAAATGTTTTAAAAAGTATATGAAGGGATTATACAGGCTCATGCAAATGCTACATTATTTCTATATAAGGGATTTGGGCAGCTTTGGCTGTTTGGTGTCCATAGTGGATCCTAGAACCAGCACCTTACAAAATAGTGAGGGACAACTGAATGTGACGGACAACTGTTAGGTGTCAGGCCGTGACTGGCAGTCTGTTTTCTGGTAGAGCCTAGGTTTGAACGCTGCAGGTCCAATGGGCTGTCTTCAGCCTATAAGGGATGGCAGCCGTTTGCCCAAGCTCCTAAAATACAGCTTCTAACGCGTGGCTACATCTCTCCATAGGTCTGTGACATTTGGTCACATAAAAAAAGGGTCACGTCCCCAAGCCCCTCCTCAGGTAGAGGTGTGGTCATGCCCCCAAACCCCACCACAGGTAGAGGCGTGGCCATGCAGCCCCAAGCCATCCCCATGTTAATGAGACACCTAGAGACTTAGCCACACCCCTTCCCAGTACTATTTTAACCTCGCCCCTCCCTGAGAGAGCAGGGGTACGATCTCATCCACGCCATTCTCCACATGTCAATAAACGCCTTAGAACTATGGACTGTCTCTATTCATCTTCATCTGCCGTGAGAAACAATGGAACCGGCCTTCGCCTAATGAGCCGCACGTCTACCCTCCCGTTGAAGCATGTCAGCGTTTTCTGCAGCAGCAGACTTCTGCCTAAGCCAAAGCAGCTAGTCAGCACCCAAGTCGCCAACCAGTCCCACAGCGGGGTGCCAGCTGCGCTCTGCGGCCCCATTTGTTCCTGGCTCTCCCGCGACATCCAGCGATGTCCAGAGCCTGGGAACTCCAGAGCCGGCTGCGGCGTTCCCCAGGAACGGCCCCTTCCCCCACCCACGGGCGGTGTCCTTGCCACTTCACCTAGCCCCCACCTGCCCGGCGGACTGTGGGCGGAGGCGCATGGCCACTTACCACGTGTCCCATCCCTCTCAGAGCCACAGTGCCGGGGGCGGACACGAGAGACTTCACTCTACCCCGTGCCCTTTGTCCCACACTTAGGGTGTGGTCCAGCAACTGGAAGAAGTTCTCTGGAACATTTCAATAGCAGTGCTTGAACATTCTGCTCTTGACTGAGCGTTGACTGCACAGCTTCTTCCCTGGGAAATGTTGGCCTCGAGGAGCTGCCATCCCTGGGACAAGATCCCACAGACCACTCGTGCACACAAAACAATAAGGAAAGGGAACCCTTACAATAACTCGTAGCTCAGAAAGGCTGAAGTGTCTCCACAGCAAGTCTCGCAAGACAAGAGATGAAAATGCCACTCTTTCGGTGGGAAGTTCCTTTCCACTGTCCAGGCAAACATTCTCAGAAAATTGGAAGAAAGACACAGGCAGGGAGGAAGCAAGCTGTCTGTGGTAGCTTAGGTGTGGAATGGCCCTCTCAGGCTCCTGTTTGACCACATGACCCTCAGCTGTGGGGCTGTCTGGAAAAGCTGTAGCATCTTTAAGAGGTGGATCTCCACCGGAGGAAGTGGGTCACTGGGGTATTGGGGGGCGGTTGAGTCTACCTTTTTTTTTTTTCTTTTTCTTTTTTAAAGCCTGGCCCTACTTGCTGTTTACTCTCTGCTTCCTGAGCGTGGATGCAATGTGACCAGCGGCCGCCTCCTCCTCCCTCCAGGCCCTCCTCAACAGGATGGATATCTCCACAGAATTGTTAGGCAAACAAACTCTTTCTCCCTTAAGTTGCTTTCTGCCAGGATACTTCACCACAGCACCAGGAAAGAAACTGAGATGCATCAACTTTACAGCTGTCCTTGGCCTTTCTTATGATCAACAGTGCTCAAATGACAATATTCATCCTTAGACCGCAAGTAACGTTCTCGCTCCAACACTCACACACACTGCCTTCATGTTTCTCCCCCAGTCTATCCCGCCCATGTTTACAGGTGCCCAGAGCCCCAGAGAGAAGAACTCAGAATCTTCCATAAACAGAGTCAAAGGCCAGGATCCCAAATGCAGGGACAGGGCCATATCAGGCAGCCCATTGGCCTTAAGAGCCTGGGGACAGAGTCATACCAGGCAGTCCACTGGCCTTGGGTGCGGGCCCACCCTGAGCACTGACGTGAACATTTATCCTCTCAAAATCAGACTACGAACCTCAGAAGGCTTCTAGTTCATGCCGCTGAGTTCACACACCAGGCAAAGCACCCCGGAGGAGGAATAGTGCATGCACTAAGTAAGCAGCAGGTAGAAATGGAACATGAAGGCTTGGCTCAGCACCAAGTCATCAGCAGCTACCCAGTGGCAGCTATAGGGGAGGTCCCTCGCAGCCCAGCACCCACCTGAAACCATAGCATCAATGTCTTACTTTTTCTGGACCGTGAGAAGAACCTGATGCCCCCGGGAGAGGTAGACGGGTTGGAGTTGGGTGAAGACTCTTTGGATGAGGAACGAAAGATCCCACTGAAGCTCATCCGGCGTGGAGAACGTGGAGGGGACTCCTGGTAGGAGAATGGGAACACGGTTTTGGGAGAGCCAGGGCTCGTCTTGGGCCTCACAGGAGCAGACACAGGGCTGGAGGGCCGGGGCTGGGGGCCCCTGGAGAAGAGTCCTCTGGAGGGGCTGCCTGAGCTAAAGGGACCATCCACCTGCAGAAAGACAGACAAATGGGTGAGGTCACAATGCTCCAGGCACTCTGAACTCTACTAGAGTAGACCTGTGGTTATTGTCCTTTTTTACGCTCACCGAGCAGATAGAGAAACAGCTCTTCCACAGAGGTGACAAGGAAATGTTCCAATTGTCTGCATGGACGCCGACCCTGGGCTGGTCAGCTCCTGTCCTGGAGCCCCCGGCCACTCTGTGTAGCTGTCTAACAGAGCCCTCGAGGGGACATGAAGGCGAGGAGAGGGTGCCTGCACCACTCCTGCCTCTCTTGACTCCCCTGTCTATATCCATTGACTGTTCCCATGATAGCTTTTGCTCCTGAAGCCCCTCATGTATCCTTTCCAGGTCTGATGACACATGGTGGCTCTTTGCACCCCTCCCTACCCTAGGAGAAGAAGCATGAGCTTCCATGATCCAGAATGCACACTTGGGCTCAATGGAGGAGGCTGGGGCGAGGAGGTGGCAGGTTTTACTCCGAGCTACTGTGGCGTGTGAACAGCCAAGGTCACTGACGGAAGTCAGGAAAGGTGTGAGCAAGACCCCAGACTTCACTGATGACTCAAAGCTATAGCTACAATCCGAAAAAGCTATCAGGCAATGGCTTCAGCTCATAGCCATTCAATATCTGCTGTGTGAATGTATGCAGGAGCTTGCTTCCTGCAGTCTGGGCTCTGACCTCAGCGCTGTCCCTTACTGTGTCAGCGTGCTCCCTGGTCTTACTGTTCCTCTTTCCTTCTCTGTGACAGAAGGACAGTCATACCCTCAGCTTGTAGATTTAGTTGCATGTTCACACGGTGACATCAGCACAGGGGCTGTTCTGCAGCAACGATATGGTGATCGCTGGGGTCAGACTACTTAGTTCACTTGTGACACTGGGACCCAAGGGACATAAGAGGACCATAAGTCAGCAACAGAAAAGAAAGTAACTGTCATAGGCTCAGAGGACAATGATTAAACCCTGGAAATGTGTGCTGGTAACCAGGGCTATGTTCCAGAGTGGATGTGTGGACCCACCAGTAGAGGGCACCCCTGAGTTCCAACATTAGGCATCTCAAAGACTATGATGCCCGTGTGGGGATGCCCCTTCAGTGACCACCAATTTCCTCTGTGATTCTCCACCTGACCCTAAGAAGTGTCACATGGAGGTGTGGGACTCACTTGATACCAACTCCTTCCTGAATGGCTTCTGACAATGTGACCAGGATCTTATAACTGAGCCACCTCCCTAGAAAGAAGTTCAAACCATCTTCCCTTCGACTTACAAGGAAGATCAGGTGGTAGGCGAATTGCCACCATGTAAGGAGTGGGGAGCCAAGAGACCCTCACCTGCCATAGAAACTACACAGACCAGAAATAGAGGATCTCCCCAAAGCAAGTGATAAAATGAGCAAGACTTGGATAGAGACCCGAGTTTAAGTCCTACACCATCAGTGTGGATGGATGAGTGACCCGGGCCCCTGTATCTGTCTCTCCTCTACACCACGGGGATGCCAGAGTGCTTCATGGGCTATGTTACACACAGGAGGGATGTTGAGCATGGTTCATGGTGTACAGGTGGTCCTTCATACATGTCCACCCAGTAGTGTCATTGCTCATTAAAGGGTTCTTGATAGAGAAGGGACTTGTAGTCTGGAAGAGAAGCAAGGCAGAGTTTCGGGAATGGCTCAATCATAAGAGCTATATGTGGTACTGGGACCTAACCCCTGACTGTGGGGGACCAAAGTGGCTCCAGAGCTAGGCAGGCACCGGCTGTCAGGTGTATGTGAGGTCCCCCATTCTTCAGCTCCAGATGCCACCATGTCTGACGGCAAAAGGTGCTGGCCGGGACCAGAATGGACGTCACAAAGCTGGCGAGTGCTCCAACCTCAAGGCCTGCAGCTTTACACTACACACCTCTAGCACCATTATGGAAATAATCATGGGGTCAAAGAGTCAAGGCCAGGCAGAGGGGAGTCCCTTTGGAGTCCTGAAGACTGACCCACAGCAGTCCTCCCTGCTGTATAGCTTGCCTTGCAGGTGAGCTTGGCCTGATGTAGAGGTGGTGTAGCAGGCAAGTGCCAGCATTCAGCTCTAGAGATTATAGAACAAGGAGAAGCAGCAGCAGGAAGCAGATGAAGGGATGCCAGGACAACAAGCCCACCTCTCACAGGACCCCAGATCAGAGAAGGCCTGAAGTCTGACGGGCAGGGTGGTGAGCAAGGTAGAGGAGGCATTCTGGAGAGGGACAGGAGGAGGAGCCAGGTCTCAGGTGCAGAGGGCTAACGCAAGGTCTACCCAGGAACTCGTACAAGGAGGAGAGCTAAATGCTTGAATCTTTTTTGATTGGCAAGGAGTCCCTGGTACCTCACTGACTGAGAATCCATTCTATATGCAGAATTGCCGGCCCCAGAAGTTAGAAAAGGGAGCCCCAGCAAACAGACTTTCTACTTTCTTCCCCTAAAAATGGTCAAAGAACAGAGGATGCTAGGCCCTGCCTGGACTCTCCTACAGAGACTCGTTCCTGCAGATGGAAGCCTTCCCTGCCTGTTTCCCGGATAAGGCTGGCAGGAAACAGCAGACCATGGGCGCCTCTAGAGCCACCAGGGATGGCTAGGCACCAGGCTATTAGGCTAGCCGAAGCAAACTGATACTCTGATCAACGTTAACTGGCTGACTCTCTGAGTATGTGTGAGCCTCCCCAGTGTGTGCCCGCTTCTCAGGAGCTAATGGAGAGAAGGCACTTGGGCTCTTGAAGGCAGAAAATTCCATGTTTGTCAGGAAGCTGAGATTAGGGACAGTCCTTGCTCTGGTCTTATCTGAGCTTGTCTTTCCACAGAATAGAAGAGGAGGCAGTGAGAGAGAAGCTGAGGAAGGGGCCAGTGGGGGCTGGCTTCAGGACTGACCATGAGGGCTTGGCAAGACAGGGCATCCATGTTCTTGAAGACAGAAGCAGAGAACAGAGGTAAAAGGAGCCAGGAAGGCAGCTGGGGAGAGGAAATCCAAAGCTGGGGACATAAGTGCCAGCCTTGGAATCCAGTGATGAGTCCAGCTCCTCAGGCTGGAAGAGACGGAAGTGGGAACAGCTGCACTAAGTTCCCAGGACTCTGCTATGGGCTGAACTCCAGCGGATCCGAGATCAGTCCTCAGCCAGCAATGGGCAGAAATCAAGCCATGTCTGCAGCCTTGCCCAGGGGACACTCCCTGGGAGCAAGCAAACAGTACATGGCGCTCTTCTCAGAGCCTCGGTCCTGCTCGTGCTGACCGCCCTCCTCGCTGCTGGGTTGCAGGCACCCTCTGCACCTGCGCCTCAGCGATGTCATCTAATCCCCGAGCCTTCTGGCAAGCACAGTTCCTGGCCCTGGTTGGTATGTGAGAAGACTTGTTCAGAGAGACTGTCTTGTCTTCGGCCACATGGAGACGGCTAGGGATGAGAGAACTGCAGTGCAGGGATCGCAGGGTCAGCACACGGAGGGGAAACCCAGTCGTTTGCTGGGCATTTGGGGATCATTCCACAGACCCTCTGAATAACCTCTGCAGTGCGGCTGGCCACCCCAAGGTGGCAGGCAACAAGATTCTCTTTGGCTAGTTCTGACTCATTAGCTATGTACTAGAGTCGCACAGTCGGCTGACCAGAGTGCTATGCAGAGACAGTTACTATGACAAAGAACAGGCGACAGAGTGTGCAGAGAGGAGACATGGGAGTCCTGTTTTCCCATTGATGATGTTCTCAGACAGCCCCTTAGGGAGTCAAGAGCACTGGTGTGGGCTGGTGTCCTGCTTAGGATACTTCCTTGATTGGTAGTCCCCGAAGCCTGAAGTTCAGGACATTAAGGTACAGAGGGAACATACTGGACTAGCACTAAGCAACCTGCACTCAGGTCCAGCTCAGCTGCAAACCTGCCAAGAGTGAGGCAGTGTTTTGGTTTGTTTGTTTGTTTGTTTGTTTGTTTGTTTTTAATCATCATGATGAAGCTTCTGCAGCTAAACACAGTATGTGCAAGTGTGGTACCTTTGGACAAGCCAAGGAGCAGGGTTGGTGGAGAAGAACATTTCCCATCAGCCCCGTGAGACGATGAGGCTGGCTTATATTTAAGATGGTTTAAGAAAATGTGTCTTGAACACTGAGTTCTCGGCTCAGCTCCACAGCCACCCACACTTGCACAAGCGGACGTGACTGGTGACCCTCACATGGACTGCCTCATTCATCCAATGTGGTTCCTGAGGGCAGACCCCACCGTGCCCACTGCCCTGTCCTCTTCTGGTCTACCTGTTCCCTTATTCACACCCTTCTGCCATGAAAGCCCTAACTCACCTTGGGCCTCCCCCATCACATCCTCAGAAAGAGCCAGACATACCCAGAAATCTAATGGAAGCTCCCACAGATACTTCCAATTTGAACAAGATCCATGTTGTGAAGAACTGAGCAGGGGCAGAGGCATGCCTCTCGGTGGCAAATGGGAAATTGTCCTAGATGCCCAGCACCTCCCTGTCTCCTCCTTGCTGCTGCCCACAGTACAGGTTCCTGACAGCTGAGAGACAGTAGCACTGGTGTAGCACCAGGCTCAGGAGCAGGTGCTCTCTGGGGTGGGCACTAGATTGTGATACCCGTGGGAACTACTAGCCCCTGGCCCCAGCACCCCTTCCTATCACACAGAGCTGCTCAGGAGAGGCCCTGCCACCAAGCTGCATCTAGAGATTGCTGAAGGGATGAATGGGGGAGGAATGTGCTCTACAGTCCCTAGTCTTACATTGCATCTGCACTGTCACTGTACACAAGCCACTCCTCCTGGTCACGGAGCCTCCTGCACAAGGCACAGAGGGTGGGTTAGGCTATTTCTGAGCAAATGTAGGAAGGCATGATTGCCTCCATGATCTTTCCCTCTCAGATGGCTGTCAGTGCTCACCATAGCCTCTGGACTTCTGGAGCCACCAGGGAGATCCCCAACTCCCTTGGAGCACCTCTGCCTCAGCCTTGGTTCCCAGTGGGTTTTCCATGGAGCACAACAGGGCAGAGGACCAGAGGACTCCACCTGGCTACACTACAGGCTCTGAGCTTGATGGTGCCTGCCAGCCCAGGCCCCAGGCCATTTTCTGACAGTCTTTCTGGCTGGGTCACAATAACTGCTAATAAGGTTGTTTGGGTAGGGCAGGGCGGAGCAGGGGACTGACTGCCAAGTGAGCCTCAGGAGCCTAAACCAATTTGTTGATTGAATTGAATGCAATTCAAATGCTCAGAGAATAGACTCCCTTTTTCCAGGATGGGAACTCCCACCCTAATCCAGGCTGGAGAGCCCTGGGCAGCCATTCAGAGATGCTGCAGCCCCTCCCTGCTGTAATTTTTGTACTTGGGTCAGTGGGTGCTAGGATGCCACTTCACAACTGCAGGGGGAGCCTGCAGGCTGCCCTGACTCCCTCTTTGATGGCCACTGTGACCCCTCACTTGCCACACCCTGACTCCTTGCTTGGCTCTGTATGGCTAATAGCCTTGAAGCAGCCAGCAACACAGGAGCCACTGCCCTGTGAGGTGAGCTGTCTCAGGCTGGCTCAGCCACAGACACCCCACATGCTGGTGTGAGCCCCATACAAGTAAACCTGGAAGGGTGTCTCAGTCTCTTCCAGCTTTGGGGGCTTCTCAGGTGGGGTGGTGAGAAGCTTTGAAAAGGGAGGTCTTACCTTCCGAGAAGAATGCTTTTCTGAATTCTCCACATCTCCATCCAGGAGTGGCATGGCAAAGGAACTCGGGTCCTGGGGGAACAAGAGCGCACACAGTCAGGGCTCTGGGCCTCCCATGCTCTGGAAGGCTACCACCTCCCTCCCCAAGAGGCCTCCTAAGGTCCAGCCAGCAGGTAGGAATACTGGTAGGAATGAAGTAGTCTACAGAGACACTGTGTCCCTCCCTTTGCCTACCAGACTACGGAAACAATGGAACTGAGAAATTTGTACTTCTTCAGGAATCTCAGCTTCCAGAGGAAAAGGCTTTGTGCCAGCCCTGTCTCCATTAAAGAGATTTCACATCATTCTGACAAGCTGTCAGGCTGCTGTGCAAAGCACACTGGGGCTGAGATGGTGATAGGTCAATGCTGGGTGGACCTCTGCCAGGGCGACTCAAACCCCTGGCCCTCTATTTAAATCTTGAATCTCTTGCCAAGACTTCAGAAGATGGCCTTAGAGAGTCCGGGGGTCACTGGGCCCCTTTGTTCCTCTTTGTAACGTGGCGCATTGAATGAAGACTTTCCTGCTTTCTCTCCTGACATGAAACCTGAGGCCTCTTTGAATGGTCCAGGGAAGTGTGTCCTCTGTAAAGATGACCACGTGTGGAGGGTGGTACTGGGGCAACAGATAAAGCTTAATGACAGAAATGGCGATGAGGGGAGGAGCTACATTAGTTTCTTTTCCTACTGCTGTGATTAAATGCCCAGACCAAAGCGACTGTGTGGAAAATGGGTTCTTTTGGCTCACAATTTGGGTACAGTCCACCAGGGACAGTGGGAGCTTGAGGCAGCTGGTCCCACACACCCATAATCAGGAACGGGGGGTCGTAAGGTGCAAGTTCCTGCTCAACTCACTTTCATAATTTTACACACAGTTCAGAATACCCACCCAGGGAATGGTCTGCATAGAGTTAAGATGGGTCCTCAATTAATCTAATCAAGATCCAATCAAGTCGACAGTTAACACTAACCATTGCAGGAGTCTAAAACAGAATGAGGAGCTGGTAGCTCGGCACCAAGTCAGAAATAAGGCAGATGCTTCGCTCCGACTCTCCAGCTCTGCTCTTCTGTGCCCCATAACAGGCCTTGGGAAACGCATGCACACTAGATGGGACCCCCCAGCCACCCTCGAGTCTGTAAAAGTCGTCATCCTTAACATGCCATTTCTGTTTATGAAAAAATAATTGGAGTAACATATATACAATAAAAATTATCATCTGGTGTGTGTGTGGGGGGGATGCTGGAATGAACCCAGGGTTATACCACTAAGCTATCCCCGTCCTTCAGCTAACCCTTTGTAAATATATAATTCAGTGGCCGGTAAGTTACTCTCATGGTTTTATACCCACCACTCTAACTGTCACGACCGTGCTATGTCAGAAACAGGCAGACATGATCATTTGTAGGAAAACATTTCCTACAAAGTCCATGTTTACTGAATAACAACTCACTCACTAGCTACATAGCTTCCTGGGCTCATTTGTCCAGTAGTCCCCGCTTTCCTTCATAGCTGGCTGAGGCAAACACGCACAGGCTTTTATTCCAATCTTAACTGCTAATATTAGCTCTCAGCTCACACATACCATATCACACAGTAAATACACTGTGTGTACATACAGTGTAGGTGACCGAATGCCTATCAAGGGTTCAGGAGGCCAACCGAGCTCAAGGAGTTTCAAAGAGACCTTGAGGAAAGGCAGAAGGGGGGCAGACAGAAGCAGAGAAAGAGGTTAGGTCAGATTCGAACCCAGTCAGGACCCGGCGTTTGCAATCCCAGCCAGGTTACAGAGTCAGAGTTGAGTCAAGCTGCAGAAGTGAGGTGTGAGATACTGGTCATAGCGGTGACAGAGGCGAACTACAGAACTAGTGCCAGATAGACAAATGGGTAGACTGATGGACACAGATTTGAGTTCACTTTATCAGAGCTGAGATCATGTTAAGCTAAAGTCTCAGACAGTTGGGGGTTCTCTGCCTACACATACACACATACACACACACACACACACACACACACACACACACACACACACACACACGAATGAAATGCCCATAGGCTCATGTATTTGAACACTTGGTGCTAAGTTGTTGGTGCTCTTTGGGAGACAGGAGGTATGACCTTGCTGGGGAAGGGTATCATTGGGGATGGCTTTGAGAATTTAAGGCTGCCTGCCATTTCCAGTAGCTCTCAGCCTAATGTGTTGGGTAAGTTCTTATGCCTGGTTTCCCAATAAGGTTTTAATACCCTCGTGTGCTTAAGTGGACTCAATTTACCTTGATAAATCGATAGGGTGGTTATCTTTTTTGCTTTAGGAATATGCCACTTAACAGTCTGTGCCGTGGGTGGTACGGGGCAGATGGTGTTGTTTACATGCCTACCAAGTTGCAGAGTCATTTTCAACCCTCAAAATGGAGTCAATAGCAGCTTGTAAAATGGAGCCTCTCTGGGTGAGGCACTGCCTGAAAACCATTGTTCTGCACAATATAGAGTAAGGGAGGGCACAGACTGATCAAAACCAAATCTATTTCCAGAAACTTTTCATTTCTCTAAGAAGAAACTTTTCATCCTCCTGTGTTATCCCTATGAGTCTGACAACTCTGAGGTCTGCAGGAGGGAAGTGGACACTGTCTGTCTGTGCTGGCTTATAGCAGTTAGCACAGGTCCTCAAGGGTCAGGGGTCACGCTTTAAGAAGAGTACATCAGATGCTTCAGAATCTCTCTGCTCTTTACAGTCGAATGCTTTCCATTGAATGGCAGACCACATTTTGCCCATTTATTTATTTATTTGCTTCTTTATTAAGTTGATGGGCACTGGGGGTGTCCCAGCCTTTGGCTCACTCTCAATCCACAAACTGAAATTCTGATCCCCAAGACTTCAGAAAGGAGCTGAGCTTGGAAGATGGCTCTTCACAGATGTAATCAAGTTGAAGCAGATGATTAGCATGGGTGCTCATCCACCAGGACAGGTATACTAGACAGATGACCCGGAGATGGACACACAGGGATGACCATACGAGGACACAGGCAGAAGGCTCCCGCTATGAACCAAGGAGGGAGGGCGTGGGAGGGAGAGGCCTCAGGGGAATCCACCCTGCCTACACCTTGACCTTAGTCTTTTGACCTCCAGATCTGTGAGTAAATGAATTATACGTTGTTGTGACAGCCTAGCAAACTCACAGAAGGTCTCTGCGTGGATCTGCTTTTGGTTCTGTCTTGGTGTGTGCAGAGGAGCAGAATTGCTGGGCACGAAGTGGGTCTATGCTGCTATAGCACACCAGCGTGCCGTTTGCTACAGTGCTGGTAACGATTAACAGTGCATGAATTTCAATTTCCCCACATTTCCTTCATCCGTGTATGTGTGTGTGTGTGTGCGTGTGTGTGTGTGTGGTTGTATGTATATGTGCGTGTATGTATGTGTGTATGTATGCATGCATGTGTTTATCATCTATCTGTCTATCATCCATCCACCCACCCATCCTCTATCTTACAGTACCCTCAGTCTTGTGTGTGTTAGGCAAGTTCTCTCTATCCTGAGCTCTGTCTCCACGTCCTAACCACTCTTGGTAACCTTCTCTTGTTTTGTTCCTAGCAGCTGTCCCACTAGGTGTGAGGTGTTACTTCTCTGTGCTATTCATTTGCATTTCCCTGGAGCCTAGCAGCTTTTGCTTGCTACTGGGTCATTTGGTAGTCTCTGGGAAGAGACTTACTTTTACTCTTTACTCTTTAGGTCCTTTGCCCGTGTTTAGAATCAGGTTATGTGCTGTTGGGCTATGGGGATTCTTTATATATCCTGGACCTTAACCCACAGACTGTGCATGTGGATGCAGAGACGCCTCTAATCTGATTTAGATGCTTTATCGACTTTCCCTTCCGTTCCTCTCCTTATAATGTTGTATCCAAGAAGTCACTGTCAAATTGAGAATCTTGAGGCTCTTCCCAGACACCGTTTTTATTAAAGTACGTTTAGACTTCTGATTTATTTTGAATTATTTTTAATATGGTATCAAGTAACTGTGCCACCTTGTCCTTTTGCAAGTGGGTGTTCAGTCTCTCCAGTTGTTTGGTGAAAACAGGGCCCTTTCCTTGTTGAAATGTCTTGGCACACTTGCCAGAAGTCTAGAGGGAGGGCTCAGTGGGCAAAGGTGCTTGCTGCAAAGCCTGACAGCCTTGCTTGATCCCTGAAATCCATACAGTAAGGGAGAGATCCGATTCCTGCAAACTGTCCTCTGACCTCCACACGTGCCCTGTGGTATGTGCACACAAACACACAAAATAAATGAATACGGTGTAAGAAATGTAAATTGATCACGTCTTAGGGTTTCTGATACTGTGATGAAACACATGACCCAAGGCAACTTGGGTGCGAAAGGGTTTTACCTCCTCTTAAGTTATTGCCATCACCCAGAAAGTCTGGACAGGAACGCACACAGGGCACGAACCTGGAGGCAGGAGCTGATGCAGAGGCCGTGGAGGGGTGCTGCTTGCTGGCTTGCTCCACATTGCTTGCTCAGCCTGCTTTCTTATAGAATCCAGGACCACCAGCCCAGGGGTGGTGCCATCCACAATGAGCTGGACCCTTCCATAACCAATCAGAATAATTAAGAAAATGCCCTACGCGCTTGCCTACAGTCAGACCTTACGAAGGCATTTTCTCAGTTGAGGGTTCCCTCCTCTCAGAGGACTCTAGCTTGTGTCAGATTGACATAAAACCAGTCAGCACAGACCATAAATATGAGAATTTATTTCTGGACTCTCTACTTAGCTTCATCAGTCTATATGTCTGGATTTTGGTTGTTTTGTTTTATTATTTTATGCTAGGATCACACTATTTTTAAATACCCTCAACTTTGTACTAAGTTTGACACCTGAAAGTGAGAAGCCTCTCATTTGTCCACGTTCACACTCATTGCTGTTCTGGATTCATTGAGATCCCATGTTCATTTCAACATTGATTTTCATATTTTTGCAGAAATTAGGAAAAGCTGTTGAGATGCAGACCGCATCAGATATGTAGCTGCTCTGAAATGGCCTGGTTGCGTGGCAGCCCCCGAACGCGGGTGAACTCCCAGTTGTCTTCCTCTATTTGCTTCCACGCCATCGTGCAGTGTTCTATGGAACGCCCTCCCTCAATGCATCTTCTCCTCCTTCTGCAGCTGCGGTCCAGTCTGCACCTTCCCTCGCCCAGTCCTCCCCTGAGTGAATCAATCGTTCCAACCTTCCTGGCTCAACCCATCCTCCCAGGCTCTGCTTTTGGGAAAAGCACCTCTGAGATTGTGAGTGAGCCCCTGCCTCGGGGCACCAGGGGCTCTGTCCTGGCACTGGCAACAGCTTCGGCCCACAGCCCTGAATACCTAGAGGGCTGGCACATGTAACGCGTCTGCTGCCTTCTGTTTCTATGATTCCCAGCCCTGGCTGCACAGAGGGATCACCTGACAGCCTGGGTCCTTCCGCAGACATCACCTGGATGGTTGTATAGTACAGTGAAAGCATTGACCAGTCTGTGCCTTATGGACTTCCCCCGCCCCTGTCGTGCTTGTCTGAGGCAGCCATGGGAAAGGGCTCTCAGCTGGGCCCTGAGGCCGCCACCCAGGCTGGACAGACCCACTGCCTAAGCCAGATGTGCTCTGCATCTGTACTCTTCTCTTAGCCGTGTCGAGGGTGAACATTTGTGATTTCCCCCAAACTCAGCAATGTGCTCTCTGTATTGTGCCTGGAATGCTTGCTTCTCATCTCCTCAGACTCTTGAGCCAAGGTCACTCTTCCACAGCCTCCCAAGCACTCCCGGGTGCTGACTGGAGCTTATTCCGGCCATTAGGGATAGAGCCAACTCCACCTCCCCAACCCTTAGCACAGGCCTGGACCTGACATGTCATAAATAGCCTAGGCCTGCTGCTCTCTTCCAGTGCTTCTGCCCTTTTCCATCCTCTGGGCTGGGTCTGCTTTTCCTGCCTACCCCACCCTTCAGTGGTGATCCTCACAATGAACTCCTCCTATGTATCAGCAAAGCCTCACTCAGATCCCCTCCCTGGCCTGCTCCCACTCTGAGGCAGAGCGAGCTTCTCTCTCACTGTGTCCCTGACCCTTCAAATGTGTCTTAATTATGGGACACATGGCTCTGCACTAAAGTCACCTGTTTATTTCTAGAACTCTGAGTCTGTCAAGGGCAAGGGGAAAGTCACTCACCTTGTCACTGTCTGTGTCACCCTGTGGCAGGCAGCTGGTTCCTAATGTGTTTGAATTAAGTCCTGACCAAGCACCCCACCAGTGTGCTTCTCCACACCCAGCAGCCAGTGTGGAGGGAGGGTATGCAGGGTGTGCAGAAGGCTAGCCCGCAAGCAGGCCCTTGTAGTTGCAGGTCACTGGTGTGCATGCGTGTGTGCTGACTTATTGCTGGTTTTGTTTTTTGTTTTGTTTTGTTTTTTACTTTATTTGCATCTATTTTATGCTGAATTTATTCCCGTGCCGTGAGTTTTTGTTTCTTCAGTTTCTCCTGGGATATCTTTTTCTTTTGTGCAACTTCCTCTTCTGGCTTTGGAACAATCTGTTCCTTCTCGGTGAGCACCATCTCAGTGGCAGGGGGAGCTCATGCATGGGTTAATACGAGCACAAGCCCGGTAGGTTTGTCCGAGCATCTTAGGTGCCTTGTTCAATGTTCAAAATTCAGCACTCTTTTTTTGGCCACCGTCCCTGTGTCCAGCCCCACTGTTTGGCCTGGGCACACCTACCGACTCCACCATTATACCGTGGAATGGTACACATTGCTTCTTTAAAGTGACATCCTTGAGATACTTGGTAGCTTTGTGGATATGCATACCCTTGATGGCCCGGGCAGTTTCCCAGGCGTTCTTAAAGCAAACACGGAGGTTTGAACCTCTTGACTTACATGATTTTGTGGGGTTTTCTGGGTCAAGAGAGTAGTGAACCATCTTCACAGGTCACCTCTGGCTGCTTACAGGAAGAGCCTTATTGCTGTTTTTAATGAGCAATATTCACCCCTGGCTTCTATCATTTTCTCAGTACCAGCTGTTTGCCGGGGAAAAGCCTGTTCACAAACTCATGTTTCTTCCTTGAGCGATCGCCCTAAGAAGCTGAACGCTTTAACGACAGAGGCAAAGAAGCTTGGGGCCTGACAACAAGATGTTCTGCACAGAATCAGGACCAGATTCTGTTGCTTGTTGCTTGCAGTAGGATGAGCTCATGTTAGAATCTGATCAAGCTCTTGGTCGCTTGGTTAAGCAACCCACCAGGGAAGTCCCCTGGCGCTGGTGACTGCCTGGTTTTGCTGGAAGACTCCCATGCTCCACATTCCAGGACTCTAATCTGGGCTCTCATCTCAGTGTTCATCAAGACACTGTGCATGTTGGGGGACTTAGTGGAAAAATCTTTCTCTGCAACTATGGAAACAAGCCTGTCAGCTCGTAGAACAATGAGGCCGTGGCTTCTCTGCTCAGCCAACCTTGCAGACACCTAGGGTTCCTAGAACTTACCCTGTGCACACAGTGTGGCTTCGAACCCCTACCTGAGGCCTCAGGTTGTGTGTGTGCCAGTGACCCCAAACTTTCTGCGTACAGGCTCACTGGAAAGGCAGCGTCCCAGGCTGCAGAGATAGCAAGGTGTGGGAAGAGAGATGCTAGCCAGAGGCAGCCTTGGCACTGAGGCATGCACCAGCTACATGGGATGTATTAGCCTGAACTACCTGGCCTGGTGATGACCATCTGGGTCTCTGGAGAAACTGAACTTCCAGGATTTGGATGGCTAAAGTCACCTATTGGGAACCAGGAATCCCCTGAAATATAAACCAGCTTTAAAAGCAGGTCACTGGATTCCCCAGCCTCATCTGTCTTTAGAAATACAAAACCAAGTCTACCACAAAAAAAGGTGAGGTTTAAAAGACAGCGCCATTTAACCAGTATATTGTAAAGGTGGGGTGTGTGTGTGTGTGTGTGTGTGTGTGTGTGTGTGTGTGTGTGTGT
>CM052700.1:145150821-145167394 GCA_028551405.1 Uromys caudimaculatus
CTCCTGGAGGCTGGACCACCAACCAAAGAATACACATCGAGGGACCCATGGCTCTGACCACATATGTGCAGAGGAGGGCCTTGTTGGCCATCAGGGGGAGGAGAGGCTCTTGGGCCTGAAGGTGTTAGAGGCCCCAGTAAAGGGGAGTGTGAAGGTGGGAATATGGGAGTGGGTGGGTGGGAGGGGGAGTACCCTCATAGAGGTGGGGGAGGGGGAGGGGATAGGGGGTTTACAAAGAGGAGACCTGGAAATGGGGAAACATTGGAAATGTAAATAAAGTATCAAAAAAAAAAAAAAAGTGAGCTGGGCAGTGGTGGTGCACACCTTTAATCCCAGCACTTGGGAGGCAGAGGTAGGCGGATTTCTGAGTTCGAGGCCAGCCTGGTCTACAGAGTATGTTCCAGGACAGCCAGGGCTATACAGAGAAACCCTGTCTCGACAAACCAAAAAAAAAAAAAAATCTACAAAGTGGGTAGTAAGTAAAAGGAATAAAATAATAAGGAAAAGAACATAAATTAATGAAGATAAATAAATAAAAAACTGCCTCTCATTGCATTGGCTTTCCCCCCATGGATTCTGAGAATCAAACTCAGGTCCCTGTGCTTGTTTGGCAAATATGATATCAACTAAGCCATTCTCCCCAGCCCAAGTTTTTGTTGCTTTTTGAATCATAATCTCAAGTATGTCGGGCTCTCCTCAAACTTATGTACCTAACATTAGCCTGGACCTTCTGATTGCCCTTAAACTACCCCCCAGATTCTAGGATGACTGGTTAAATATGACTACACTCAGCTGCAAGCTAAATCTCTCAGCTGTTCCTCAACAGGTCCGTATAGCAACGACACAAGTAGGGACGGCCGGTGGCATCGTCCCAGTCTACAGACTAAGATGCTAAAGGTGAGAAAGGTTTAAGCCACCTGTCCAACACTAGACTACAGGGCAGCAGCAGGTCCTCCCACACAGCTCTACCTGCTCATAGCTCAGGGACCTTTACAATAGACTCATCCATCTCCTTGGGAGAATGTTCCAGAAAGAGGCCAACAAAGAGTCAGAGCCTTTGAGGACATGGAGCTCTTCCCCCTCAAAGCCAGCACCCAGGACACCTTACCCTCAGAAGAAGAAAGGGCAGGAAGATTTGTGCAATATGGAGATTAGCTCCTCCAGAGAGTTATGAGACAGACTTTCTCTTCTTTGTAACTAAAAGTAACAGAATCTGTTGCAAAGTACAGAAAGATACAAACACCCCAGCACGGCGGAAGCCGTCTCTCCACACTTGAGTCCTGTTTTGCATAATTCTCCACCCAGAGACCCTTACCCCAGCCTCTCAGGAATCTCTTATCTCAGTATTTCCCATAAGATAAACTGCCTTGGAAATGCCATGACCACCTGATTTATGGATCCTTAAAGGCTGGGTGTGTTTCTTTCCTGATTTAGCCCTGGCCATAGATGCTGGGGAAGAGACACAATCTGGCCTGTGTGCCTGATGTTCTCTGTCTTTACAGGACTCCACTGTTGTTGCAGCTGGGACACCCCAGAAAGAGAGCTGACAAAACTGCAGACACAGGACCAACAGAACAGCTGCTGGGTCCCCTGCCTCCAAAGGCCACAGGGTCTTAGATGTCAGGGTCATGGTACAAAACTCTGGTTTGAATCCTACAGGGTTAGGAATACATCTGGGATAACTTTTATTTTCCACCCTGTTGAGCAGACCTAAGGACCCAGAGCGCCCCCTGGAGCTAGCCTGGGCTATGAGCCAAGGATCCCTCGCAGGCGCAGGCACGGGGCAGAGAGGTGAGGCTCTGCTCCCTGTTTACTCTCTGGGGATCTTGGGCTTATCCCCAGTGTGGTTTTCCTTTCCATCTGTCAAATGAAAGAATTTAAGAAGATAATTTCAGCTCCCATGGTCTGTTTTCGGCTAGACAACGAGAGGGTTCAGGAGCCACAGAGTATCTGAGCCACACAACTTGCCTCCTATACCAAACTGCCAAAGAAGCCACTCCCGCACCTCCAGGTTTTCCATAACTGACCCTGAGCCAGGGCAAAGGCGCTGCCTCCAGGGACGCCCCATGGTGGGAGCGTTAGCACAGCTATGCTCCTGGCATCCCAGCTCTCCATGACTTTGGATCCGAGTCTTAATCAAACCCTGATCTTCTAAATTGACCTGAGGCCCCCAATCATAAGGACCTGGACGTCAGTGCAGACCCAGGGCAGTGCTAGGGGATACTTGCTATGACCCTTATCGTGGCCTCCTGGGGTTTCCATCTGGACTTCCCAACCCGGAGTCATGGAGATGGGTAACTCCCCTGTCTCTAATTGCATCTGAATCTAAGATGCCATTATGGTTTGAGCCTGCCTCTACCAGCCCTGGTCCTGGCAAGTCCTTCAGGTAGGAGGTAGCTGCACTTAGGTCAGTCTTATGCAACCTCTGAAAACCACCAAACGGGTGGTTCTTGGTACTGATGGGTAGAGGATGAAGGCCAGAGCCATAGTCAATTGGAGTCTTTGAGAAACTCTGTTATATAACTGCTCTCAGAAGAACAAGGAACAAATATGGAGTCACCTGAACTGGGTAACAGAGGGACAGTAGCCAAATGAGGGGAGCCTAATCTTGACCGAGGGTGATGGATTAGCAGCCCATTCTGGCTGTAGTCCAGGAGACTTCCCGATGTCAAACCCGTCCCCCCATCCTCTACCCACTGACATGCACACACAGTCTCCTTCCCCGTCACTAGACCTGACGGACACCTGGATGTAAGGAGAGTCGCTGCCCTGGTATCCCCAGTTCCTTACCAGCCTATGCCAATCGTGGCCTCTCTAGTCCAATAGCAGGACCAAACAATAAACTCCCTTTGCTTGTTTCTTTCTCTGAGAAAGACTCTTGCTATAAGGCCCAGACTGATCCTCCTGCTTCACATCCTAGTGCTGGGAGTTCAGACGTGTGTCGCCGTAGCTGGCTCCCCCCCTGCCCCCCTGCTCTCTCCCTTTCTTGGGTTAGTTACTTCTCTTGGCATTTCACTAAGTACCTTACAGGAAGGGTTTACTCTGCCTCACAGTCCGAGGACACAGTCCATCCTGGCGGGAAAGCCTCGGGGTCAGCAGCTTGAGGCAGCTGATCCAGGGTCAGAAAGCAGGAGCGATGGGCACCTGTTTCCAGTTCACCTTCTCCTTTTTATTCAATCTAGGATCCCAGCCCACAGAGACAGTGCTGCCCACAGTTAGGGGGCATCTTCCTACCTCAGTTAACCAATCTAGAAACTGCCCTCATAGACTAGCCTAGAGGTTTGTCTCTGAGGTCGTCTTAAGTAGACAATCGTGATTGGTCATCACAATTCTGAAACCGATCAGTCAGAGTCCTTAAGTCTCATTGCTGAGAATACCCCATCTCCTCCCTCATAACACCCCCCCCCCCCGCTAACATTTCACATGCAGGAAATCATCTGACTTCCCAAGAACCTCTGTTTTCCAGGCTTCGAACCCTCTACAAGGTGGTAGGTGTGAAAACAGCATAGGTTGTAGCAAAGGCCATGTGCACCCTTTATGTTCCCAGTGATCAAGAACACAAGCCTGGCCTGATGACCAAGGCTGTGCGGGGCAAAGGGCACTACGCGGGTCGAATGGGTTGTGGAGGACAGAATGGTCTCTCCTCTCCATCCAAGCCTGCAGGCTGCTGTAAAATAGCATGACTACTCTTTCCTACTCGCTGGGTAAGAGCCACGCCAGTCTCCCTCTGCCAAGCAGTCTCCCGCCCATCTCCAAGCAGAAGGCAGCCATTCTAAAGAGGCCTGATACAGCTTGCAGCTACTCCTGGTGTCTCAAAAAGCCCTCCATTACATCTGAGGATGCTATGCAGGGGAACATGTGTCTTCTCCAGCCTGCTCTAGACTAGTCATGCTGTGGAGTGCCCAAAAACCACCCACTTTCTCTCTATGTCTCCAGTCCATCTCTAGGACATCACCTAGCTCAGGCCCCAAAGCTGCCTCTTACTAACAACTGTTCCCAGGCAGGGCTGAGTCCAGCTTCTGCTAACCACTGGTGTCTCCAGTCAGCCTAGCATCTTGTCTCCTTCAAGCTTTGCTGAGACCCTCCTGAGAGAAGTGAGGGATCGGAGCAGGGATAGATTAGGTGGAAGCCACAGGGGTCTGAGTCACCCTCCATAGAGGAGGATGCAGGGAACTGCCTGGGGCGGGTCCAGGATGCACGGGCGTGGCAGCTAAGCTATGCACTCTGTACAGCCGCCTCCCTGGACCACCCCGGACATCTTTACTGCTCCCTGCAGGTGGCACTGCCTGGTTCTGGTTGCTTCCTCCATGCAGAGAAACTTTCCTCTCCACAGGAGCACTGCAGACCCCAGCCAGGGAAAGGGAATGGGGCACCGTGGAACGTGGAGCTGGGCAAATCAAGGTGGCGTTGGGACATGCCCTGCAGGTGTTGCTAACATCAGCAGTCAGTGGGCAACAAAGAAAGCGACCCCTCTCCAAACGGTAGGCGGACCACTTCCAGTAAGTGCGAACAGAGGCTTCCAGAAGGAAAACTTTGCTTCCAGGCCACACAGCATCTGTTCGTGAGTTTCTACATGGTCAGTCTGCTCTGTGAATTTGGGTTGTCCCCAACCCAAAGAGCTCACAAACCCTTTGAATAAAAGACAATAAATTAAACATTTGCATATTGTATAATCAATATATTACTATATGATTAGATATTCCTAAATATGCATATAAAACATGCTTTAATATGGCAGACAGATGTTGGATATATGTCTAGCTCCTTTCTATGTATCTCTATCTAGCCATTCATCCTTCTGTCCTTCTTCTTTTGGAGATCTTGCCTCTGTAGCCTCAGAGTTTCCTATCCTCAGCTGATGGTACACAGCAGAGACCTAGGACGACGGTGTTCACCATTTGAAGGCTCTTGGGCTCCCTGTGTTGAGAAGATACCTCAGCTGTCAGGCAGATACTATGTCTGCAGAGTCATCCCTTTCCTGAGAACCAGTGCAAAAAAATATGCAAAGAAAATGTGTGGGTGAGGGGACAAAGGCAGATGGGTGAGGGTACCTGTCCTGGAGTATTCACACACGCTGGAGGAGAAGGCAGATAGCAGCTCAAGACAGCATGATAAGGGAATTGTGTTCTAATGGGTATCTTGGCTTGCTCGGGCCTTCTGCAGCAATTACAGGCAGGCAAGCCAGTGGCAAGATGGTTCTTAATTGCCAGGGCTCTTTTTAGCTCTGACACCCCATGATTTTACTAAGATCAGTTTTTTTTGTTTTGTTTTGTTTATGTTTTTTTAAGGCCAAAGTTGGGACTCTTGAAAGGACTTATTCACTTTCAAAAAGCCAGCAGCCAGCCAAGGTTGTGCCCACCTCAGAGTTAGACCTTTGTGGGCACTGTAAGCACCCTGCCAGAAGCTGCTACTCCATGCTCCAGTCTGCAGGCTCCCCCCAGCTTTAAAGGAAAGTCCCAATGATGGAGACATGAGATGCTGCCAGGCCTGTCTTGTGGTGTACAAATCCAGAGGGGCCGGAGACAGAATGAAGCTCCCCAAACCTTCTTCTCTACCTGTCCTGCTCCATGCTCCCCACAAGTTAAACTCAGCTCATTCTGAAAAGTGAATCAGAATAAAGTTGGGCCTGAGAAGATTTTAATAAGGTCATGTATAGCTCTGAGACACATATTTCTATACACAGGAGGATCCCCTGCAGGAGAAGACACTTCTAAAGAGGTGTTTAGGGGTCCCCTCACCTCTTCTCCCCACCTCCTGAATGATGTGGGGCTCTGGAACATGGTCTTGGAGCTCAAGTCCAGTGCGTTTCCAACTCCACCTTTCAGGACAAGGGTGCCTGGCGTACTGAGCTGGGAGATTCTTGTCAAATACTCCTCGAGCCCAGGATACTTCCCACCCTTCTTGTTTCTCCCTCCAGCTCTAGGCCAGGCACAACATATTCTTAAAAGTACCAAAGAAGTTCCCAGGAAAGAGAAAGTACTTAGAACAGAAGGAGGGGCTTCCCTCCATGAGCCAGGGCAGACGGGCCTTCATTTACTTGCTCTCTCTTTCACCCTGGGCATGGGGGTGGCAGTGGGAGGCTAGTCCAGAGCATTTGGCTGATTTTTCAGTCTGACAATCGACAATCCCAACCTGTCAGTGGACCATGAAATCGATTTAGCAGACACTGCAGTCATCACTGAATGTGAGCAAATCTCAAGCTGGAGAACTGCTCAGTCAGTAAGGTGTTATGAAACCTTGAAAACCCAGGTTCAGATCCCCAGAACACAGGTAAAAGCTGGGCGTGGTTGCACACACCTCTGCCTCCAGCACTGGGGAAGCAGAGAAAAGCAGATGCTTGGAGTTCACTGGCAGGCAGTCTAGCCAAGTCGATGTGCTCCAGGTTCAATGAGAAGCCATGACTCAGAAAGTTAGGTGGGAAGTGGCTGAGGCAGACACTGACATCAACCTCCAGCACCACAGCAGAGCACACATGAGCATGTGTATCTGTACATACGCATAGGCACCCAAATAACACACACACACACACACACACACACACACACACACACACACACGAGAGGGGGGGAGGGAGGGAGGGAGGGAGGGAGAGAGAGAAGGAAGGAGGAAGAGAGAGAGAGAGGGAGGGAGGGAGAGAACACATCTCTTGGTTATATAAGTCTTGTATCTTGATCATTCATCAAACATAAGAGTGTCAAACATCCTATTTCTCAGTGTTATAGACAGAATGTCAGAATGACTCTGCCTTAGAGGAATTGGGAACAGTGTAGTCAACTTCAAGGAGCAGAGAAAAGCAGATCTTCTGTCTCCAAGATTTCATGAGAGCACAGAACAGACGTTGGTTTTCTTCTCTGGACTCCTCTTATGCTCTGTGCTCAGAAATATGTGCCCAGTGAGACTACAGACTTGCATCTTTTGCCCACCCCAGGCAGGTGGCCCACCCCCTGCTCCTCAACTTCCAGTGATCTTCTGTGCCCCCCCCCCGGCCTATTGTCTTAGTCACTGTTTCATTGCTGTGAAGAGACAGGCAAGTCTTATAAAAAGAAAGCACGGAATTAAGGGCTTGCTTACAGGTTCAGAGGTTTAGCCCATTATCATGGGAGGAAGCATGGTGGCATGCATGATGCTGGAGTTGTAGCTGAGAGCTATATCCTGATCCACAGGTCCACAGGCAGAGAGAGAGAGACAGACAGACAGACAGAGACAGAGACAGAGAGACAGACAGAGACAGAGAGACAGACAGAGACAGAGACAGAGAGACAGACAAGAGAGAGAGGGAGAGGGAGAGAGAGAGACTGAGACTTGTCTGGTGTGGGCTTTTGAAACCTCAAAACCCACCCCAAGTGACACACTTCCTCTAACAAGGCCACACCCCCCAATCCTACTCAAATAGTGCCACTCCCTGATGACTAAGCATTCAACTATAGAAGTCTATGGGACCATTCCTATTCAAACCACCATGCCTGTGACTAGAGGCTCAACTATCTGAGCTATCTGTACACCTATATTCTCTGAACTTAAACACTCCTTCCTGAAGGGAAGTTCCTTAAGAGTCAGAAAAATAAATGAAACTTACAAGGCTCAGAAAGTAAACAGAACTCATATGTCTCAGGAAGTTCACGAAACTTAGAAGATTCACAAAGGTCAGAGAGATAGTTCAGAGAGTAAAAGTTTTTGCTGCCACGAGTGAAAGCCAGACTTTGATCTCAAATGGTGGAAGGAGAGAGACAACTCCTGCATGCAGGTTATGCTCTGACCTCCAAGTATGCAATGGTACACATATGTACATGAACACACACTCCCATACACACACAATCCAAGTGCGCCATGGTACACACATGAACACTCACACATACACACACACACTAAACAAACAAAATTCAATTAAAAAAAGATTCACATGGCCCTTCCCCAAAGATTTAATATAAGGGAAACAACTACAAAGAAGAAAAGATTCTTGGACCTGGAGTCCCAGGGATGCAGCTTGCATGAGCCGGTGCTTACGTTGGGTAGAGTGGCCTTTTCAGTGACACAACAACCTTGGGACCACTTACACACCTTCAAGTAACCCCAGTGAACTTCCTGGTTCACTAAACTATACCTGAGTGGAAGTGTTGGTCTGGCCTGCTGTCGGTGCCCTATCTGGGGGTTACCTGGGCGTTCATTCACATCTCCTCAGGAAGAGTCACACAATGTCCACCAGCAGCAGCTTAGTTACTACCGATCACAGCATCCCTAAATCACTTCCTAAGAACGGCCCACATAAGTGGTGTCTGTCATCTCTGTGCCAGCCTGACATGTTCCCTCCCTCCCCCCACATGTCGTGTTCTAATGCCTAACCCAGAGAGTCAGGCAAGTAGGGGATGTTACATCTGGAAACAGGGTAGTCTCAACTCCTCTCCATGCTACCACATGAGTGGGCAGGTGACATTATACATACATCAAAACCCACAGAACACAAAGACCCAAGCGAGCAAGCGACCAAGCGAGCGAGGATGAGCTCTCATGGAAACAATGGACTTAGGTGCTAATGTATCAACACTGATAATAAATGTAGCCCAGGAAGGAAAGATGTTAGCAGCAGGAGAAATGACAGAGGAGCATAGGTGGACCCTTTATAACTTTATGATCTAATTTTCTATAAAGCTAAAACTGCACCCCCAGTTTTTAAAATTTAGAATAATTTTTAAGACAAAGCAAACATCTAAAGATGGCCTTGTGTGCCCTGTCAGTCACTGGGTCTGGGCTCCTGCCTTCATACTTAGGGAGAGGCTAACAGTGGGTGATGTCCTGAGGAGCCCTGCACAATATGGGCTGGAATGCATATTAGCCCAACCTGAGGCCCTGCGGGGCAGTTGGGCTAATGGCGGGGACTGACTGGGGCAGCAGAGTGTGCAATGCTGGCTTCCTGGTAGGAGACACATGGCTGCTGATGAATCTAAACAAGGAAATTGCTAGGTTTTTGTTTTCTGTCTCTTCTGCCAACAAACCCATTCCATGCTGGAGGGGCTTGTTATGTAAAGAAGAGGGAGGGAAATGCTGGGGTGTGCAGCCAAAGTCACCAGACAAGATCAGCTGCGGCTCCTGCGGGGAGTCAGGTACAAAAAACAGGGGCTTGTTTATGGCTTTGCTTTTTATTTTTCCTAGGAAGAATAAAAGCCTGCTTCTCACATCCCAAGTCATCTCTTGGGACTGAGTTTGGATCCTTCTGGAAGGAGGACATTTCTCATCACCCGTTCCTCATGTGCAGGGTCCAATCCCCATGGAACTAAGAAGAAATCTGAGTGTATCTTTAGCAGGCTAATCTGCTCCCCAAATCGGGGTCTGGCATCCTTAATTCCAACTGAAGTCACCCCAGGACTTCATTAGGGTATTGCACGTGGTGGCCCTAGGGCCAGGGGACTCTGTATGGGTTGTCCCCTGCAGAGTCAGGAAGAAAGCAATTCAAAGGACTCAAAAAGTTCCCAAAACATACAGGACCTTTCCTTTCTTTCCAGGACTCTAGCTTCCATGATGATCACCCGTGCTGGGTGGGCTTGGGGTCGCAGTTCTCTTTGAGTCATTTCTGCTCCTGCAAGTGACCCTTCACAAATAAGGAACCCCAAGCAACTCCTCTTTCACAGAGTTGGAGTTCGGTGGTATTCTTACTTTGGTCTGTTGTCAGTTCCCTGTCTGGGGCGATGAAACATTTGTTTGCATCTTCCTGAGAAGAGTGTCGTACACACCTCGAAATGTTCATATATTGGAAATATGATCCCAATTTCGTATGCTAACACTAGTTAGAGGTAGGATTTTTGGGAGGTGATTAGGATTATATGACCTGGGGGGGGGGGGTGTCCTACGGTGGATGGCATTAGTGGCTTTTTAAGAGAAAGAGAGACCTCAGCCAGCATGCATACTGGCCCTGTCTCATCATGAGACTCTTCTAGTTAGTGATATAGCCAGGAGACCATCCCCAGATGCTGACACCATGTCTCCTGGACTATGAGTGAAATAAACCTTCATTTTCTATAAATGACCTGGCCTCGGGCATTTGTTATAGCCATGGACACAAAAAAGGACCATATGCTTACGTCCTTTTGCCCTTTACAACTACAGTGTCCTGGGGACACCCCTCTCCAACTGTAGAACATGAGTGCTTTGTGTGCGAGGACCTTGTACCCATAGTGATTCAACCTTACCTTGATAAATAAGGTGGAAGGGGGATGGGGGATGGGGGATGGGGGATGGGGGATGAGTCCTGACCTTAGCCTTGGGCCTCTACATGTGCATCCCCAACCATGCACAGAGAGAGAGAGAGAGAGAGAGAGAGAGAGAGAGAGAGAGAGAGAGTCCAAAAGAAGGAAGATCACTTGCCGTCCAAGCTCAGGTGACATGGAGCCTTTCAGTCTCCTGTGGATCTGGACCTGGACCTCTCTCTGCCACTGTGACTGGTCTGACCACCAAACTATGACATTATGGGGAAGCTCATGCCAGCAACATAGACAAAGCTGCACAGAGAGGGAGCTGGGCAGCCAACTGAGCATCAGATGTGAGAGGGAAGGCACCTTTGAAATGTCCAGGTCTCAGTCACTGTCTGACAGAAAATGCAAGTGAGTTCCAGTGAGAGTAGCTCGGCTGAGCCAGGCTGTCTGTCCCTGAGAGGCGATTCCAAGCCCTAAGTGTGAGGGTAGAGGTGCTGGGCAGCACATGGCCTCAGTACGCAGCACCCTGTCAAAGTTACTTCAGCTTCTGCTTCCTAGTTCAAAAATCCAGAATCACAGGCATTCCTATCAGAAAATGCATTCACACATGGAAGGCTGAGCTAGAAAGATTACTGTGCTGCGTGGGAATCATTTGAAAAATGCCAGTCATTACTTTAAAATACTTGGCTGGTTTTAGGAGCAAGAAGCTATTATTATGGGGCCCAGTGGGTAAGAGATGGACTCTCTTTTCTCAGAGATTTGATTAGAGGAAAGAGGGAGGGACTCAACCCATCAGTCAAAAACACACAGTGAGAGGACAGTGTGGGCAGAATGAGGGGACACGCTGAACCCCTGCTGACCGGGGGGGGGGGGGATGGAGGAGGGAGGCCGGCAATGGTGTGGTCTGATCTAGTGTGGGAGAGAACCAGAAGGAAGGCCGCCAGTGGCTCGGGCAGTCTTCTCTCTGAAGGAGCGGAGAGGGAGCATTTCCCCATAAGTGCTTAGTAGGCCAAGAGCAGTTAGTCTCTGAACTCAGCTGGACTCTTAGCAACCCTGGCCACACTGACTGTCTAAGGCTGAACAGGAAAGCCTACATCAGGAATGACTGCAGGAAATTATTAATTAGGAAATGCTTCCTATGCAGTCTCTCAAAACTGAGGATGAAGGGAAGGAATAGAAGCCCCAAGGAAATCTAAAAATCCCTTTCAACAGCCAGCTGTGCTGGTCAAGCCTGTAATCCCAACACTCAACACTAGAGAGACAGAGGCAGGAGGATTGCTCACAAGTTCAGAGCCAGCCTGGTCTACACGATTAGTTCCTGTACAGTTAGGGATACATAGCGAGACCCTGTCTTACAACAACAACCACCACCAAAGCACACTGCAATCCTGTATAGCGGCACACATCTGTAACCCCAGCGCTCAGGAGGTCGAGGCAGGAAGATCAGGAACGAATTCAAGTCCAGCCTGGGCTACACGAGACACCGTCTTTTGAAAGTAGACTGCAGCTACCTACTGGCATGCTTACTCATTGATTGGCACATCCACCTGAAGATCTATGCTGGGTCTGGTATGTAGGGGTACGGGACAGAGGAACAGACATGAGACTCATGAAACAATCTCGAGATGGTGACAGGGACTGACTAGGATAGGACACTAAGACCTGTTTGGGGTGATGGGCGTGTCAGCGTCATGATGTGGCTGTTACAAACTTAGGTACATTTATCCCAACCCAGCCGACCGTGCTTACAACTGATTGCGTGTGAATAGCACCCCAGTCGAAGCAGACCTACAACGGACCGGCCATCTGCAGAGCGTGGGAGATGCCTACACTCTGCATCCAGGGATGTGGAGGCAACTTTTCCAGGCCAAGGGAGGGCAATCTTTAGGAAGCAACCGGGCTTCGGGTGACGACTCCACTCCATCACCTTACGGGGTTCTCAGTTCAGCTGGCCTCCCTTGCCAGAGCCCCACGGGCCTGTCAGACCTTCTTCTCCTTCCTCATGGTGAGGGAAATGGCTGCATTACGAGTTCCCTGGTGTATTGTCTAGAAGTTCTCCCAGACAGTGTGTGCCCGGCATCCTGGGATGTCACAGGCTTGCACGGGGCTGATGCTGCCCATAGCCAGACCCCCTTATTTAGGTGCAGGCAGTATTTCAAGATGTCTCAGAACTCACTAAGCCCATCCCTTCCCTGAGTTCATAGCCACTGGATCATCCAGTCTCAGAAGATGATCCTGTAAACTGAGGAGTGAGAAGAGATGAATTTGCCAGAGAAGGATGGCACCTGTGGAAGACCACCGTGATGGTCAGTGCTGTCAGTTTCACAGATCTAGGATCTCCTGGGAGGTGGGTCTGTGGGCATGTCTGTGGGAGAGTACTCTGATTGTGTTAACTGAGTGGGAAGACCTGCTCCCTCTTCATCTCCCGGTGGATCCTGGATGGTACAGGCAGAGAGGGGAGCTGAACAACAGAAGGCATCATAACTCTCTGCTTCGTGATTATGGATGTGATGTAACCAGCTCCCTCCAGATCAAGCTGCCTTGACTTTCCTGACACAATGGACTGTACCCTTGATCTCTGGGCTAAAACAAACCCCATCCCCTTAATTTGATTTTGTCAAGATTGTATTTAATCACAGCAACAGGAAAAGAAACTAAGGCAGCCACTTTTGGAAGCACGGTGGTAGGGATGCCCAAACATAGAAAGACCTAGGAGTGAGGAGGCCTGAAGGTATGGCTCCCCAAGGATCATTTCTCTGTAACCTCCCATTTCCCTCTAGGCTGGTAAGGCACGAAGGGCTTCCAAGACCCCAGAAGACAGTGGCTACTTAAAAGCATGAGAATTGTGGGTTCTGGACAGGTGTATTGTGTTTAATCCACCTGAATTTAGGACCTGCTCTTCCAGACTTTGTCCAAGTGGCCATTACTGAGACCCCATTACTCAAGTGTCACTGGTGTGTGATGCTTGGCTTTCCTTTACTAGTGCGTGAGTCTGAAGGTATGGGACTGTATTTTGTGACAGCACTCAGTCAAGGCATGGCTGGCAGCTCCAGGACTCTGGATTAAAAGCACAATATGGAAGCGTTTGGTATTATTTTAAAAATGCACCTCAGAGTTTTGTTTTGGTTCCGATTGCATGCTGACATGCTTATCTCTCACCACAAGCACAATGAAAGAATGTGACACAACTTTGTGTGAAGCTGCCACACTCAGAGACTGGCCAGAGCCTGGGCAGGAGGACCCGAGGATGTGAGCAGGAGCAAAAGAGAAGTTGGTGCTCAGGGCATACAAGGCTTGTCTGAGAGAGAGCCTGAGGGATCCCAGGACATCTGCTTTGTGAGAAGTGTGTGACACAGAAGGCATGCTGGGATGGGACATACATTTGAGCTCTGGTCCACCAGCTGATGGTTTAAGGCAGAGGAAGAAAACACAGTTCTCATAAAGCAGGGAGAGCTTTGGACAGGAAGGCACGAGGCAAAGAGGGAAACAGAAGCTTCAGACTCCTCCGCACAGCCTTTCTTCAGAGGTGGCCCTTGTAAACAGTGTCTCTGTGGCAATGTGGCGCCATGCCCTGGTTCCAGGCAGCTTGGAAAGCCGCTGAACAGCAGCTGGTGAGGCCACCAGGGCTCTGGGTGGGCCTGAAGGAGCACCTGAGACTGTCCCAAGGGACCTGAGTGCCACAGAGGGCCTGGGTAGGTGAAGGCTCTCCCAGAAGCCCTCCTCCCCTTCAGGCTGATCTTCCTCCCAGTTCTCCCTCTGCAGGGTGTGTTGGAGACCAACTGTGAGCACATTCCAAGGCTCTGGATCTGAGCAGATGAGTGTAGCATGACTCAGAGAGAGTGGGTGGTGACAGATGCCCGCAGCCAGCTCTGAGCCAGGCCTGGCCAGGTTTAAGGACAAATCCCACCAGCCCTCAAGGACTGTGTTCCAAATGAGTTGCTCTGACCTACAGCAGCTCCTTCCCACATGCTCTACAAATGGCGCAGTCAGTGGCAGGGACATGGAGAAGTCCCTTGTGCTGTGTGACAGGAATCCATCAGTTCTCATTCCCACACCTGTATGTGTTTGGAAGGCTTCTGTGCAGGCTGCCAGCTGTGGCCGCTGGCCTGTCCCCACCTTATAAGCATAGGAGCCCATCTGCCAAGCTGGGTAGAAATGGCTTTGGGGACCAGGAACTCTGGGGAAAAGCAACAAAGGATGACAATTCACTTGCCTTTTGCATAAGCAGAAACCACTGTCCGCTGTTTACTGGGGAAAATATTTCTAAGCATGTCTATGCACTTTCCCTGCTTTGGTAAGGAGCGGGAGGAATGGCCTATGGGTTGTGCTTTCTAGAAAGCACCCTAGCTTCCACCTCAGAGCCAAGAGGGCAGAACTTTCCCTGCCTGAAAGTGGAGCAGAGCCGCACACTGCTTTTGGGGTCCTGGTCAGCTGGAAGCACTAGCCACCCCTGTGACAACAGCAGTTTGGTCAGTTTCCTTGACACCTTTTCCCGAGCACAGGCATTGCCCTCCACACGTCCACCTGGGCATCCCCAGGAAGCCTGAGAATACCGCAGCCTGACAGGTTTGCCCCTCAGTTTCGTGTCCAGCCTACAGCCATGATTCCATATGTGACTCGGCCAACACAGCTTGCGAATCACAGAGACTGCCTATAGTAAGGTCAGCTGTTTGCCTGCTGGAAAAGTGAGGGGCCCATGCTCTGCCGAGGGCTTCCTGCCTCCTCAGCTCTTCTCACCTCCTGCTTCTGAGACTGCTTCTCCCCAAGGAAAAGCAGTGAAAGGAAATTTTAGGAGCCCTCAACCTTCAGGAGTCCTTGGCAGGCAAGAGAAAGGAAAGGCAGGCCTGGTGGTTCAGGCTTGTAACCCCAGCTACTCAGGGAGCTGAGGCAAGAGGATCATAACTTTAAAGCCAGCCTGCCTTAGGTTCAATCCCAATGAAAGGGGAGGAGAGGGAAGGGGAGGGGAGGGAAGAGCTGGGTTAAGAAGGAGTAGGAACCCCTGGGTCCCTGGCTCTTTACTGTCCAGAGAACCCCACCTAGGCTGCTTGAATCCCATCCCCGCAGGTGTCTGGTAAACAGCACTGCAGACTATGGATGGCCCTGTTCCCACCTTTATCCTCTTTGCTGGAATCAGCTCAGCAGGCCCTCACTCACTGGTGACTAACCAGCTGACACCATGATTGTAGCAGATGGCTGCCTCCAGTAAAAGCAGCCAGACGGTAAATGCCACCACACACCTCTCTGGCAAAGCACAGTCAAAACAAAAACCCAAGACTGGCTTTGTTTTCCTCTGGTCCTGTGTTCCCTGGGATCTGGCTTGGAGAAGAACAAAAGAAGATGGAGACGTGAATCCACCATTCTAGAAAGATCTCAATACAACCATGACCTTCAGGAGAAAGTCATGGCTGCAGAATCGCAATAGATACCTCAGGACCAAAGAAAGGGAGAAATCACTTCCATTTGACCTTGTATGGCAGGCAGGGCAGGAGGCAGGGAATGGGGCTTGGCTGTCAGCAAGGACACTGCTGAGGCTAGAACAGCCAGAAAACCACAGAACCCCAAAGCTCATTTCCCCAGTGGTAAAACCCACTGGGCTAATGGCTCAGTTCTATGTTTACTTGCTGGTTGCTTGCGGCAGTCTTCCTATGTGACACAGACTGGTCTGTAGCTGCGCATAGCCTAGACTGATACCTCTTTATGGCTAGGATTACAGCATCTGTGCTAACATGCTCAACTTCAATGATTACTTCTTCTCCTCCTCCTCTTTAAAAACATTTTCTTTAGTGTATATATGTATGCGCCTAAGTGGTGAATGCACACCACATGTGTGCAGGTGCCCAAAGAGGCCGGAGGGTGTTGGGTCCCTGGAGCGCCACCAGATGTGGGTGTTGGGAACTGAGCTCAGGCTCTGTGCAAGTGCTCCCAACTATGCAGCCATCTCTCAGCCTGTGCCTCACATAGCCTGTACTGGCTGGTTTTGTGTGTCAACTTGACACAAGCTGGAGTTATCACAGAGAAAGGAGCTTCCGTTGAGAAAAATGTCTCTATGAGATCCAGGTGTAAGGCATTTTCTCAATTAGTGATCAAGGGGGGAGGGCCCCTTGTGGGTGGTACCATCTGTGGGCTGGTAGTCTTGGGCTCTATAAGAAAGCAGGCTGAGCAAGCCAGGAGAAGCAAGCCAGTAAGAAGCATCCCTCCATGGCCTCTGCATCAGCTCCTGCTTCCTGACCTGCTTGAGTTCCAGTCCTGACTTCCTTTGGTGATGAACAGCAATGTGGAAGTGTAAGCTGAATAAAACCTTTCCTCCCCAACTTGCATCTTGGTCATGATGTTTGTGCAGGAATAGAAACTCTGACTAAGACAAATTGGTACCAGCGTAGTGGGGTATT
>CM052700.1:145167494-145228376 GCA_028551405.1 Uromys caudimaculatus
TCCATCCAGTGTTAAGAGCTCTGTGGAATGTTGTGTAGGAGCTTGGAAGATAATGTTGAGAACAGTGCAGAAGATGGAGGCCTGGCTTGGGAAATTTCAGATGGAAGATTAAAGACTCTTATCAGGATCATTACTAGTTTGATTTAAGATTCTGTGGTTTTGGTTAGCTGGGGCTGAAGAAATCAGCTGTGATTAACAAGATACCAGAACTACTAAAGCAAAACCATTGCATTACTGAGACTATTGATGCTGGTTAGCTGGAGCTGGGAAATTGGCAGTGATTGAGAAGAGACCAGCATCACTGAGGTGAACTCTTCTGAGAAGTGTTTTCTGAGAGCATTCCAGAGATAGCCAGGGTTGTACCTTGTGCTGTGGCTGGACTTGGTAATGTATAAGAGTCACCCAGGTGCTACTGATTTTGAAGGCATGAAGGAGTCATGAAGAGCAGCAGCTGAGGCCTGGGCACTGTGAGAGGCCTCAGAAGGCTATTGGTGAAGGTGCCAGCCCAGGCTGCTATACCCAGCAAAACTCTCAATTACCATAGATGGTGAAACCAAGATATTCCATGACAAAACCAAATTTACACAGTATCTGTCCACAAACCCAGCCCTACAAAGGATAATGGATGGAAAACGCAAACACAAGGAGGGAAACTACATCCTAGAAAAAGCAAGAAAGTAATCTTTGAACAAATTCAAAAGAAGATAGCCACACAACCATAAAAATAACATCAAAAATAACAGGAAGCAACAATCACTATTCCTTAATATCTCTTAACATCAATGGACTCAAACCCCCAATAAAAAGACATAGACTGACAGACTAGCCTCCGGGCTTCTCTTGCCTTTAGGAAAAACAGAAGTATCCTCTATATCCCGCATTCCCTATCAGTTCACCAGGGAATTTAACCTTTTAACTTCAATTTCCTGTCCTCTGAGTCTGCACCTGCCTCAAGGCCTGCTGTCAGGCTAAAATATTCCCACATCCAAATGGACCCCAACCAAAACCTCACCTCAGCTTTATCTCATACTTGGATGTTTCCCATGCACTCTGGAGAAGCAGCCAGAAAGGAAAGGGGCCCCTAGACCTCCTGGACCACACTGTCAGGCTTCTGTTCTGGGTCAGCAAAGCAAATGTCAGGTGCCAGGTAGGGAGTCATGGGCCCCAGGTACCACTGCACCTGTCACCTGCCTGTCAAATCCCTAGGACAGCCTTGGCTGGCTGAAGCCCTGCTCTGAAGCTCCCCTCACAGGACGCTTATTCTTCACACTGAATGACACCTGAAACCCTCCTCCGTGTGTCTGCAGACCTAAGCCCTGTGTGTCTCCAGGTCTGACGATGCTTGCTGGGCCAGGACCCTCCAGAAGACTACAGTGAGCTGAGTACAAGGTTGGATATGCTCACCATTCTTGAGTTATTTAATGCCATCTTTTCTCCCTGACCTTGGGCTGTGACTTAGAGAAAGCATTATGAATTGCTCCTAAGCACAGAGATTAAGGAGCAGGGAGTGGGGATCACAGATCCTATGCAGAAGTTTTCTCTGGGCATAACTGCTTCAGCATGCGGGTGGGAGTCATATGCAACAAACAAACCCCTAAACAAGACTGCAGTGGCTCACTGTGGATGCTAAGCACCAGCTTCAGGGGAGGGTGGGCGGGGCGGGGCACCTAGCTTCAGGCCTAGCCCTTGCCAGCCCCAGCTCAGCCAGTCCATCCTGCAGGCTCACTGGCAGCTAGGCCTCCACCCTCAGTCTGTGCTCTGTCCCGACTGCACGATGGAGGCCCCCCCCTTCCTTTCTCTGCCTGCCCCCTCTTTGCCTTCCCCAGGCACCTACACCTTCCTCAGCTCAAGACAGCAAGCCCCTCCTTCGGGCAGGAGACTGGCTAACTCTCCCAGTGTGCCTGTGGTCTAGACAGCCCCAGGGAACAACATGAGCCAGACTCAAAGTCCCCTGCAACCTTCCCGGTCTTTTCCACTTAGGTCAAACTGAATGAATGACTCAGGAGAGAGTGTCTGCTTCACTAAGACATCAACTTTGGGACGGAACTTTATGGCAGGGAAGGGAGGGAGGAGGGAGAAGACCCTCAAAGCAGAACTTGTAGGCAGCCCAGGTTTTGCTCCAGTCTCTGCAGTGATGTCTGCACATCCCACACACGTCCCACCTTCTAAGGTATTCTCTTTAAGTCACGGAGAAAAAGTTATGTAAGGAGCAGACATACAGCTCCAGTGGAGCGAAGGAGCATTTTTGTTCAGCCTTGAGGTGTTTAATTGAATAAGAGCCTCTGGGAGAACAAAGCACCAGCCAACATCAGTTGTGCACAGAGGCGACAAGATGCACCACAGAAGGAAACACAGGGAGCGTGCAAGCACCATGCATTTAGGAACCCAGCCAGGAAGGTCTGCTTACTCAGCCGGGAGGGGTCCCGAGGTCTCCTCTTGCGGATGCTGGGCTGTGAGATGCTGGCTGCTGGGATGAGCAGACAAGCTGTTCTCTCGGCTCTAACAAATCCTGCTCTCACCTTCCAAAGGCCAATCCAAGAAGGGGTTTCCTGACCCCTTCAGCTCAGGCAATTCCTAAGGTTTGGATGCTCCCAGGAGCTGCCTCTTCCCGCCTGCAACAGATGGGAACTGTGGCTGGGCGTGTTCCCAGTCCCCAGAGCAGCGCAACAAGCAGCTGGCAGACAGCATGAGCTGGCCTCAGACAGCACAGTGACAATCCTGTTGGTTAGAGCTGGTTTACTGCTTGCGATGATGGCAGAGCTCTGGCAGATACCCTCACTGTCTGTCAGGACTGCAGAGACTGTCATTAGCACCTGTGTCAGGGGCTGCCTGCTGAGGAGGCAACTGTGCCACACAGGCAGCCAGCAGGAGGGAGGGCAAAGCTGAGCCATGGAAATCCAGGCATCGGGATAAAGAGAGGAAGGGACCGAGGCCTGGGATGCAGCAGCTTCTGGTCTTGCAGAAGGTCTCCAGGGCCTTTCCGCCAGCACCCTCCCCCTATCACAGAACTTCAGGTAAAGGCTAGTTTAACTTCATTGCAGCCTGCCTTCTGCAATCAGACTAAATCAAGACTCCCAGGGCAATCCTTGTCCTCGAAGGACAGAGCATGCAGATTTTCTCTCTTGCAAGAATGATAGCTCCAACCTCAAACAAGTTCTGCTAGTCAAACCCTCCCTGATACCACATCTGCCACCTCCAATCGACAACCTGCAATCCCACTCCCCCTACAGGTGACATGGGCCCTGCCTGTGTTTCCATTGCCTTTTGTTTTCTGGCTTCTGATGCCCGGGTATCTGAAGCCTTTGCAGCCTGTGGGGTAGTGAATTCCTAGAGAGAGAAAATGACTCACCTGCTCGAGCTTACCACCCCTTTACAAACCGAGCTTTCTTTTCTCACCTCCTCTGTCACACCCTGGGCCACTGTGCCCTGCCCCATCAGCCCAGGGCTCACTGCAACAGTTCAAATCAGACAATCCTGAGCCTGTTTGTCCCCATGAGAGGCACCTTTCCCTGGACACTCTGCCACCTGACCAAGACTAGCGCTTTCCTGAGTGCTCTGGCACGGGGAGCTCTACCTATTGAGTTCAGGGGGCTATGAGCACAATGCATCTGTTCCTTCATAACGGGCATTCCTGTGTCTGTGTGTCCCACTACGCCTGGTTAGACAAAGTCCTGGGACCTTTCAAGAAACTCTTTATGCCCAAAGGCATGACTAATATGTTACCCAAGGGCCACATGTGACCAAAGATTCCAATGAATGTGGCCCAAGACAACCTTGGCAACTTAAGATTACAAGATGTATGTGCATGCTCACGTTATGTGTGGAAGCCAGAGGACAGCCTAAGATGTTCCTCAGAAGCCTTGTGTTTTTGAGTGTCTCTCACAGGACCTGGGGGGTCACAGATTGGGCTAGGCTGGTTTCCGTAAGTTTCAGAAACCCCCATCCTCACCTTTCCAGCACTGGGGTTACAAATGTATGCCACCACACCTCGTTTTTAATGTGAATTCTGGGGTTCAATCTCAGACCGGCAAGCTTGTGTGGCAAGCACTTTACTGACAGAGCTAGGGAGCCTGTGGATTTCTTGAGGTCACTTTCAGCCCAGGTTCCAGCTGTCATAAGCAGCCAAGCACCTCAAGTGTCACTTGAAGCTGAAACTGGTTTCTCTTCTGTAACCTGAGCAGTGTTATATGATATACTTCAAGGTCCTTTCCAGACCTAAACTGTAAAGTTCTGTGACTACAACCCAGGTCTGTCCCAGCTCAGTCACTTCTCTGGGCCAGTCCTGCCTCTTAGAAAGCCATCTGTGTGGAAATACTGGCTCTGAGCATCTCCCAGGGCTGCTGTTGGGATAATGGATGAATAAGCATTTAGACAAAATGAGCATCAGCTTGAGATGTGCGAGATTATTCTGGAACTAGAGGGCAGCATCAGAATAAACACAGAGCTTAGCAAAACCCACTCCATATACCACTGAGCAAAGGGCTGACATCCTGAAACCAGCCCCCTGGGCATGATGCAAGTAACCCTACAAGAGACCCAGCCAACCTCAATATTTTCTCCTGCTGGCTCTCCAACTAGCTCGCTGGGTGAGCTGGACCTGTTTTATTTACTTTGTGCTTTATTCCAAAGCATATGAACAAGCTTGGGTTGCAGGGAGCGAATTTGTTTTGCCTAGGAAAGCCGGAAACATCAGGGAAATAGATGGGCTGCTGGGCTTCACTTGGGGGCAGGTGCCTGAGAATGACTTGTGTAGTACATGCTTTCTTCAGCTCTGACTGCCTGTCAGAGACAGGGTATCACTGAAGACACTGAGGAGCAAAGACAAGTGCTGTGCCCTGAAGCTTCTAAACACATGCCTGGCCAGTCTTTACCTGTGTGAAGTCTTGCTCCTCAGCCTCCACTGAATGCTTAAGTGGCTCATGTTTCCCCTTTGGGAAGACAGAAGGCAGAAGTCAATTCTCTTGGAAGACAAACGCCACTGGACAGAAGCTCCTGGCAGAACCTGAACACCATTGCTGGTACGTCACAGCCTCAGAAGGAGCCATGGTGGGATGCTCCCTGGCACAAACCCCAGTTCCCCTGTCTCACTTCCCCAATTGTCACTCTCGGTACCCTTCCTAGACCCCAAGGAGGGACAAGCAAATAGAGAGAGAGAAAAATGTGCCAGCTCAGGGTGCCTAGGGACAGCCCAAAGGAGCCTCCTCCTCTCACCTCTTGGGCTTGCCACAGTTGTCACTCAAAGTCCTCACAATCTCTGCCTGCAGGCAGGCACCTGCAGACTCTGCAGTTCTCTGTTGAGGCCCCAGCTCCATGAGGGACCCTTTGCTGGCATGTCTATGCTAACACATATGATCTGTTTTCAACGTATTCACAGGTCACTGTGCAGAGGCCACTCAAGCCCACGTCATTTTCTTCTCTGTCTCTCTCTCTGTGTGCGCCCGCGAGTGTGTGTGTGTGTTGTGTGTATGCATATGTGTGCGCATGTATGTGAAGTCCCAGAGCTTGATGCTGAGCACCTTCCTTAGTCCCTCTCCTCCATGTTTTTTGAGGCAGAGCCCCTCAATGAATCTGGAGTTCATGGATTCAGCTAGAATCCAGCGAGCCACCCTGAGCTCCTCATGACTCTGCGGCCCAGCACATTACAGTATGCTCTGCCCCACCAGTTTCTTTCTTTCTTTTTCTTTAGTGTGGGTTCTGGAGATGAAGTTCAGGCAATCAGACTTCTGCAGTAAACACTTCACTAACTGAGCCATTTCCCCACCACTCCCTCAGACAGTTCCTCAAGAATAAGGAAAACAAGGGTCTGAGAAGCTGAGTTGCCATGGTCACTGATGGGCAGTCCTGGTTGTCAACCTGACACACCTGGGAAGAGGGGGCCTCAACTGAAGAACTGGACTGGCTGGAACAAGCAGCCTTCCTCCAAGGCTTCTGCTTCAGTTCCTACCATGGTGTTCCCTCAGTGATGGACTGTAACCTGTAAGCTGAAATAAACCTTCCCCTCCCACAAGCTGTCTATGGTTGCGTTCATCTCAGCAACAGAAAGCAAAGTAGAACAGTTACTAAACGGAGACCTTAATGTTGCCGATTCTGTCAATCACTCCTGCCTCCGCCTCAGCACACACTACCCTGCCTGAGACTGCCAGTCTTCTATCTGCCTGCTTTCGCTTCTTTGTATTTCTGTAATGAAAAATGAGGCTACAGGGCTTGCAAGATAGCTCTGTGGATAATAATAGGTGCTTGCAGGGAGAACTCCTGCAGAGCCAGATGACCCGGGTTCAATCCATGGAACCCGTGTACAGGCGGAAGGCAGGCAGACTCCACCAAGCTGCTCAGTAGCTTTCATACAGGTGTTACAACATGTGCACACCCTGACATCTAGCTGCATCACACATAATGATAATAAGTAAAATAAATTTATAAAATACAATTGCAGCCACAATGTCTGAGGCACATTATGTCACATTAAACTGTTCAGCCGGCTCTGATTAAGCACGTATATTAAGAAATTACATTAAAAAATTCAGTGACTTCAAAGACACAAAACACAGTAAATAGTAAATGTGGCCAAAAAAATAAAACCTCAAGCCGTGATCAATATTTCCTGAGCCATACTAGTGACACTGAAGACCAGAAATCCAGGGCACACATGTATAAATCCTGTGCCTTCTACACCTGTCCGTGGATAACAACCTGGGTGAATGTCTTAGTGTCCTAGGACCTAGCATAAACCCTGGCCTGATGGCACACTGTCTTTAGCTCTGCACCTGTAAGTTCAGCTCAAAGATGCTGCTCGGTGAATCTGTTCTCCCTCCCTAGCGTTGGTGCTACTACGTCTTACAGCAGCAGTCTCAGGCCAGAGGCCAGGGCAGCAGAGTTAGTGAGCCCCTGAAGCAGGAGCAGTCTCCGCCCAGGCATTGCCCCTGCACTCAGCAATTCTGTCCTATACAGAGTGGCTTAGCAGCTTCTGAAAGGGTGATGGGACACCAACCCTCCAGAGAGGTCCACTGGACCTTGTCAGAATCCTTTGGAATCTGCAATGGATGGCTTGTTAGGCAGCTCAGGGAAGACTAGAACCCCTGCAGAGCCTGGCTTTTTTTTTTTTAACCCCAAGCTGCTGCCCCTGGGCTCAGATACCATTTGACCTGAACCCTTAACCTCAAATGATCCAGCTACAAAGCTTTGCCATTAAAAACAACAACAAGAAACTTTGGGCTTTGACTGTTACTCTGTAGGAACATGCCTGATACAGCTCTGAGTTTGATCTCTGAAAAAAAAAAAAAAAAAAAAAAGAAACAAAAACAAAGGCAGAGCTCAGAATGAATCTGCCAGACAGCCCAGAACAGGTACAACCTGACACCTAAAATCATCACAGGAACCTGTAAAATATTCTAAGGCTCAGGCCTGTCTCTGTATCAGACCCTCTGTCCCTAGCTATCAGGCCTGTCTCTGTATCAGACCCTCTGTCCCTAGCTATCAGGCCTGTCTCGAATTTAAAGTGAACAAAAGAGCAGAGGCTGAAGCTCTGTGGCAGAGTAGCACGGAGCTGGGGCTTAAGACAGTCTCTTGAATTGCAAAGACTTTTGGAATCGCTCCAGACTTATGCCATGACTTCCACAAAACAGTTCCTCATCTGTCAATACCATCTCTGAATGCTCCTAGATCTTAAAGAGCTGCCTGGAATCCCATAGCATGTGGGAACTGCCCCCAGGGTCACTGGCTCCCCTGCCGCTAGAGTCTGACCCTTCATTCGAAGCCAAGAGTTCAAGTGTTTGAATATGTCAACCGTCAAAGCATGGACTCGACACTCACACACAAAAAACCCACAAGACCACAAGGCCAGCGACTTGCCTATGATACCAGAGCTGACTGTTGTGGCCCACGGCAAGAACCCAGACACTCCTGATTCTTACCCTCTATGCCTAGTGCTGAAGAAGATAGCCCCATCCACTTTGCACATGGCTGAACAAACCTGGCATGTGCACAGTCCAAGGATCAGAAGTCAGATGTGACAGAGTTTCATGTTTGCTGCAATGGAGCCCTTTGTAAGAAGATGATGCATGGAGAAGCATGTAAGGATTTGAGACAAATTCTCTCTCTCTCTCTCTCTCTCTCTCTCTCTCTCTCTCTCTCTCTCTCTCTCTCTCCAGGCCATTTATTCACGGAGACCTCATTTTTCTCCACTGTACAATGAAGTTGCCAGACACACCTACTTCACAGTACATTAAGGGTTAAATGCACAGTGCTGGAGAGGTGGCTCTGAGCTTAAGAGCTTAGCTGCTCTGTCAAAGGACTGGACACACCCACACACATAAACAAATATAGAAATAAAATCTTTAAAAAAATTTATACATATACACACACATTTGCACAAATGCACACACATACATCAAGTTTTACCAAGCAATGTGGTCCATTTTGATAACGTGTGCATTGGATTTTAAACCCATTTGGAGGTGTTCCTATGACAATTGAAAGTGGAGAGAACCACAGAGATTCCAACCCTTAAACATGGTAGGGAATGACAGAAGGGAAGTCACAGAGGGTTCTGCTACCTCTCTTTTGGTTATGTCTGGACTCGCATATTCAAATCTTACCAAGCCCAGACAGGTATCAGAGCCTGAACATCCACAGCCAGGAAAATGAAGCCCTCTACCTTGTGATGGTATGGCCTCCGTGGGTCAGGGCACTGCCCCAGTGCTTTGCTGCTGCCTCAGTTCCCCCCCCCCCCTCCTTAAGCTTACTGACCACATCTGGCTAGCTCTGATTTTGCCAGGCCCTGCCCTAACCTGAGGGAGCTTTGGAGCCAGGCATGGGATCAAAGTTCAGGCATGCTCCTGTTATCAGCTGCATAGGGGTAGGGGCTCCACTAGGCTAGGTGGGAATAGGTCAAGCTGGGAGGGGTTGAGCCTGGCAGGTCCAGGCTGGGGAGGGTGCTGCAGGCTTGGGCAGAACACGAAAGCAGGGCGGCGGTTCAGGGAAATTAGGGGCAAGGCAGACAGGACGGGAGAAAGGCGAAGGTTCAGCACAACAGTCTGATGGCCCTGTGCACCCAGCCCCGAGGGAGGCGTCCACCACACTCGTGCCTGCAAATCAGCCAGATCCGTTCTTTTGTGCAAATCGCTCTGGGAGGAAAGGGGGCACCATGCATTCATAAAGGCAAATGTTTGGCTCTGATACAAAGAACAGGCAAACTAGCCTTCTAGCAATCTCTCAGCTCAGGGAGGCGGTGTCCCAAGTACTGCCAGGAGCTGGCTCCCAGCCTTTCCACTCAGGAAACCCAGCTTCGGCTGTCGGACTGGCCCCCTGACCTCAGCTAGTCACAAATGGTCAAAGTGACTAGGGCACATTTTCCTCCCGACCAGGCGTGACCCTTTTGCAGCTACCCAGGGATAAGAGCAGGAAGCTGGGAAGAGCAGAAAAAACCTGTAGCCGGTTTTCTTAGCTAGGAGATTCCATAGTGGTTCTTTTTTTTTTTTTTTTTTTTTTTTCCAAAAACTGAATAAACATTAGACACGGGCTGAGATTTGAAAACCAGTTTAGCTATTTTATAAAGAAGCTTCTCGCTGCTGCTATGGGTTGAGTGCATATGCCATCCCCCAAGAAAACATCAGAGTCAGAAGCCCATAATACAGAAGCCAACCTTTTTTACATATAGAGGCTATAGAATACACCCACTTATGGGCACTCACCCAGTGCCTGGCACCACGGTAAGTCTCTCTCTGCCCAGAAAGTCTGGGACAAAAATGTAGCTGGTGAGTGGTGACAGCCACGCCCTGGGCCTTGTGAGTGAATGCAGATCTCTAAGTCATCACATGGTCACCTGCAGAGGTAGCAGTGGCAGGGCTATGGAGGAGTGTTCCGATGTGTGTGCAGAGGTGGAGAAATTGGCTGCCTCAGGCTGTTTCTAGAACCTGTCTTAGCCTGGTCCTAGGAGCCGTCCCCAGGGCTAAGCCCAGAGACAGGAGCCCAGAGCAGCTCTGGAGGTTCTCAACTTGAGGGAGTTCAAACCTACCCTTAGTGGCTTAACCAGATATGAACATGTTCGAAACCTTGATCCCACTGTGACAACTTACTAAATCAAAACTTCTGATGCTCAGAGAGGGAGGGGCTCTGCCTACATCTCAAAGTCCCACTGATTCAACTCACTTGCAACAAGAAGCAGAGAAGGGTCAGAAGCAGCTCTGGGAAGGGGAGAGGAAGTCAGAAGTCTGTGCTCTCCTTTAAGACGGAGTGGCGGGCGGAGATCACCTTAGCCGGGGATATTTATAATATTCCATGGCTGGAAGTTTCATAGTTGGCTCCAGTCAGAGATCCCAGCTCAGGCTGTCTTTTGTTCTCTTTGTGTTTCCACGCTCTGTCATCCTGAGTCCCAACGTTTCTTGACTGTGGTCCAGGATGTGGTCTAGAGGTCCAGGATGGTATCTAGCTCCCTGTATAATCAAGGATGACCTTAAACACTTGATCCTCTTGCCTCTCCATCAAGAGTGCTTGGATGAAGGTATATGCCACTGGTTTATTCAGTGCTGGGGACAGAACCCGGGGCTTTGCATGCAGGGCAAGCACTATACTAACTGAGCCATATCTCCAGCTACCGACATCCCAGCTCTAAGGAGACACTTGGGACTGGTTCATAGTATCTGGGTTCCCAGCATTGCTTGGGAATGATACAGAAGAAAATGCATGAGGTCATCAGATTGGTAGATGGTAAAGACAGAAAATTCCTACACAGTGGCAGCGTGCTTTAAGCCAGGATGGGCCATGGTCACCTCTATGTCCCCCAGTCCCCATTATCACTGGCCATGCAGCTAGCCTGGCCTAGAAGTAATGTGTGCTGCTTCCTGGCAGAGCCATGAGAATTGTCTTGGAACTGGAAAGATGGCCCAGTGCTTAAGATCACTGGCTGCTCTTCCAAAGGACCTAGGTTCAACTCCCAACATGCACACAGTGGCCCACAACTGTCTATTGCTCCAGTCCCAGAGTATTCTGTGCTCTATCCTAGCCTCCTCAGGCACTGTACACACACACACACACACACACACACACACACACACACACACACACACACACTTAAGCAAAATACTCAACGCGTATGAAATAAAATTAAAATAAAAAAAGATTTTTTTAAAAGAACTGTCATGTTCCTGATACCTTTTTCTTGTCCCTGTCACAGTACAGATCCAAGCAGAGAGTGACCTTCAGTCTGGGGGTTCCAAAGTAAACAGGGCCTGGAGCAGGCCCATTAGCATAAGAGAGAAGTCTGTGGCTCCAGACTGTAATTCCAGCACTTAGTGACTAGAAGCATGAGGATCAAGAGGTCAAGGTCATCCCGACATAGGTCAAATTCAAGACTAGCCTGGGCTACTGGAGACACTGTCACGGACAGCCCAATGTCTGTCCACTGCTTCCCACTGAGCTTTGGGGTCTTTTGTTTCCCCGGTGCTCAGCTCATACTCGCTATTTCTCCCACCTATCTTTATTTGAGACCTTATGAAAGTGAGGTAACCTGCTGTGGGGGACAGCCATGGACCAGGGTTACCATATTGTAGCCCCAGTGATATCCTTTTTTTATTAATTTTTGTTTTGGAGACAGGGTCCTGCTCTGTAAGTGGCACTAGTCTGGAAATCAAGGACCCTCCCATCTCAGAACCTCAGGTGCTGTAATCACCGGTGTGTGCCACTGCACCTGGCGCACCTGGTCAGCACCCAACTACCCAGTATTTTAAAAACAAGGTGACAAAGGTGACCTTTGCATAAACACACACTCCTTGGGCCACACAACTGCCATGTGCTTCCTCTCAGCTGGATCAAACTCACAAGTCCATCAGGGATAGTTCTCTGGCCAACAAGGGCTTGAGAGGGACAGCGGCTCTGCCTCTGCAGGAGGAGCACAGATCACTCAGAGGCCACATTTTTGAGAGGCAGGAAGCTCCCTACATGTGCAGCTTGCCACCACCCTTGCTCACCTTTGCACTCGAAGTTGGGTGTTTGTTCAGTGTGTTCTTTCCATTGGAACAAACACTTAGGTGAGGGCCTTTCCAGCATCACAGACAAGGTGTTTTGAGCTCTTGTCACCAGCAGCAAGGTCACGCTTCCTTCCTGCCCTAAGACCCCTGTACTCCCTTTCCTGTCCCAAAGTGACTCCAAAACACAGCAAGCTAGCAAACAGCAGCTCCCGGCCAGCACTCAGCATGGCCAGCAAGGGTGATTTGTTCTGGACAGTCCCAGAATAACACAAGAGGTTGAATATCCCAGTAAACGCTTCATCCTTGAGAGCTCAGGCAGCTGGTTACCCTGGTAGGAAGAGGACCCAAGCAGTCCATCCCCCAGTCTCAGCCTTCATTTTCACATGGCATCACCCTTTGTGAGGGTCTGTGCCCAGATCCCTGTGTATGTGTGTGTGTGTGTGTGTGTGTGTTGTATACGTGCATGATATATGTAAACGTGTTTGGGTGCCGTACAGGGCCAGAGGAGGACATAAGTATCCCGCTCTGTCACAATCTTTGTCTTGTTCTATTGAGACAGGGTCTTTCATAGAAACTGGGACCCCGAGAAAACCCCAAATTCCTCTTATTTCCACCTTCCTCAGCACTGGGGTTAGTGCATGTCCATGCCCAGCTTTTAAAATTATTATTGTTATGTGCATGGATGTTTTGCCTACATATATGTATATATGTGTGCCACTTTCATGCCTGGTGCCTACAGAGTCCCGAAGAGGGCATCAGATCCTCTGAAACTGGAGTTACAGACCATTGTGAACCACTACGTGGGTGCTGGCTATTGTTTTATGAAACACTTCAGGGCCCAATGGCTGAGGGAGGAGGATTGCTAGTAAGACTAGCCAAGGCTCCAGACATCCATGAAAAACATAAGACTACATGGAGCTTTCATACAATCTATCTCTCCTAGTTACAGACACCACAACTAGGGAGGTCACAGGACAGAGTGGGTCAAGCCCATGGCATCAGTCTACCCTGAATCACCACAATGAAAGGAAATTGGTTAGATTTGGCGTTTTTAATTAAGAGAAAGTTCAGTTCCTTAAAATAATATCCCAAATATTTTGAGATGACCTTTAATGTCATGAGAATAATTCAGAGGACAAGGGGGAGAAAAGGAGGGAGAATACACAGAGAATAGCCATGAGTAACAGAGAGGATAGCAGAGAGGCCACAGGGCTCAGCGGAGGGACGCCCAGGGGAGGACAGGCGAGGACGGACTACGTGGTGGGAACTGGCTGGGGACTGAGGCTGGACAGACACAGAAGGAACAGGGATGGGTGTTCTAGTCTAGCCTCACCTCCACTCATGGTGGGCCCTCTGCTTCTAACGGCAATGACGGCAACACCAGATCCGTAGCCAGAAGGTGCTGGCAACAGCTCCTCTCCGTGGTCACAGGGGGCCTGGGCAGGCAGCAGCCCCGCCAGTCTTAATCCCTCAGTCCTCTTAACACCCTGGCTGAGTAGGCCAAGCCTGTCACCCTCATTTCAAGTTTACTGGGTGTGTCCTACCTGACCGTGCCCCAGTTAAAGCAAGGCTTTCTTGCATGAACCAGTCTTTCCTAATCTAGAAGGGAACACACTGTGCCTTTGCTGCCCCCAAATCCAAGTTTGCTGGCTTCAAGTCTACATAAGAAAATACTTTGAGAATTAGAAAGTAAGTGCTTTTTCAGTCATGAGCCAATTTCAGAGATCAACCCAAAGACAGGAGAGAAATCCAGAGGATGAGGAAATCAAGCAGTGATGGAGAGCATGTCAGGACGGCTCTTGCAAGCACCTCAGGAGCCATCCATGGTCCCTGTCATCCATCCTTGCCCAGTCTCTCTGGGCTTCAGTTTCTCCACCCAGGCTATAATGATTGTCCATGAGCCTATTTCTCATTTCTTACTTGGCAAACCCATATTCAGCTCCATCTTGCTTGCCCTCCCACAATCTGGGGACCCAGTGCTCATATATTCTGTTAATTATGGTTGGAAGCTTGCTACTGCTTCCCCTAAAAGAGTTACTCCCTCAGCAGGGTTTCAAGAAATGCTGCCTCTGGTCTTGGGCTCCACCAGAGCAAGAAGTCTCTGTAGCATCTGTTTCTTATTTGGAATCCAGAACTCTAGCCTAGCACCCCATCTATGACCTCTGGGTGCTGAGGCCAAACCATCTGCAATATCATGGACCCTAGGGCAAGCCTCCACAGAGACTGCAAGGGACCTGCTAGACAGCCCAATATAGCAAAAGCCCCTTCCTTGCTGACACCATGGCCAAGAACCCCCGCAGAGGAAGCTAAGCTTGGCAGCTCCAGGCAGCAGAGCTGCACCTATGTCCCCAGGATTTTGAGAGAACCAAGTAGGGCACAGCAGGAAGACCTTACTTCCTCCTGAGAGGCCTGTGCAGGCTTGAGCAGCTAGCTGGAGCGTTGACAGAAGAGGGAACCTGTGTGCCAGGCCTTGCAAGCACCACATTTTGCATTACATCTGTAATTAGAGATAAGTTTTAAGAAGACTTTTTTAGGTCATCTGCTAGTAGAGGCAGATCCATCTCTTGGCCACTAAGAGCCACGGCAGCAGCTGATAAGGTGACTGTCTTAGTCACTGTTCTAGGGCAACTCTTAAAACAGAAAGCATTTGATTGGGGGATTGCTTAGAGTTTCAGAGGTTAGCTGATTATCATCAGGTGGTGAGCACGGTGGCACACAGGCAGGCAGAGATGGTGCTGGGGAAACAGGTGAGAGTTCTTACATCATGATCCACAGGCACAGGGACAGACAGAGAGAGAGAGGGAGAGAGAGAGACAGAGAGAGAGGGAGAGACAGAGACAGAGAGAGAGGGAGAGAGAGAGAAAGAGAGAGACAGAGAGACAGAGAGAGGGAGAGAGAGACAGAGAGACACAGAGAGAGGGAGAGAGACAGAGAGAGACAGAGAGACAGAGAGAGGGAGAGACAGAGAGACACAGAGAGGGAGAGAGAGACAGAGAGAGGCAGAGAGACAGAGAGAGATAGAGAGACAGACAGACAGAGAGAGGGAGAGAGAGACACAGAGAGACAGAGAGAGGGAGAGACTCAGAGAGGGAGAGAGAGACAGAGAGAGGCAGAGAGAGGGAGAGATAGACAGAGACAGAGACACAGAGAAACAGACAGATAGACAAACAGACCCACTCCCCAGTGACTAAAGATTCAAACACAGGAACCTATAGAGGACATTCTCACTCAAAGCAGCACAGCAGCTGAGCAGCGGCCCTCAGGGAGGGTGGGTTCTGGAGCCCAGCCCTGCTGCGCTGCCTTGGAGGGGGTCCAGGGAGTGATGCTAAGTATGGATGACGATGACAGTGGTGGCGGCCGGGATGGTGAATGGTGGTGGTGGGTGACAATAACCGTGGTGAAAATGAACAAAGGTGGATAATGCCGGTGGAAGTTGGTAATGATGGTCACAGTGAGTAATGGCGTCGATGATAACGGCGATGGTCAGTAGTGATGATTGTGGATAATGACATCAGTAACAGCAGACAGAAATGGTGGTGATGTGGCTAAGGGTGGGGCCAAGGTCCTGTAGCTAAAGACGTTACAGTCAGGGGAGGGAGGAGGAGGCTTCCAGCAATGACTTAAATCTTGCTTAGATATCTGTCAAACTCTCTCTAAGCAACTCTGGCCTCCAGCGTGCAGGTGGGCACAGGTAAATTACGGGCTTCTCTTCGTGGTCCAGTTCTCCAGCCCTTCAAGAGGATGCTTTGCACTGACTTGGCGTATTGGCTGGTCTGGGGACGTTCATGTCAGTTCACAAGTATGTAAAAACAGTGGGCGAGCTCTTCGGGCTTGAGACCAACACACAGGTGTGCACACCTACAGGCGCACATGGCCCTCTGGACATGGACGTATGTGGATATGGCAATCAGCGAGAAGATTCTGGGCCCACACGCCTACACCTGTAATAACTCAGAAAGCTGGTGCACAGCAGGGCTGGGTTTCATTCTGCAAGGTCCCATCGTTCCCAAGGAACATGTCACGGGGCCCCTGCCAGTCTGGCTCCGCCATCCCACTGCTGTAGCTGTTGCTATGGCTACGCCTTTCTAAGCTGTTACTTTGTTATTTCCCCCAGAGTCTAGTAAATCTTTCACCCCTCCAGAAAAAGCTAACTTGTGGAGTAGAATTGAGCCACTATCTTCCCCGTGTGTTTCCAAAGAGGATGAATGGAGTTCTGCCTGAGGCTTTTGCTCCCAAAGCGGTGTGTTTGAAATGCTGATCCTGTCTCACATCTCTCACGCCACACTGGTGGGAGGTGGCGAGGAGGCTCCCAAGGAAATTTAAGCTGGAACTGGAACCACTTTATTAGATTAATTCATTCCTAATTAAATGAAGAAAATAAATTCATTTGGAATCAGCTGTCTGAAGAATCAGGCCCAACTAAAGCATCTCAAACCAGCTGCTCTCTGCTGTGGTTGACAACAAACAGATGGAAGCTTGCGTCCCTTTTGCCTTGCCCATCCAGGGACAGGGAACAGAAGGCTCAATCATCCTCAGGCATCTGCAGACACGAGCCCCTGGCCCTCAGGCCTCAGAGCCACTAAGGAGAGAAGACAAGTAAGGGTGCTACCTGCCAGCCCTGAAGTGCCTTGGCTCCAATGTGCAAAGCCCAAGCCTGCACAGTGAGGAAGCAGCCAGGTCCAAATGTTTTTGGGATCTCCCAGTGAAAACACCAGGACACGGAAGACAGTGTTCTTAATTTAAGCCCAGTCTCTGGAAATCTAGTGTGATTGTGGGAACACACCAGCAGTCATGCAGCTGGCGCCAACCACACCATGAGGCTGAGCAGGCCCTTGAGCAATACTCTTCCCAGGTCAGGAGTACAAAAGGAGCCCCTGAGCTGCTGGTTCTTCCTCTGGGGTGGTGAGCTGAGGTGAGCTGGGCCTGACAGTTAGGAGGGAGAACCACCTACGGCCAACATTCTCCAGGGGCAGTTCTGTTTCTCAGTCTTAAGTCACCTCAAGCTCTTGTCTCCAGTCTCCCAATCCAAGAGTCCACCCTCCCCATGGGCTCTTGAGAGCCCCCCACAAAGCATCCAACTAAGGCTGTCTCCTTGATGTTCCTTGTCCCCTCTTGATCCTGCCCTGGGGTCCTCTCCTGGGGCTTGGTTCGCTCTCTGAAAAGATGATTCATTTGCTTCCAATATGTGAATGGGCCATGTGAGAATTCAAGTTCTTTAGTGCCGGGGGATTGGGCAGTCACACCCCAGGCCTGCCCTCTCTGCCTAGGCACTGCCTTTCCTTGTTCTCACACAATACATTTCATGCCTGTGTGGTATAAAGCCAAGTGGTCATATCTCTGGTTGACTCCTGGCAAGAAGCCTATCAGGCAAAGGGAGCTGGTAGCCAACACAGGCTTCTGGGATCCAAATCATCTCTTCCTGGTTCCATTAACTTGCATCACACTGCACTCTGACATGGAGAGGATTTACAGCACAGCAGTCAGCAAGCAATACTTCAATGTTCACCTGTATGTTCTCAGGGCCCGCAGTGTAGGAACTGGTCAAAATGCTGAGAATTGGTGTCAGTGGAGAGCTCAGCTATAAAGGGGAAGCATACACACCTCCTTCAGCCGAGGCTCGGGGACTAGTGAGGAAGAGCGAGCAGAATGATTTTAAGAGCCAGAGACCAGGCTGGCCTGGTGTGAAACAATGTCTTCTGTACTCCTCAACTCAGAAGCACCACCGTCTGTACAAGCCCTTCGCAAGATCAGCACAATCAACACTCCAGTTTGGAGCAGGGGTGGGGATCAGGAACCTTCATTCGTAGGAGAGGAGCTACAGGCAATTGATGGTTTTGCAGGGAGGAAGAACCAGGATTCCTTAAGGGTATGACCATGGTTGGTCAACCATGCCAGTGGATGGATGGCCCAATACCCACGATTACACGGGCAACACAAATAGGGCCTGGGGGGTTATTAAAGTGTGCGTGGACTACACACAAAGCTGTGAGGGGGTGGAGGGTTGGGGGTGAATCAAAGGTCCCAGACTCTGAGAAATAAATTTATTTATTTATTTATTTATTTATTTGCATTTTATCCAACTTTGAGCACTTTTGTGACAGAAACACAGACAAATCAATTCTAAATGTCTCTGGATGTATCTGGAAATGAGAAAACACAGCCAAGTGTTAACAGCTAACTTTCAAAGTTAAGACTGGATTTCGTTAACACGCACCATCTCATTTGACCTCCACAACTCGAGTGGCCAACAGTGCTTCACCCCTGTTCCCTGCTCCAGATGAGGCCAAAGGGTAGAGGTAGCTGTGGTGCACAGAGTGGGTCCAGGCAAGGCTGCTGGCCTATCGCTCCCATGGTTCCTCTTAGTATTCTGAATAAAGACAGAGTGCTGTCTGGGCAGTCTCTCTGGGGTTAGAGAAGGGAAGGAGTGGGAACCTCCTCTGCCTTGGCACACTGAAGAGATGAAGAGGCAAGGTGCCCAGAAACAGGTTTCAGGACTGGCAGCGCCCTCCATTTCCCTGGTCCTAGGCCCCTCCCTTCTGTGAGAGTCTGAGATACTCGGAATGACTACGGGGAAAACTATGGCCAAGAGTTTCTGTCCCTCACCTTCTCCGGGCTCTGCTAGTCGCTACGTCTCGGGGAACCTAGGAACACAGACGGAAAGGCAGCTGCCCCTGCTCATTCCTCACACAGCTGCCGGAACAGAGCCCCACGACAGGACAGGACTTAAAACAGCAATGCACTGCCTTGCAGTTCTGGAGGTCTGCATAGAGCCAGGTCCCTCTGAATCTTGTAGGGGAGACTCTTTGGGCTTCTCCTAGCTCCTGGCAACCCCTGGCTCGCAGGTGCAGGTGCCTCTCTGCCTTCATTGTCACACAGGTACTCCCGGGTTTCTCTGTCTTTGCTGTCTGTCTCTTCCTTTCCTGGTAAGTTTACCGTACTCAAAGAGACATACAGCATCTACAACGACCCTCCCTTCTAAGACCACATATGGTGGAATCTGAGGCTAGGACAGGCGTGTACCTTTTGGGGGAACACAATGCCCCCAACATTTGCCATTGCTGAGTGTGAACAAAGGTTCCCAGACAGAAGCCATGCCTTCCACGGAACCTTCTGCCAGGCTGATGAACTGATTATTCCTTTGGTGATGGTAGAGCCGAATTATAATTTATCTTTGGTGATCTTCAGCCCCTCAGCAGCCATTCCTTGCTTACCCCTGTGTCTGAACTAACTTCCTTGTGATTAGCAGGCGAAAGTCCTCGGCATGCACTAACTTTTCAGACCACTAATTCCACTAGGGCTGAGAGCATTGTCAGGCAGCATCTGAGGCCTATAGCAGAGCTTCCCCACCTCTCCGTAACCGCCTACCTGATGTCCCCACCAATGCACTGGAAAAGTGCCTTGTTCTGACCTTTCTTGTTCTGTTACTATAAAGACTTCAAATTTTTACAACGTGGGAACGTGGAACTTGGGGTGTCCTGAATCTGTGTTCCAGGCCATGTTGACTCATTTTTGGCTCTAAAACAAACCACCTCTTATCGCCTTGGAGGTGAGAGTTGTGTTTCTACCTTGACAGCTGTAACCTGAGGAGCCCCGTTTCTGCGGTTTTCCTCCACTCCACTGACTATCAGTTTCTAGAACACACTGTGGCCATGCCGTCTCTGTTGGACTCTGGGGCTCCTGTACAGAAAACATGAGTGCAGCAGGCTTGGGAGCTAAGGACCCTGAGGAGGCTGGACCTAGTGAAGGGTCTCCAGAATGAGGTACGTCAGAGACGGGAAGCCACGCCAGCCCACATCCATTCTAGGCACTTCTGACAACCATGGGAGTCCTTGGCTGTAGGCTTGCCTTAACTCTTTAATTCAACATTCCAGAAACTTCTTGGGAAGGGAAACATGCCTACAGGGGCACCCTTTACAGAAAGATGGGGTCAAATGGCTCTCTTATGAAGCTACAAAGAAGCTGGCCAGCAGAGGCAATATTCCCCAGGGATGAGAAGAAGAGAGCATCAGGCAAATGGGAACTTGTTCTAGGTTCTGTCTCAGAATAGCCTGAGTTGGTGGTGATCCATCCTGTAGGAAGTGGGGAAGCACAGCTCAAGAGAAGCCACCAACCCTACCGGATAAACAGGCTGAGGCTCACACCAAGCAGAGGAATCCTGAACCTGGGTTTGAATCAGATGGGCAGACTCTAAAGTCCTGCTCTTCTCCCCGCCTCCATCAGCATGTGCCAGGGGAAAGAAGCTCCTTCAATGGGCTCCGCCATTGTCCCATCTCACCCAGAACTGGCTGCTGGGAGAGAACTGAAAGGGAGTCGTTTGTATCCTCACTACTGAGACAACTGGCATGGAGGGTTCCTTTTACAGGTTGAGGGGTGGAAATGTGGAAAACCAAACAAACCCAGAGCTGGGGAGACAGAGACTGCAGCTCATGACAGAAGGACTCCAGTCAGGTTACCGTAATAAAGCCAGGCCTCCTGCAGTGGCAGTCAGTTCTGACGCCCTTGGGCTTGTGTGGCATACAAGCAGCTTCTGCTTGTGCTAAACTACTTCCCCTTCTAGAACCTGCTCGTCTGTCCTCCCCCTCCCTATGTGGGGCCTCTGCTCATCCATCCCACAGCCACTCCCTGCACTGTGCCTCTGCCAGCCACAGCTACCTACTGGCTGTGACACCTGGTGTGATTCTGCACATCGGGGTGGGGTCGGTCATGCACAACAGATCACAGGGGTCCTCATGCTCCTTCTACCATGGGTGCCTGGCTTCTCTCCAGAGGTGAAGGCCAGGAACATCTCCACATTCCCAGCTCAGCAAACAGGCTGACTTTCGGATTCCTCCTCACTGTTTAACCCTTGATGCCCAAGGGTTATCATTCCTGCTTACTGGAGAAGACTGATTGGCCAGAAGGGCCACGGTGGATGCTTCTAGAAGCAAAAGCATGGGATGTTTTCCTCATCTAGAGATCTCTCTGAATCTTATATCACACACATCTCAACCTTCTGTTCTCTTCTACAAAATGTACAGACCGTCCACCTATCGCCTCCAAACACAGACTGTTCACCTCCCTACCTCAGTGGGTTAGGAAGAGGGAAGCCAGGCCCTCCCACTCAACCAGGGGTGAGGCAGCTGGTAAGATAGCCTCCAGTGAGCCCTGAGCAGAGCTCAACGAGGAGGGTTCCAGGGAAGGCTCTTGGCTCTCCGCTCCACTCCGTAGTCTACTCCCAGGTTCCACAAGACTGCCTGCTCTGAAGCATGTTGCTAATGAACACAGCTTTATCAATGAGCAGATGGGTACACGGGTGCGGGGTGACAGCCCAGACTGAGACACCATTAGCATGTGTGCTGCGTTAGGAATGAAGAGACTCCCCAGACTGTGGCCCTTAGAAGAGCAGGAGACTCATTTATTGTCTGGAAGACGACATTGCTAGGGTATGCCTCCAGATTATTGGCCACCACGAGGGATGTTTAGGGCCCTGAGAAGCAAGGGGACACCCAGGGTCACACAGGAACATAGCTACATTATGAATGCTTCTGCCCTGTTAGACTCCTAGGGAGGAGATATGGAGGAGAAATGGTTGTAGGTGTTGCCACCTGCCCGGAGCTCTGAGGAACTGCTCAGACCTTGATCTCTCCCTCATTAGTCTCCGGTCTATTTCAGAGCAGTAGAGAAGCACAGGGAGAACAGCATAGCCTCCACCGAGCCATCACTCCAGCGCTGACAAAACAACCTCCCACAAATGGAGTCCCAAGAGCTCTCTCTGTGAATCTTGGGTCTCTGGAACCCTCCTTCTCTCCCCTTCTCCCCTGGAGATGTTGGGGGTATCTTTTTTTCCGCTTGAACTTTTTCAAAAACAACTGGTGATCATGACCACCAAGGGCTGCATTGCCATATGCTACCCTTAGGCATGGCCTTCGGAAGAAGGGAGAAAGGCACGCTGCTGGATGAGTGTAGCAAGAGCCTGGAAAAAGGAAGTGAAATCGGCAGACTCCGCGAGGGCGAGCGAGCAAGATGACAGGGTTGCCAGTGCATGATTGGCACTTTCGAAACTCAGCTGTTTAAAATGGTTCTAGCAGGTCATATGGTGGGCGAGCCACATACTTGGTTAACCCTGTAAGGTTATCATGCCGAGGTTCAGTCACCTGTTGGACACGCTCCTTTTTAATCAGCTAGCGTCCACTGCTCCTCATTGCTCAGCAGACAGTGCCTCACACCAGGACCTCTGACCCCAACTCCGGCTCTTCTTGTCAGACCACACAGCTTCCTTCCAGTTTCCACAGTAGAAGCTATACCTCTTACTTCGTAGGTGAGGAAGCTGGAACCTCCATGCTAGGCCTCCCCTCCCCCACCTCCTGCAAGAGACCCTTGGATGACTAGACAAGAACCCAAAGACAAAACCCTAACCCACTCTTGTTCTGCATGGTCAGTGTCACTGTTCCTGTTAGCTCCTGCCTAACAGAGAGCAGAGCTGACCCTTAACTGGTTTAAAACCGTCAGGTATTTTTGTATTTGGAGTCTGGATCGTACTATATCGTGCATGTATTTCTCTTTATATGGTCTCCCAACAACTACATGCATAAACATACACATGCACACATGCACATGTGAATACAAAGGCTTGTTCACATAGACATATGGCCCTCCAGTACCTCGAAACACATCATGTTTTAAGGCTTGAGGGAAGGGATTTACCAAGGTCTCTGACCCCATCGTGGCTGCATCGAGGCCCAAGGCCATAATGCCTCTTTGCTGAAGGCTTCCTGAACACCTCTGGGCAACCCTTCTTGTGTCACAAGCACTTGGAGGCAGATTCTCAGTGCCCAGGGACAAGAGCTATGTAACATCCCTGCCAAAAAAGCCAGGCAATGGGAATCTAGCTACCAAGGAACATGGACTAACATTCAGAGTCTGAGGAGTACAAGGGATCCTGAAGACCACGTACATCCAAAGACCTGGGGCCCTCTGGCAATGCCTCATTTACAGAGCCAAATTCAGTACTTCTGGTACCAAGGTCAGAACTCAGGGTATGGGGACAGCCTAGACTCAGGATGCCCAGCTCCCAGGCCATATTGGAGATCCTTATACCACTGCCTGAGGGAGAGTGGACAGCAAGAGCAGTCTCAAGCCAGGATCGTGCCCAAGGTCACAGCAGGAAAAACAATGAAAGAGGAAGGGGACAGCCTCACTGCCCAGCCTCATGTGACTATAGGTGGCACTGCTCATATATGCATGGGGGACACCTGGACTAGTGGCCCCCACTCACCAACCCGCAGGGGTCCATACACCCCTGAGCAAGCAGACTACGACTCAGCCTCCAGTATGCTTTCCTCAGAGTCGCAGTAGGCAGACAGGTGCATGTGATTGCACCATAAGGAATAAGTGGGTGGGCAGAACAGGGAGAGAAGCCCGTGGGCAGAAACCAGCATGACAGGAACAGGGCAGAACCATGCCCACATCTCTATCACATGGATCCCACGGAGATGGCCTGTTTACTTGCTTAAATAGAAGTTACCTCATTCCAGTGACAGTTACTACCATCATCTCCACTACCAAGAGGATGCTACAATATGGTAAGATGAAAATGCCCAAGGGAAGGAAAGCAGCAGGGATGGGAGAACACACAACAACAACAACAACAACAACAACAACACACACACACACACACACACACACACACACCCTCTGCTCTTGCCAGATTTGGAACATATTTGACCCTTGGTATATCTCCAGTAAATGAAGAAAGATAATTTATATTTTATTTATATTTTTTGAAGCATGGTCTCATGTAACTCAGGCTCACTATATAGCTGAGAATAACTTAGAAGTTCCAATCCCCCTGCCTCCACCTCCCACTGGCTTAGCCTACAGGCACACACCACCGGCTCAGTTTATGCAGTTCTGGGGATAACCCAGGGCTTTGTGCGTGCCAGCTAGGTGGGCAGCAACTCAGCTATAGTGCAAGAAAGATGGTTTTCTTTTTGAAGTTTGCTTCTGGCTATCCTCTTTGTGTGGTGCCACTTCATTGGTTCAGAGAGGCTGAGGAGCCTACCAAGAGTCACCCAGCTAGTAAGATGGGCAGCAGGAGAGAAGCTAGGTCAGCAAAGCCTCTCTTCCCAATCAACCCAAGGCCAAGAATACCAGGAAACCAGAGCCGGTGCGCCGAGCCACATCCACTCGGCACAGCCTTTCTTGTGGGATTGGCAGCTCCTGGGAAGGTATTTTTGCCTTCTTTATCTTCCCCAAGTAGGATGTGGAGAGAAACAAGAAGAAATCTCCCGGGGGGGGGGGGGGGGACCAACACAGATTTAAGAGACAACCCACTGGGTTCAAACTTCAGCCTGGCCCTCACCAGCTGTGTCCCTTGGGCAAATGACTCATCCTATCTGAGCCTCCATTTCTATGATTATAGAATTGGGCAACAAGCAGAACCAGGTCAGGCTGTGATTGGCTAAGTGACAGAACACTTGAAAGAGGCTGGTGTGATGCCAAGTGTCGAATGGTGTCCAGCAAAGACTAGTGAGGAAGTCTCTTTTAAAGATGACCCGGCCCGAGATGCAGTCCTGCTGAGCACACCGCAGTGTCCCAGTGGAGCTGGCCTGCCCAGGGTTGGCTGCTGCAGCCACACTAGGCCCTAGAACTGGGTCAGAAGGCAGGTTTTTCCAGCCTGGTGAAATTTGGCTCTTAGGAGACTAAATAAAGGAAGGACAGGGACAGTGGTAGACAGACAGCAGAGAAGGAAAGAGGATGAGCAAAGGGGAAAAGTAAGATGGCAGCAAAAGGCGCCGCCGGATTGTAGCCCCAGGTCTTAGTGCAGAAGGAGAAGGCGCCACCCGATTGTAGCCCCAGGTCTTAGTGCAGAAGGAGGCATTCTCCCGGCTCCAGCCAGCAACCAAGACAGCAAACCAGCATAGGTGTTGGAAAGCAACATTTGAGGGGAAGCGTTCTAAGTCCCATACCTATTCACAGGGAGCCAAGGATGGGTCACTCCCATAAAACATGCCCATTGAAGATCTGAGAGTTCTTAGGGAGCAGGGGATTCAAATACCAGTGAAGCAAGGAGCCTATCCTGGCAGAGAAGGTAGTGAACAAACACAGTGTCGAGTGGACGATGACAGGATTGATCAGAGCTGAAAAATGTCCTTGTTTTTCACTGGGTGACACTCAGGACCTTCCTTTCTGCTAGCTCCCAACATCCAGAGTGCTGAGACTTACAGAGCCCCCAAGAAAACAGGGAGCAAGGCAAATGCAGAGGTTCGCCTGGCTCCAGGCTGCAGACCCAGCGACCGCTGGAGGGAACAGTGGGGGCGTGTGTTGAGGACATCCATAAATCAGTCGATAAAAATTGCTGGCGCTAAACACCTTGCTCCCTCCACAGGTTTTCCCAGGTTGCCCCCGGCACCATCTGTCTGTTCAGCACAGTGGTTCAGTGTGTGGGCTCAGGTGACAGACAGCTCCAGCTAGCTGCCTGCCCTTGCTGCCCCTAGCCTGTCTGCAAATTTTTCCCACCAGCATAATGGAAACAATAGTAACACCACTCACATGGCAAGTGCAGGTGGAACAGGTCATCAGAGAAGTGGTGGTGGATGCGGTAACCCAGGGGTGGTCAGTCTCTGCAGAATGACCTTTGTCTGACCTTGACAATCAGTGGAACCAGCTATACCACACTGATGGAGCACTGGAAGTCCATACCCATCTCTCACTCCCCATCCAAGAGCCAACCTGGGAGATCTGTTAAGAAATCAGTTGACACTTCTTGTACTTCAGAAAAGTGGAGACGCTCTTAAATTTGTACTCACGCATGCCCTGAGGTCTTCTGTCATATTTTGGTGTCCAGGCGCATGAAGTTATGTGTTCAGGATTGGGCTGAGAGGGTCACTTAAACACACACAGCTGCCATGTGCTTCAACCCTGTGCTGCTTCCCAGTCTCCTCTCCTCCTCCCCCTGACCCGAACCACACAATGCCTGTGCCTGATACACAAGTCACCACGGCTGCTTCCAAGCATCCGCAACCTGAGTTTTCTAAGGTTGATGTGTACGTGACACGAGGTGCCCCGGCAGACATTAAGGCACACTGAGGCCGTGGCCATGATGAGGGGCTTGGGACAGCACATGGACAGTGGGTCACCAGATCAGGAGAAAGCACAAATCAGCTGCATATGGTGGTGAATTCAAGCCTGTACAGCCAGACCTTTCTGATGTGTCAACAAACCCTGGACCCAGAGAACAATAGGAAGCAGCCTGGCCCCAGGCTGTGCCTCCTCTGTAAAGCAGAGTGAGGAGCTGGGAGGAGCCAGCCTGAAGCTGAGGGTGGATCCCAGAGTACAGCCATCTTCACAGGCAGCTGAAGAAAATGTGTTCAGATGATGGCAGAAGTGGGCTGACTGGGGGACTAATTTCCCAGGGATGAGGGCCGGCTGTGGTGGACACTAAAGACTACAGGCCACATCTGCTGCCCTGGCCCAGGATCATACAGCCTATTTATTCTGTTGATTCCTGGCAGACACTGTGAGTTATGTGCTCTACTCTCTAAGCCTGTCCCCTCTTCACTGACTTCACGCTGACTAATGTGACAAGTGAGTGTCCCTTGTACTCATTTAGACAGAAGCCATATTATGGTGTCAGGTAGGAATTTGAATTCTCAAAACTTTCTCAAGTCAGTGGGCTAGAATGAAGATTGGGGTGAGGGCCCTCTCTGAACACATGTGTTCTCATAGTCTTCTCTAGGCCTGTGACTGTCCCCAGGGGGACCCACAATCTCCTAGTGCAATGAGTCACTCCAGCTCCTGCAACAACACCCCAGATGTGGCTCTCAAGTTCCTAGTGTGTGAAACCAGGGCTCAATAGCTCAGTCCATAACTCAAAGTAGCTTTCCCTCTAGGCCCTGGGCCTATCTCAGCACAAGTAAGGAAAGCTGATAAATAAGTCTGAAAGTGTATTTAGCCAGAGTCTTACAAAGGGTAAAACCAGGCACACACCAGCATGTCCAAATGACAGCGTCTTCTACCACGACATTACAAAGGGTAAAACCAGGCACACACCAGCATGTCCAAATGACAGTGTCTTCCACCACGACGTTCTTAATCTGGGGTCATCCTGGCCCCAAGCTGTGTTCTTAGCACTCTAGTGAACACTTCCAGAACTTCCGTGCCCTGCCCATTCACCATGGAGTCTCACTTTCTGCTTCTCAGTCCTGTGGGGATCATCACTCAGAGTTTACATGTAAGAAAACCAACCTCCAAATACCAGGAACCAAAGGGAGAGGTTGAGAGGTTGAGGGGACAGTGATTCTGAGACGGCAGTTTTGTCCCTGGCTCCAAATGTCTGCTCCCTCAGCCACATTTATCTTTTGTGGAGTGGGTGAGCACCGCCCCACTTTCGTGCCCATGCCAAGATTCTGTTCTTAAGAATCTGCTATGAGTGACAGCCAAGTCTCTGCCGGAGCCCAGCAGGTGGCAGCTCCCTCCTCCTACAGTACCCAGAACTAGAGCTTCCTGGAGCTCAAGAGGCATCAGGCCTGGTGCCTGGCTCTCGGCCCAAGGGCCCCTCCTCAGTTTGTTAGGCTAGGTGCCAGACCATCTTCCAATCAAAGGATGGTCTTGTCACCAAAATGCCCCCAGGGGTGCCGTGTCTTATCAGTTAGCTTGAGCAAAAGACCCCAATAACTTCCCAGGGAGGAGATGAAAGAGAAAAGATAGAGACACAATGAGATTCCCAAGTCTCCAAGATGAAAAGTCACTGAAATTTCGTGTGTGTGTGTGTGTGTGTGTGTGTGTGTGTGTGTGTGTGTGCCCATGTTCATGTGTGTGCATGTATGTGTGCATGAAGGGGTCAGAGGTCAAACTTGAGTATCTTCTCAGTTGTCTCCACCCCTCACTGATCTGCCCAGGGATCCTGCCCCTGCCTCCCCAAGTACAAGAACCTGTCACCATATGTAGTTTGTTTGCTCTTTACACAGGTTTCAGGGATTTAACTCAGTCAGGTCTGAGTTTTCACACAGACATTTTACCAACTGAGCCGTGTCCCAGGCCCTTCTCTTTTAATAGGGGATTTCATAAGATTAGTAAACAATGGATTCACTCAGATTTTGAGAAATTAGTTCCCAAAGACAGTTAAACGTTTTGATTCTCAAAGACCATCTTGGTTTTGTCATTCCGCATTTCAGCTGGCCTAGACATCTCCTCACTCTCTAGCACCATGATCATCCGAGGCAGTAGGAGGCACTTCCTCTGGACTGACCTGAGAATCCATACTTGTCATCTTGGGCTTCAGGTCTAATTAAGGAGACCGGGAGACATCAAAGAAAAGTAACTAGGCTCACAGAGGTGGCCACTAACATTGCCCAAGCTATTCTCTTCTTCCCAGGGACCATCAACTTAAAGGCTCACCCTTATTTTCTCTCTTTGGAGGCAACTCCAAAGGCCATCCCACCCAGCATGTCCCTGGGGTGGCCTGCCTGTCCATGTTCCCCCTTGCTCTCCTCTCCCACCACTGCAAGGCTGAAGCTGAGGCACAGAATCATGGGTCAAGAAAAACTTTGAGGAAGGAAACCCAAGTCACTGAAAGTTGTCATCATTTAGCAACAAACTGAGACAAGTGTCCTTCTTGACATCACAGCAGCAGTGAATCTGAAGCCAGGAAGCCATGGGCAGCTGGAGCCACAGGACTCTGCCTTGGTCCTTCCTGAGCACCAGTATTGGCATGACCACAAAAGACAAAATATCTCAGGCCAGCCTGCAGCCTGAGCTGTGCTCACCTCTGCCCCAACTGTTGCTCTGAGCCAGCACACAATGGAACTGCTTTACTGTCACTGAGGCTGTCTACTGGCCTCTAGTCAAGAAGCAGAGGATGTATGTGGGCCAGGCAGTGGGCACTTGAGAAATTTTCTTCTCTTCCTAACTTGGTTATAATAGAAGACCTGAGTTTGAGCCCCTGGTTTACCACTAGCAAACCATGGTGGGTCACAGGAATAGGCAGGCTGGTCCAGAGAGAAGTTTCTGTTCTCCTTGGGTTCTCAGGAAGTACCACAAACCCTCTGGGCCACTTCTTCTCCTCAGCAATCCAACGGAAGGCCACCTGGCCAAGTTCTTCTCTTAGACTGTTTGTTACCACTGTTCACTACTTCTCTGTTGCATAGCTGAGAATATTTTATTTACTTGTGCCCCAAGGTCATTGAAGAAATCTCAAACTACATTTAACAAGCAAGAATGGTGTAGAGACGAATAACATCTCTATTCTCCTGATCCTGGATTCCCTCCCGGCCAAAATACCACCTTGGATACTCATTCATCCTTGCTGATAGAAACAGATGCTATGAAATGCCTACCTGTGGGAGAACCAGCTCCCCTCAGGGCTCTCCTCAGACCACCCTGGACCCAGGGAAGGCATGGGCAGCTGAAGAACCAATCCGAATGTCTTACTTCTTAGACTCTGAGGTACCGAGGGAGCATGGACTGCCACGGCACAGAGTACATACGAACACAAGAATGGGCAGACCCGATCCACGGTGTCTCACTGGTTGCATGCATGCCCTTGTGACCGGTGGTCCATCTATCCTTGCCTGGTGAGAGATGTGAACAACTGAGGTAGAAGTATAGTGTTACTCTCACCTAGCTCCCTGTCCTCTACTTCTGCACAGACCTGGTCCCCACTGGCAGAAACGGGTTGTAACCACTGGAGCATAGCCTGGTAATCAAGGCAGATACTTGAGTCCTAAACTCTTCTACCCAAGGACTCACCATCTGGCACTGAGCTAGCAAGCTGGCAGTCCGGCCCAGCTGATCTCTTTCTTCCACAGTTGGTGGTCTTGTTCAGGTTCCCTGTGCTGTGTAGATACCTTTCTCTGTTTTCTTTCAATGGCTCTCCTCAAATAACATCTAGAAAAAGGTGCTACAAGTGCCACTGTCCACTGAGGGCTGACCAGCTAACCCTAGGCTGACCGGAGAGAAGTGGAAACCCTCTGTCAGTGCCTCTTCCTCAGCCCACACTTCATTCAGGTAACTTTACAACCAGCTTGTAGCCTGGAAAACTTTCTGAAAAATAAATGGGCTCTGAGGTGATGTTTCTTGGCAGTTGTTTTTTCTCCCATCCCCCAAGTCCTCCTTCTGTTCCATGCAGCTCCCTGCCAGGGATGGTCAGTTTCTGGCACATTTGGTTTTGTGGGCACTCCAGACACTTGGAAAGCCTATAGAAGAGTTTCACCCTCCTAGAGCTAGGACTCTTGGCTTCCTCCATGTCTCGGTCCAGCTCCTTTAACCTAAAATATGAAGTGCAAACTCAACCACCCAGGAAACACCCAGTCTGCCCCTTTCTTCCTTAGTCACCCACCAATCTCAAGAGTCAGCATCTGTTGGAACATGGCACACAGGCTGATAAAGAAGTGCTGAGCATGGAGGTTAGAACGGGCCTTCACTTGCTTGGTTAATCAACTGTGACCTCATTCAGAGATCAGTAGAGGAGCCACGTGAAGGGGGAGTCGTGTCCCTTGGGCTAAACCACAGGGAACTCTCAAAGGACTCCCACCTATGGTGTGCCTATGTTGGCAGAGCAGAGGAAATGGTTAAAACATTAGCTGGCTGTGCATGCCCCACCAGCGGGGAAGCACCGCCAGTTAGCCTGCTTGCCCATTCAAATTGTACTCATCTCTTCCTCTACCTACTTTGAAAATAACTAAATCTCCATCCTTTACTTCCTGTTGACAGGAAGCCCTCTCTGCCAACTCATGGCTTGCCACAGACCACTGGGATAGCATCTGGGCCACAGGCTCTTGCCAGGGCCCTGGTGTTTTGGTGTTCTCTAGCTGGGCAGAGAAGCTGTTGATGAATGCTCAACAGAGACCTATTTGCTGTCAGTAGCCCCGGATTCCCACCTGCTTTCCTGACAGGCAGAATGCCGTTCACTGTGGGAAGCCTGCCTAGAGGTCCTGGGGCATAGAAGTCCTAGGGAGGGGTGGTCTTATAGTAGCCCCCTCTTGTGCCAGGAGGGCAAAGAGGAGGGATGCCACAGGGTGAGGGTTGAAATTTTAGAACGAGAGAAACGTCCTGCTAGCGTGTAGATGGAGAGCTACACATTTGCTGCCAGGGAGGGTGGCTGCAGATCCTCACGTCTGTGCTCTGGATCCTGTGCCAGGCGGGAGGTGCAGACACGGCAGCTCAATGAGCTACACTACCCACAGCCTAAGAAGCCAAAAAGCGCTGTTAAAGTCCTAGCCCACAGAACCTGTGTATGTGACTTTGTCGAAATTGGAGCTAAACTAGATTACGTCATTTGGGTAGACCCTAGTCCTTTATGACTAGCATTCTTTTAGGAGGAAGACATGTTAGCACAGCCACTCCGAGGGGAAAGGCCACATAAGACAGAGGCAATGTGGGAGCGATAATGCCTCAAGCCAAGAGATGTGGGGTTGCTAGGCAGTGCAAGCAAGGGGGAGTCAGCCCAGATAATATGATCCTGCTAACACCTTGACACTGGACTTTTGGCTTCTGGATGTAAAAGGTTCTTGTGGCTGCACGTCACCTGGTGTGGGGCTGTGTTACAACAGACCCAGAAACCTAATCCGATGGGGTCCCTGCCTAAGAAGCATTATACAAATGTTACCTTCTCTGTTCCAGTAGAGACACGTGTGAGTGGGCATGAGGAGGTGGGGGTACAACCCTAGCCTGGCCACAGGAGCCTTCTTCCTGCTGCTCCCCTGAAATAATCCATCCAATGGGAAACCTAGTATGGTGGGACTGGATGAAACCGGCGTGCAAGGCTGTGGAGCAGACAGCCGTCAGGGGACAGGGGCATCTCTACCTCCTCTCTGTTTCCACTCTGCTGTTCTTTCCTAAGGCCTGTTCTGGGTGCACACTCTGGTCATTCAGTGCCTAAGACCATGGAACGGCAGCACAAACACTAAGCTACAAAGACGCTGGACTGCTCTTCCATCTGGTTACTGGGGAGCTGAATGCTGCTTTATTTGTGTCCAGCCTGTTGTGTAGCAGGCACAGCGCAAGGCCTGGGGACTTCACTGGCACCAAGATATCTATGGCCCCTAACTCCCTACAAAGGGAACCATAGGCACCTGCCAGCCAATAGATTCGCTTTCTGCTTTCAAATATGGCAAACTGAAGACTTAAAGCAGTAGGATTTGATAGCTCCCCCTTTCCCCCAGTTCTCTATATCTGCTAGAAAGTTCTCTCAGTCTGGCTTGATCTCTGGGATCAGTTCGTAACTCAGCTGGGGTGGGGGTCACAACAGCTCATGTGCCCAGCTGACTTCACAATGGCCAGGATATGGAGGACAATGTGGCTGTGTGTCTAGCAGGCAGTCAGGTGGCCTCAAATCCAGTGGTTTCTCCAGTCTGTTGGCCACAACAGGACTCAGGACATGGAGCCATAGACTGCTTGCAGACAAGAGGGCCATAGGTCACAGTGAGAGGAACTTGAATACAGTTAATAAACCAATAACTAAATCTCTAGATCTAACTAATGTCTAATACACATTATAATTCTATTATATACTGTCTAGATAATATAAATTTTAGTGTATACATACACTATGTCATATATACATTTACATATCATATAATATATAACATGCACATATGTAATATACGTACACACACGCACAGACATGGATACATGTGATATATGGAGGTATCACAAACAAGGTAGGACTGCAGTTTCCATCTGGTTCCTGAGTACCCACCGTATGCGCTGTGCCCAGCGGACGTTCAGGCGGCATGCTGTGCCCATATTCAAGCAGCCCAGGCACTGGCCAGGCCCTTCACATGCAGACTCTTGAGACACAGCCCTCAAGCTTTGTTAGTGATCCTGGAGCCATGAGAGTGGGGCCTGCACTGAGCTGCTGCAGCTTCTGACGTCTGGGTCCTGGAAGAGTTTATCTTCACAAACACACCAAGACGCCAAGCCACTGAAGCATGGCCCAAACCAAGAGGCTGAATCACACTGGGCTACTCCAGCTGCTGGACAATCTTCACTTGGCAGCCAGAGCCATCCTGTCACTGTCACACAATCAGTAGTTCAGTAGTAAGGGGAGTTCTTCTCAAAGATGGATGGGACAGTGTGATGATTTATGAAAGACAGAGATGGATGGACAGATGACTGATGGATGGAGACAATGCGTGTGTGTGTGTGTGCGTGTGTGTGTGTGTGTGTGTGTGTGTGTGTGTGTCTGTGTGTCTGTGTGTCTGTGTGTCTGTGTGTGTTTGAGTATTATTTGTACAGGTTGGATAGTAGATAGATGACAGATAAATGGATGTATGGATAGGCAGATGGTAAATAAACGGCAATTGTTTCATGGATATTTGAATGGATTAGATAGATGTCAGGTGACTGTCTTAGGGTTCTTATTGCTATGATGAGACACCATGACTAAAAGCAAGCTGGGGAGGAAAGGGTTTATTTGGCCTACACTTCCATACGCCTGTTCATCATAGAAGGAAGTTAACAGGGGAACTTAGACAGGGATGGAGCCTGGAGGCAGGAGCTGAGGCAGAGGCCATGGAGGGGTGCTGCTTGCTGGCTTGCTCCTCGTGGCTTGCTCAGTCTGCTTTTTTATAGAAGCCAGGGCCACAAAGGGCTGGGTTCTCCCTCACTGACTGCTAACTAAGACAATGCCTTACAGCTGGACCTTATGGAAGCATTTTCTTAACTGAGGCTCCTTCCTCTATGATGGCTCTAGCTTGTGTCAAGCTGACATAAAAGCAGCCCGTACAGTGGTGGATGGTCAATAGATGGAAGGAAGGATGGATTGACAGAAAAAAAGAGGACAGGCAGAACCAATGACAAGACAACAGAAGAAATGGAAGCTAACCAACTCCTTTTAAACCCAGGAGGCATAAAAATCCCATGAAGAACTTAATGATTAACAAAATTATGGGTCTTGTTTCAGAAATTCCAGATCAGTAGGTTTAGACTAACACCTAGGACTTGATATTTTAAAAGCATATTAGACAATGCTATTATACCAAAACAGGTTCACACCTTGCCACCAAAGAGCATGTATGAAATGTACAAACCAGTCTCAGCCAAGGTCTCCCCCAGACTCCTGCTCAGGGTGCTTCGGTGGTGAGAGGGACAGAGCATGCTGTCATTTGGTCCTCCAGCCCCAGGCTCAGAGGACAATTCCTATTCCCATGCTCTGCAGAGAGTGTGGCCACAGGCCCATCACCAGCACAGAGGGCCCTGTGGCCTCAAGCTGGGTGAGACTCCCCTGCTAGCCACACACACACAGCAGGTTACAGGCAGTGTCTTAAGCAATGGGCTCACTCAAGCCCAGTTGTGCCACCACAACCTTCTGACTGGACAGCTGCCCTGGGCTCTATTTTTAGTCTGTCTCTAGTGACAGTGAAGGATTTCAGGAGCTCCTCTCCCAAGAGGACTGGGGACATGTGCGTTGTCACTAGTGCCTACTAGGTCAAGAACCCAACCTCCCTGGCAGCTTCAGTGTCACACAAGACCCTGCTCTGGTCCTTCCCCGGGAATCTCCCAACACCTTCCCTCACTGAGGGGCCTCAGGCTCTGACCCCTGGAAGTCTACCAAAGCACTTCAGATTGCAGGCACATCTGGCTGCTTCTCATGAGTTTTTGTTCCTAGTATTTTAATAGCTTCTGTGTTTAGACCCCTGAAGAAGGAAGGCTCCGAGACAAGAACTTAGGTCCTGGTGAATAGTTTGTTATTAAACAGTGTTAGCAAAGGAGTAAGGAAGAAGTTTCTTGAAGCCAGACAGGCCATGAGGATGTGCTAACAAGCAAAGCAACAGTCCCCTGCAGGGTTCTTCTGACATGTTTCTGTGCAGACGCATCAGAACTGTCTACCCAGTGACACCTTACTTGGTGGAAGTCTGTCCTTTCTGCACGTTGATGGTTCAGATGAGAAGGGCCCTCATGGGCTTAAATATCTAAATGTCAAAAATTCCCCAGTTAGGGAAACTACTTGGGAAAGACTAGGAGGTGACTTTATGGAGAAGATGTGTCACTGGGGATGGGCTTGAGGTTTCAAAAGTCCACACCGTTCCCACTTAGTGCCCCCCCCCGCCATGCCTCGTGCTTGTAGATCAGATATAAGGCCTCAGCTACCGTTTCAGAGCCAATGTCACAACACAGGGCCTATCCCAGTACATGAGGAGCCCCCACATTCAGCTGAACCAGCTGCCAAAGCTGGGAGGAATCTTTCAGACAGGGAGAATGACATAGGCTCTGGGAGAACAGGGTCTTAGCTGCAGCTCCTCTGTCTCTGAGAGCAATTCCTGAATTTTGGTTGGCCTGGGATTAATTCAGTAAGAGAGCTTACAGAATTCTCTCTGCCTCTGATTCCAGAGTACCGGAATGAAAGTACTAGATACCACTGTGCCTGGCAGGGCCTGCCCTTCAAGTCAGGGTTGTCTGAGGAAACTCAGGATACCCAGTTAAACAGGGATCTGCATAGCAATAGACCAGTTTTCATGTGAGTATACTCCAAACAGAGCATGGGATATACTTAAGAAAGAAAATTGTACGTTGTTTGAAATTCAGTTCCTTCAAAGTCCTGCTGATCTGGTCTGAGAACATTCCCTTCCCTCCATGAGACGCTGCCTTCTACTGGACCCAGAAGCACCATCTCCCTCTGTGTCAGAAGTGGTTCTGATGTGGAGTTGACTTGCCATCTTATATCCTGAGCTTGGCTGTTAAGCACTGAACCTTAAGTGCCCATTTTCATAGCCTCTCTTGGCACAGTAATCAATAGGTCAATATTAGTGGGTAGATGACAGGAACCTCCAGGCCCACCAGCAAACACATGCACAAGAGAGAACAAGAACACAGGTGCAGCTCACACGAGTGAACAGCCGTGGGACAGTGGAGTGAAAATTGCTTTCAGTAAAAGTCGGGTCATGCCAAGAACACGCTCAAGTGTCCCAGCTTGAACGCTGGTGTTCAGCATGCACAGAGCGGCCTATCAGTCCCTCAGCTGCTGCTGGACTTTGTCCTATACAGCCTCATTCAGCGCCTCGCACAGACGGTGGGGGCAGCTGCTCCACTGTGGCTTGTTCAGTGGGCACTATTTTCTCCCCCCCCCACCATCCATCTTTTCTCCTCACTCTGCTGCCGTTTATTTATTTACTTATTTATTTACGTACTTACTTACTTATATTGAGACCTATTTGTTATCTAGCCCAGGCTAGTCTTAAATTCACAGCAATCACCATGTCTCACCTCCTAAGTGCTGGGATCTCTTCCTTGCACTCTGACACGCATGTAATAACCATATGAGTGTACAGCATTTTACACTGTAAGGAACTTTCCATTTCTTATTTTATTTCAACCTCCCCACAAGGTAGACACATCAGCGCCATTCTTTGAGACAAGCAGGACAAGCTCAGTGGTTAAAGGGCCAGCTCAAAAGATCACTGTTAGATCTTAGCAGCAATGTCTAGCTTTCTATTTAAATAGTTTACAAGTATCTTACATAGGCAATGTAATAAGGAGTATTTTCTCAAATAAAGTCCATATCCTGATATGTTCAGGTCACTGTGGGGCTCATGACTTGCCCAGATGCCCAACTTTAAATTGCTCCCCAAAGCTCCCCAAATTAGCTGTGTGGGGCTCCAAGCCCCAAGACTCCACTCAGTACCACATTCCTGGATTGGAATTAAAAGAAGATAGCTTCCCCCCCACCCCCCACCCCGCATCTAAAAGGAAGGGCTTGGGGCAAACAATAGGAAAAGTCTGCTGCTCATTCTTCAGGGTGGTACTGGCAAGTCTGCTCTGCCTATGCTGCCAGGACAGGGGTCAGGGTAGATGCCTCAGGCGGAGGTGGGGCTCACAGAGCTGTGCCACACTGTTTAGCATGTGTATCTGTAGAAACCTTTGCTTGCTTGGCCATCACCAGGATGTAGCCAAGTAGGGTTTCCCTTTGGGTAAAGCTAAGGGCTGGGGTACACCTCCTGCTACTTGATCCCTCTCTACAGAGAGGGCAACTGCCCTTGAGCTACCAGCTAGGGCAGGACAGACTGATGCTCAGCACTGTGAGCAAGCTATTCTGCATGCTGCTCCCTCTGGCTGTTTAAATCAATGTCATCAAAGTCCAACCAAGGTGGCAGGGTGATCTGGGCTGAAGTTAGCAACAGCCCTGTATAATACAATGAGGACACCTCAAGCCCCCAAATTCCACGAGGCCCAAAATGTCCCTGGAACCAAACCAAAGGAATCGCTGCAAAGGGTCCCAGCTGCGACTCACATGCATCCTGAGGAAATTGGTGTGGAGGGAGAGCCATTTGGGGGTGCTGCCACACCGTGGCCCCCGCGATATTCCCACCCACCACCCTTTTTCCTCAGTCCTCGGCCGTGACGCGCACCTCCTCTGCTCACACTTCCCCGTACTTCACAAAGGTCCTTTTTCAACAAAACAACACAACTCACCACCCCCTTCCCCAGCACCCGCGCCGGCCGGATCCAGGGCTACGCCCAGTCCGCCACCAGGCTTTGCGCACCCGGGAGCGCGCTCTCGTACTCGCTTCCCAGCAGACACCCCTGCCTCTGTCCCAGACAATCCCATAGCTCCACCAGAGTACGGACCAAGATCGAATCTCGGGCTCTGCGGCCCAGCTTGGGCCCTGCCCCTCCCCCTCCCCAGCCTCCCGAAGGGACAGGAGGGACGGGACGGCGCGCGCAGGGTGTCCCGTGTTAACCGCCTAGGCGCCGCCGGAGTCTGGAGCTCCAGGGACGGGACTCACCGGAATGTGCACTCGCAGTGACCGCCTCTTCAGGCTAGGGTTCTTTTTGCCACTGCTCCCGCCAGGGCTGGAAACCTCTTTCTTCTTCTTGGTGTCCATGGCTGCGCTTCCCATAACTTTAGCTAGAAGTTAATTCCGGTGCCTCGTCCCCGGGGTTCGGACCCCTCGCTGCCTCCCAGGGCTGCTGCCGTTACACTGGAGCCACGCGCTTTTTATGACTGTCCTCCCACCCTGAAAACACCTCGTGGGGACTTCCGCGGGGAGGGCGGGTGGCGCAGGTAACACGCGGGGCTCCACCCGAGGGGCTGGCGGTCCGCGGAATGCCGGGTTGGAGCGTCCTCTTTCTCCTACGGAATCGTCGGATGCAGAGTCGCGGCCCGTGCTGCTTTTGGTTACGCGTGGCAGAAGTCTCGTGCTGAGTGATAAAGTTTTCCTCCTTCTGCAAAGCGAAGCAACATTTTCCACCTCTCCGCTCCTCCCACAGATTCTCAGAGGTAATCCGCCAGGCAGGTGCAATTAACAACAGCAGTTTGGAAAACAGCCTTCCCGTGTCTGTGCCTCGATGGAAACGGTGGCCAGATACACTTAGTAGAGAAATGCATAACCCTGGGCCGCACAATAAAGCGGCAGGGAGCCTGGGACCCGGAGGGCCTCCTCTTTGGGCGAGAGGGAGGGCAGAGGGGGAAGAGGAGGTGCAAAGGCGAAGATTCGTCGCAATTGGGCTGGAGCGTGGCCGCAGGAATAAACCGTGGAGGCGGCTGGCTGGGTAGGGGAGAACAGGGCAGGGCGCCCGCCCCGGGCGGCCTCTGAGCCGCGTCCCCCGAGACCCGGGGGACTGTGGGGGCCGGGCCTGGCACCAACGCAGACTCCGGGAGCGCTGGGCGGTGGCAGGCGGCGCGCGCGTTGAACAGGAAGTGCGCGGCGTGCGGCGCCACTGTCCCACTCCACGCCGCCCACGCTGCCCCCGGGTGGTCGCCGAGGACTCTCTGTCTCAAGGTAAGCCGACTCCGGACTCTCCAGGAGCTGATTCTGATCCATCTGGTTTTGCAGTGTCTCTGTTTAGGTCCAACCCCCGGAAACACACACCCGCAGCCCGACCACGCCACGACTGAAGACCCGGGTCTAAGTGGCTCGGAAGACCGCGGTCGCTTCGCACAACGCCACCGCCCTGCGACGTGGGGACCCCCATTCCTGTCCAGAGTGGCTTGTGGCGGGGTGAGTGCAGGCTTTTCTCCACGACTTGGTTCTTTTCAGATTCATCAAAGATTACGCAGCAAACCTTGATCTTCGGCAAAGGCGCTCTCGCCTCAGTAAATGCTGAAGTCCTAAGAACCACGGGAGGAAATGGGTGCGTCGGAGCCTGAAACCAGGGCGAACATGCCACGTGCTCCCGGATCTTCAGGGCCACTGGCTGTAGATCTGGCACTGCGGGGTGCTCACTACCCTCGCAGGCAGCACGACCTTGGCGTCTGGTCTGAGTGAGGGGCGTGCTTCTGCTCCTGCTCAGAACTGAAGACTGGATGACCCCAAAGATCACTGCAGCTCTCTGAAGCTAGCATCAGCCCATCTGCTCCCTGTAAACCAGTAATATACAGACACTACCAATAGAATAAACGTGATTGGGGTCACTTTGACGAAGACATGATGGGGGCCTGTGGCCATACTCCTCTTCCTGCCCCTCTTCCTGCTCTCCCACCGTAGAGGATGTGGTAACCACTTTAAGACCATGGTTTAGTAAAGGACCTGTCTCTCCTATGAGAGACATCCTGGATTCAGCTATCACCTGGGTTTCCATATCACCAGCCTAGTTCCTGAAAATCAGGTAAAATCCTACAGTTGTGGGGCGGGGGTGGGGAGGGGGTTCCTTGCTTCTTCAGGTAGGTTTGTATACATCCTGCTACCACACTTTCAAGCCAATAATGAAGTACCCCTCCTCCCCAGAGCCCCCCACCAGGATCCCTAAGCAGCTTCTGGAGGGTCCTCTGGAGGGTCACCACTCAAGCCTTGCCTGGTGCTGCCACCCTCCTCCCCAACCTGGCTCCTCACTAAAGGACTCCCAGAGACACCAAAAGACATCGTTCCACTGAGGGTTCAGATTGCTTCTTAGAAGCAGAAGTGAGGGCTTTGGGGGGACGCAGTATCAATGTCCAAGGAAGCCACCCTCAGCCCTAAAAAAAAAAAAAAAAAAAAAAATCACTCCAGGATCGTCAAGTGTTCTCTCTCTGTAGCTTGAAATGTTCATCTCTTGATGATGGTATGCCAGGATGCAAAAATGGTACCCCATGATGAGGAAGAAGTGGCTTTGAAAGAAGCAGCCATTAGAAGAGACCAAGCAGACAGAGGAAGACTCTGAGGGGGGAAGTACATGCTCCTTGTATCACCACCTTCCCGTGTGTGTGTGTGTGTGTGTGTGTGTGTGTGTGTGTGTGTGTGTGTGGTGTGTATATGTGTGTGGTGTGTGTGTATATATGTGTGTGTGTGTAGTGGGTGTGTGTATATGTGTGTGTGCGCGTGCATGCGCACGTGCGTGCACAAGAGCACTTGCCTGTGTTAGCTTGTGAATACCAGAGGCTGATTTTAAGATATCCTCTTTAGTCCTCTCTCAAATCTTTTTGTTGTTGTTGTTTTGTTTGTTTGTTTTGGGGTAGTTTGGTTTGGTTTTCCAAGACAGGGTTTTTCTGTGTAGCCCTGATTGTCCTGGACACTAAAAGACCTGCCTATCTCTGCCTCCCATGTGCTGGAATTAAAGGATTAAAATCTCTTGATTTTATTTTTTTGGAGTGCAGACTTTGGGGCCTTGAAATCCTAAATCTAACTATTGGGCCTTAAGATGGCTCAGTGTATAAAAGTACTTGCAAGCAAGCCTGACTGCCTAAGTTAAATCCCCAGAACCCATGTGAACGGCTGTGTGCAGTAATGTGCATCTGTAATCCCAGCACCCTATCAGCCGGTACACAGTGCACCAGCAGGAATGAGAGACCCTGCTTCAAAACAGCAAGGTGGAAGGAGAGAACCGATTCCTGAAAAGTTGTCCTCTGATCGCCACATGAGGGCCGTGGCTCCTCTGATCGCCACATGAGGGCCGTGGCACATGCCTACCTGGATACACAGACAGACAGACAGACACACACACACCTTTTAACAGCACTTACTGCTCTTATAGAAGACCCAGGTTCAGTTCTCAGCACCACATCCCAGTCAAGAAACAAAATGCCAAAAGTATAAGAGTTAAGATAAAGTCGATACAGTGGTACATGCCTGGCCTTCAGCTACTGGGGAACTAAGCTCACGAGTTCAAGACCAACCTAGGAAACTGAGGAGAGGGAGGGAAAGAGAGAAGGAGGGAGGGGAGAGCTCCCATCTGGAGTTTAGGACAGGAACATCAATCGCCTACTCTCACTTGGTCTAGCTCTACATTACTTCTCCTGCTGCCCACGAATATCCCCTGACGGTGACTTTAAACATCACAGGTCACCTTTGTGGGACACAGGGAACATAGAAGCCCTCATGGATTCCTGCCTTGTGCCCTGGATGAGTATAAATTAGAAGGTGTCTTAGTGAGCTATAGATGATTGTGTTTGGTGAGGTCCCAGACTTGCTGCCTCTAGAAACCATGTTGGAAGCTGGACGGTTAATAAGCCCCTCCCCCCCTCTCTCTCTCTGTGTGTGTGTGTGTGTGTGTGTGTGTGTGTGTGCGTGCGCGCGCGCGCGCACTCGATCGAGCGTGCATGCTAGGATTGTAAGCCTGTGCCAGCACACCACCAAGCCATCCCCCGGCCTCAGGAAACAGCATTTTGATCATGGCCGACATGCCCAGCACTGTGGTAGACTTCATGTTAATGAACTAATGCCTGTCAAAGTCTTCTGAAAGAACTGTTTCAAGCACTTTGCAGACCAGGGTGCCCATGTTTTGTACTTAATTAACATCTGTTGGTTGTCATTGCTGTGTCCTTTGGGACAACAGGAAAAAAAGGTGGCCTCTTCTATTTTAAAACTTTTATACATACACACACAAAACAAAAACAAAAACCACCTTTACACCAGATTACAAAACTCTAGGAAATGTCTCTAGGGTGACCTTGAGCAAACTGCTTAACATCTCAGCTGCCATGGTCTCCTGGCCTGTGGCACAGTTGGCGAGGACAGCTGCCTGTGTGTTTAGAACACAGTGATTTGATTCTGTGCAAAAGGCAGCCCTTGGAGACTGAAGTAACTCAGGGCTTCTGTGAGTGCTGTGGCAACTTACTGCTCAATGACAACCAAGATGGAGCTGCTTCTCTATTTACTCTAAGCATGGAAGCTGGTGGTGTAATCTCCCTATGGCTTCTGCTCCCAGAATCAGAGGGCGGTGGTGAGCATGAAGGAAAGGCCCAGGAGGAGTGGAAACTGCCTCGCACTGGCCTATCTCTTGAATGCCCCTCTGAGCCTGCTTTATTTTCCAGGGACCCTGTGCCAGCCACCTCCACTCTGCACAGCAGATTTCCCTTCATCATAAAGTCAGTTAGCCACAGGGGATCCCAACAGTGAAGTCCAGGAGACTTAGTTTAAGGTAGAGGTGAACTCTGTAGCCATGTCCTGTCTGTCTTCTCTTCAGAGAACAACCAAGATGCTGACAGCTCAGTGTCCAAGTCCACACTCAGCACTTCTCCAGTGACAGAGTCAGCAAGCAGGGCTCATGTGGCCTGAAATGTGTCCGTCTTCTAAATGGAAGCAGAGATTACCCCAGCAATTGTCCCCCAATGAAGGGCGTTTGTCACGTCACCAACGCTAGCTGGGAATAAAAACCCAATTCCGCAGCAGCCGCCTTCAGGATTTCTACGTGAGATGTTTTGTTTTAGTTTTTTGTTTGTTTTTGTTTGTTTGTTTGCTATCTTTTCTTTCTTTAGGGTGGGGTGCATGTCACAGCACTAGTGTAAAGATCAGATGATAGCTTTATAGCATCAGCTCCCTCCAGCCTGGTTTGTGTGGGCTCTCGAGACTGGACTCACCAGCCAATGTGGCACCATGTGCCTTACCCACTGAGCCATCTTGCTCTCCCATTCTAGTGATCCATCCCCACCTCCCATTGGGCAGAAAGGCTTGGGCTCAGGTAGTAAGTGTGTGTTCATCCTCCATTTAGCTGTGAGCTTTGAGTATGCAGTAAGTAGAGAGATGAACCCTGAGAAGTTATGATTCTCACTGTTCCCTGAATATGGTTCGTGACTGATTTCCGACCTCTCATTCACCTGCCTGGTGGTACATAGTGAAATAATACATATTAATCACGATAATTTCCTCAGCAAATAAAGTTATCTTGATAATTAACCCCTGTGGGCTGAAGTTCCTATACTGACATACAAATCTGACCCATCTCATATGTCAGCAGCTCTGGCTTGTAGCTGGCATCCAGGCATGGGCTCTAGAGCACCAGTGAAGTCTTTTCAATGAGACTGGGGGGGGGGGATGAATTTACACGCTGTCACTGTCCTTACTGTAGGAGGCATGAAGTGAATGGAGTGACCATGCACAGGACTTAGAATTCTTGACCTCCAAGCCGCACAGAAAAGGACAAGTACCCTCTGGGCCCTCAGAGGGAGAATGTTGCTCCAAGAAGGGTTGAACCAAACCCTGAGTGCAAGCCGTGCACGAGCTTGCCAGAGTCTGCTCTTGTCCCTTAGTACTTTATACCGTAATCAATCAGTATCCATTTGCCAGGCAGACAGATCCCACAGGATACTCAGTCCAAGGACTCTTGGGGTGCAGGGCACCTCAAGGACTTGGTGGGTGTTGACAACTCTCCTCATGCCATGTGGGTCAAAAGCATTTTATGAAATGTTCCTAAATAGAACTCTGGAGAATCTTGTGAGGTCTTGGGAGAGACTGGAGAAGAGGAATTTTCCCAGCACTGGGCTTGGATGAGGTTTCTGTAAGTATTAGCCACACCCACTAGGCTACAGACCTTTCTACCCAAGGCCCTGTTGTTTTCTAGCCTGGTTTATCACAGCCTTTACCTTCTAGGTTAAAAAAATAAATAAATAAAACGTAACTGTTAGTATTTCTTCTAGGCTCCTCCCCACAGTTACCTGGCAACAGCTAGGTGTGCTTGACTCAGTATAAAAGGGGCAGCTTGCCCCTCCTCGCTCTCTTGCCCTCTTACTCCTCTGTCTCTTCTCTCCCCATTCCCCTCCCCTCTCTCTCCACATGGTCATGGCCAGCCTCTACTCTCTCTCTCTCTCTCTCTCTCTCTCTCTCTCTCCCTCCCTCCCTCCCTCCCTCCTTCTCTCCCTCCCTCCCTCCCTCTCTCTCTGCCTTTTTCTGTCTCTAACCCCCCACCTCCCCTCAGGGTCGAGAGATGCCTCAGCATGGGCCCACAGAGACACCCCCTCTCCCTCCACACCACACCCTGCCTCTATCAAATATATCCCTCCCTTCTCTTTCTTTTTTATAAAACACAACAATAACGACAAAGCTCTAGTTTGGCCCACTTGTAGGCAAGGACATTTTCTTCTCACTGTGGGACTTGTTCATCCATGACTCAAGGGCTTCCCAGAATTGTGGGTGGACGGGTAAAGATGCCCCGGCTGGGGGAGGGGCCTGTGTGTGGCTACAGGGTTCGCTGCCAACATACAGCTCATGCAAAGGGATAGTGGCCTCACTGTGGGTAGCCTTGAGCCCAGGACGCTTCATGGTGACTTGTGTACCTGGCAAGTCACATAACTAAACATGATGTGAGAAGCCATAATAAATGAATAAATAAATAATCTGGCAACAGTAAAACATTCCTGGAATTGTAATGAGCAAAACTGAATTCAAAACTCAAATACAGAATGAAGTGGAGCAGTGTCTGGTGTCTGTGTCACACAGCACCACCTCACTGCCCGTCTGGTTCTGCTCTCACAGCCTGAGCACTGTGTGAGCCTAGCTATGCAGGGCCACCTAAACTGTGTGTGGTTCCCAATACTTACAGGAACTGGCTTAACGGCAGAAAACAAGGACTTTGAGTCCTAGCACACGGTTCTTCAGTATGCAATGCACTCGTGTGCGTTTGGACTGTACTGGGTGGGAGTGTTTGATCTTTTCAATGGCTATTTGAGTTGCAGACAGCAATATGGGAAGAGGCAGGCCAGGAGGGCTTCATCTCTAGGATTTGGGAGTTGGAACTTGGTGAAAAAGAATAGAGGAAATAGGAGATTTGGCAGGTGGGACCCTTAGGACGCTGGCTGCTTTCTGAGTGGGGTGAGGTGGTATTGGGAAAAGCCATCCTAGAAAGGACAGGGTAAACACAAGCCTGGCTTCAGGGACTTTACAGGCGGTAGAGAAGAGAGAGCACCATGGTAGATAGATATGTTTCAGAAGCTTTGTTGAACAAGACAGCAGGACAGTGGGGAGAGCACTGGCATCGTCATGCTGATTCCAGATTCCAGAAAGGCCCGGTAACAATGATGTGAGAGCTAAGCCCTCCAAGGGAGCAGACTGAGCTATAGCAAGCACAGCAGGCCCAACATGGAAGCCATTCGCTCCATATCCAGAAGTGCCCGTCACAGGCAGCTAGGGAGCCAGGCTCTTTCCTGAGCGATTGTCTTCCTCCAGAGAAGAGGCCATACCACCTGCTGCCACAAGGAAGCCGCTCAGGAGAGATGGCAAGAAAAAACACATGACACTCACAGACAGTCTGCCATGTAAAACATATCATCCGCTGTGTGTTGTTTATTACATGGTATCTTCGAGAGCAGTGCCCTGCTGCGAGGGATGGAACTGCCACCCACCCATGCTGGAAAGCTTGTGCACTCCACTTCACACACTACGGAGTAACAGGCAGGACGGGAGCTTAGCAGGTCGCCCCCAGAGCAGCATCTTCACCTGCACGGGCCGCTTCCACAGCTTGATACAGCCTGCTAAGACAAAGATCGCAGCTCGTGCCCTTCCTTCCCCCCCTCCCCCGCCACCCGCTGTGAAGGAGGGCAATGCCTTTTGTCTTAGGCTTGCCTTTCTTTTGCCACTGGCTTCCTGTGAGTGGTCTGTGGTCTCTGTTTAGTCTCTTACTGGGTGGCCAGTCTTTCTATCTGTAGAAGCTCTTTATGTTCTAGTGCCCTGGGCTGCAGTAGCTCTCTCAGCAGGTAGAGGGCTTGTCACAGCCAAGTTCCAGGATCCCTGGGTGGGAGGGAGAAGAGAACCCAAGGTCATCCTTTGATCTTTAAATGCTGGTAAGGGCTGCCCCACTCCCTCCAAATAAATGTTTTTTTTTTAAAAATTGAAGGTGTAGCACCCCTCGGTGTCAAGGACTACCTAGGTTGTTTGCCTGTCAGCCACACTACTTTATTTTATTTATAGTCTCACTTTAGGGTATGGAGGTTTTTTGCATGATTTACAAGCATACTTCACACTTCAAAATTATTCCTAAAACTTCCCTTCTAACTACTTTTGAATTTTGTACGGTTTCACTTCCTTTATTTTGACTTTTTCTTTTCTTTTTAGACAAATTCTCACTGTATAGTCCTGGCTGTCCTGGAACTCCTATGTAGACCAGGTTGGCCTTGAACTCAAAGAAATCCACCAGCCTCTGCTTTCTGAGTGCTGGGAGTAAAGGTGTGCACCACCACACCCAGCTTGTTTTCACTTTATTTTATATTTATATTTTATTTATTTGTGTGTGGGAGGAAAGGAGGAAGGAAGGCATGGGGGGGGGGGAGGTGAGTTTATGTGGGTGCCCACAGAAGCCAGAAGAGGGCAGCATCAGGTCTCTGGATCTGGAGTTATAGATGGTTATGAACTTCCTGATGTGGGTGCTGGGAATCAAACCCAGGTCCTCTGGAAAAGCAGCAGATCTCCTAACTGTTGAACCATCTCTCCAGCCCTGGTCCCTCCCCTCCCTCCCTCCCTTCAGATATGCGCCATCGCTTTGTTTGCTTTTTTTAACCTTACTGAGCTTTTGACTGTATATGATGGCCCCAGTTTGGCCACATGGATGTGTGTGTGTGCATGGATGTGTCTCTTGGGCTCTTTCTCTTTCATTTAAAAATTGTTTTTACCTGTTTATTTAGGGGGAGTGGAGATGGGGTTGGATGGGTGGGGAAGTAGAGAAGATCTGTGGAGGAGAAACCATGGCCAGAATATATTGTATGAAAAAATATGTTCACATACACACACACACACACACACACACACACACACACACACACACACACACACACGTTAAGCCAGCGGGGCCTGCCAGTCACTGGGAATATCATGAGTCACTAAAGCCCAGTGAAGGAGCTGGGAGGAATAATCACCCCCTTTATGTGATAATGTAGTCTCTTTCCCAGGAACGCTTCCCTAATACAGATGCAGTTCGCCAGCATTTCTGAGTTACCCCAAAAAGCGCACCTTCCCTTTTCTCCCTGTCCTTTTTCTTCATGCCGAACATGTTTTGTACCCTGGTGCTGTGGGGTTTCCCCTGCTCTCAGAAGCTCCCCCCTTCCATCATTCAGCCATTGCAGATCTCTCCTGACAAGGCTTTCTCTCTTGCTCTTCTCCATCTTCCTCATCGGGCAGCTGCCAAGAGTAACAGCTTGCCTGTCTCTGACACCTAACCTCCAGTAAAACTACTCTCAAATGTAAAAGAAGAAAAAAAAAAAAAATGCGAGTTATGCCTGCCAGGAGTGGGCCTGGTTCCTAGTCCTGAGCGGACTGACACTCATCTGCTAGCTGGTCTCGCCTGTTCTCTGAGCCTCTGATGGTGTCCGATGGGAAGGCAGACAGCTGGCAAGGTGGCCAGGGTCTTGTCCACTAGACAGTCACTGACTGTTCAGAGGATGTGCTTTCCCTTTCTCTCTGTGTCCTTGTGGAGTGAGGAGGATGCTGGGGGGAGGGGGGTTGTGGTTGGTACAGGGAACCATTGCTCACTCCTTCCTGCATCCAGACATCAACTCCTTACTGAGTGCACATCAGGCAACAGATCAACAGAAATCTGCCTCAAACTGTAGAACCTCAAAGGCTCATTCTACTAATGGCAAGTCAATGCCGCCTCCCTCAGAGGAACTTGTGATGAGTGCGTGTCAGACATACAATGAACTCAGACACGGATTAATTCATTATTGTCACAAAGTAAGGGACAGACACACGGTACTTTGTGTTTTAGAGAGTCAGAGATGAAGCTATTTAATTCCTACAGCAACTGTTACTCTCCCCCTTCCCCTCCCTTTTCTCCCCTCCCCCTCCCCCTCCCCCTCCTGGCTCAGGAGGCTGACTGAGTTACACAGAGGATCTGTATCATCCCAGTGTCATCAATTTCTTGATGCACCCATGGATTCTTTCAGATAGTGGCTGTATACGTCAACCTGGTCATCCTCTGGTGCCCGTATGGTCAGATGCCACGCAGATATTGCTGCAAAGGTATTTTTGAAGATGAGGATACATCTCGACACTGGTATTGTAAAGCAGAACACTGTATGAATTATAGTGGGCCCCATCTCATTAGTTGAAAGCCTTAAGAGAAAAAGCTAGTGTTTTCCCAAGAAAGAAGGAATTCTGCCTCGAGAAATCCTCAAGGCTGGCCTACAACTCTAGTTCTTACCTAAACTCTAGCTGTCCTGTCTGGTAGGTTTCAAACTCCCTAGGCCCCACAAACAGCCAATTCTTTAAAGTCAACCTCTCTTGGAACCTACCTCACCTTCTCTTTCTGCTACCTGAAAAGCTATAAGCTCCATGCCAGGTGGCTCCTTGACCATCACAGAAGTCTTGTGGCCATGGAGGACAACTCAGAGAAAGGCCTGTGTGCCAGAGGCAAAGGCAGCAGACTCCCTGTGTGCACAACAGGGCCACCTTACAGGCCTTGTTACTGAGGGCATCAGGTGAGGAACTGTGAAAACCAACTGCTTGGATCGCCTCTGGGAAAGAGCACTCACTAATGGCTGGGTTTAGCCATGCCCATCACCCTGCTTTTCTCATTACCTGGACAAGAAAGAAGCCAAGCCTCAGAGCCATCTAGAATATGTTGTCATTACCACTACAGGCGAATGTCATGGCACTGCGACCAGTGGGAGGCTGGATGAACGCTGAGAAAGAAGACTCACCCTTAATGTCTCTTCCATTCACAAAAGGGTTGGTTTTAGAATTATAGACATGGTAAAGCACCCTGGTTTGTGTTCACTTCTTTATTTCACTTTCATTGAGGGTATGGTGTGTGTGTGTGTGTGTGTGTGTGTGTGTGTGTGTGTGTGTGTGTGTGTGACAGAATATAAATAACATCATTGTTTTTGCTCTCTTGCTCCTCTCTTGCTCTCTTATTCTCTCTTGCTATTGGCTTCCTTTCCCCCCTCTCTCATAGCCAGCCTCTACTCCTCTCACCCCCCCCCCGCCTTTACTACCCTCTCAACTCCTCTCCCCATGATCTTAATAAACTCTATTCTTTTTTTTTTTTTTTTGGTTTTTCAAGACAGGGTTTCTCTGTGTAGCCCTGGCTGTCCTGGAACTCACTCTGTAGACCAGGCTGGCCTTGAACTCAGAAATCCGCCTGCTTCTGCCTCGCGCCACCACTGCCCAGCTAAACTCTATTCTATACTAAAAAAATAAATAAATAACAATTATATTTAAGTGTCTACATTTATTCTCCCCCTCCCTTACTTCTTTCACCCCCCCACCGTGTGTGTGTGTGTGTGTGTGTGTGTGTGTGTGTGTGTGTGTGTGTGTGTTAACCAGAAGTGAACCCCAAGTGTCATTCCTCAGGTGCCACCTACCTTGTTTTTTAACGAGGGTCTCTCTCTCATTTGGCCTGGAGCTAGCACGCTGACTTGACTTGGTTGCCTGGCCAGCAGGCCCTCGGGGTCTCTCTGTTGCCACCTCCTCAGGACTGGAATTATAGACTTGGGTTACCATATCCATCTTTTTTCTATATGGGTTCTGGGTACTGAACTTGGGCCCTCATGATTGCATGGTGAGAACTTTACTAACACCCTAGCATCATCTATGGTGACTGTAATGACTGCCTCATTGCTAAAACATATTGGAACTCTATCTCAGTCAATTCAGGGTTTTAACATGCAGGAGGGAAAAATGTCAAAGTTCATATTTACCTGATGGAGGTCTTGTGAGGTGACCTAGCGAAGTCACCCAGGCTCATAAATGGCCCAGCTGAACTTTCTCCTGGAGGCCAGAATGAAATCCCACAGCCAGGGGTTCCATCCACACCTTCAGCCTGCGAAACCTGCTCTGTCCTGCTTCAGGCTGAGTACTTGCTACGCTCTCCCTCCATCTCTCTCTCCTTCCCTGTCCAGACAGATGAGTCCCTGCTGCCTACCCGGTGTATATGTCAGCTGGAATCCCTGGAGGGACAGATGCCAAGAGACAGATGTTTAAGGGAGATGACAAGGAGATGCCCATGAGGAACACGAGAGGCAGGGTTGGATGGAATGGGTTTAGAGATCTGTCCTGATAACTGGGGGAGAAGAGTGACGAGATGGATAGACAAGAAATGGCTCCAAGTGTTGCACAGACCACAGAGGCATAACCACCAGCCATAAGGCATTCGAGAAAGAGGAGTTAGGCCCCCTCTGCAGTCTGATGTTGCTTGTAGTTAGGGAAGGGTAGAAGTCACTAAGACAAGGCTCTGGGCTATGTGCTGAGGACACCTGCACTATGGACTCTTGGAAGGGAGCTTAGCAGCATACTCATGCCCCCTAGTCCCTGTGCCGCACAGCCATATTCCCAAGACTCCCTCAGCTTTTCACCCTAGAAGAAACTTAGATGAGGAAGGACGAGAGAGACGGAACTCCCCTGCTGCCCCTGGGGCTGAGGCCCAGCAGCTGTTCACTCCCCCCCTTTGCTCCCATAGCACTCACACTCAATGTGGTGCTTCAGTGTTATGCGGAACTTGCTCCTGAGAACCTAAGCCGTGATGGTGACACCCTCCTCAGACAGGTTGCTGCTGAGAAGTCAGCTCAGGAACTTTGGGATATTCCACCAGGGGCCCCGAGCACATGGGCACCCCTCCCCCCCGGAAGAAACAGGTTAGAGAGCACACAGGCTGGAAGGGAGGGGCTGATTAAGCCCCTGCTACCTCATTCCCTAAAGACCAATCAGTTTAAAAGTCACACTGTTCTGCCAATCACATTGTGCCTAATGGCTGCTACTCTAAAAACCGTATAAGAGGTTCCTGACTGGGCCGTCTATGGTTCATAGGTTCTGGGAGATTGGTTACAGATGTTGTTTTGCTAAATAGACATCACATGTTTATCAGATTGCCTTCTTAAACATGTTTATGCCCAAAGGTGAATGTTGCTGTTAAATTTCATCTAAGTAGCTTCATTTGGCAGCAGGTAATAGTTACTGCAGAGACTCTCATAACTGGCCAAGATGCTGAGAATAAATGACTATTGAATGTTGAACCATAAATATCTATATTACAAAACCCATAAATCTATATTACCTGCCCAAAGCTGTGGAGCATCACAGAAGAGAAGATAGAATGGTATCGGAGACCAACAGGCTTTGGCCTGACTAGTAGGCTTGAGTTTTAGTTTCCCAGACCCAGTGCCTCGGGCCTCCCAGTAATCAGATGGCCAGCCTGCAGTTTTGAGATATCCTGTTTGACTCAGCCTGCAGTTTTAGAGATATCCCGTTTGACGCAGCCTGCAGTTTCAGAGATATCCCGTTTGATGCCACCTGCAGATTTAGGGAGATCTTGTGTTATCCTGTTGTAAGAACAATATGACATCTGGAAGGAACATTGACCTTTTGGAACTCCCCCACCCCTGTCAACTCCCGCCTTAAGTGCTTTTTATACTGCTCAGAAATAAAGTTCTTTGGAGTTTGATAGGATTGCTGTCTTGCTCCCAAAGTATCTCTTGTCTCCTGTCTCTTTCCTTCATCTGACAGTTCCCTCCTCAGACCCTCGTTGAATGTCCCATGGGCCAGGACAGTTGGTGCCCAACATCTTGGAGCTCAAGGAACGGGAAAGCGCAGCTGCCGAAGGTCACTCACGGAAAAGCCTGGCCCAGGTGGTCCTATTGAGGATCGTGTTTCGGAGATGTTCATGGAGTTACCCGACCGACAGACGGACTCCTAGGAGAGAGGTGAATGACAACTAAAGGGACAGAAGTTTTTCACAGGAAATTTTGTTCACAGAAAATTCTCCTTCAAGGCACGAGATACTCGGGTAAAAGGGAGAGTTTGTGTGAAAGCTGTGAAGGGTAACACAAACTTATGATCAGTTTATGTGAAAGCTATGCGAAGTAACAAACTTAGGAGAGGGGTGCTTCATTGTGTGAAAGCTGTGTAAAGCAGTGTAAAGTTAAAAAGGGAGATGTTGTGTGCAAACTGCAAAGTAGCACAGAATCACAGGGCAAACAGTAAGTGAACATGAGATTTTAACAAGGAATCAAGGAGTCCCTCAAGACTCGAGGTACTGAGGTTAAAAAGAAAGATTTAAGGTGTTTGGTTTTTTTTTATTTCATTCAGGAAACCTGCCCATGGTTCCCCAGAGAGGGGACCATAAGCGCCATCCGATGGCACAGAGTAGGAGATTGTTTACAAGACTATTATCAGACATTTGGTCCACAAAAAATTCCTGTACAGGCAATGTCATATTGGAATCTTGAAGAATGAATTAGTACCTTGCTGAAGGACAAGGTGATGGTAAAATGTGTTTTCTGTATGTGTTTGGAGTTATGCTAAAATCTAGAGAAGTAAAGGTAATTCTTATAGGTGCTTTTAGTTTTGGACCCTGACTAGAGATGGTTTATACCCTAGACATGAGAGAATGGATTTAAGAAAAGCAAACCTCCCCGACTATCCAGGGAGGGAAAATGAATGTAAGCTGTTTCAGAGCTCTCCTAGGGACAGAAGGAGTTCGGGAGATGTTCTGGCTCTTCTAGTTCTGGGTCTCTTAGGTAGGATGTCTGAGTCCCTTTGGGACATCTAATTCTCTTTCCTGTCTGTGTATTGTATGTTCTCGGTGCACCAATCTGTCCATGTGTCAAAACTGACTGTTTTATGTTAAGTCTGTGTCGTATGAATGGAAGTTGTCCTGTGTTTTATGTTGAAAAGAAAAGAAAAATTGGTTAAAACTTTATCCACTAGCTATCTACCCCTTGATTTAGCTTAACTTGTTTTAAAAAGCAGTCTTACTTGGCTGCACCTGTGGCTGGGAGCATCTAGAAAAGCCCTGCCAGAGGTTTAATTATCTGCACAAGCCACTCTTAAAGGGGCCAACAGCTTTTCAGCTTCTATGGTAAGGGAGCTAACAGCTGTTTCTCCTAGAAAATTTTCTCTGATTGTTGGGTTTAACAAGTAACAAGGTGCTCCACTCTTAAAAGTACAACTAGAAAAAGTTAAATTTTGTTTGATCTAAATGAGTAAATGTGTAGTCATTTCATTTTTGCTTCTGATTGGTTTTAAAAGTATAAAAATATTCTACATGTCTTGGTTATTGAGTATTGGCTTATAAATTATTGGGTATGATTCAAAATATGTAACTTTGGTAACAAAAAGTGGGCTTAAAACTGGTAACTTAGGGTTTGAGTCATTTTAGACAGCAAAACGTGACATGAGCCAACCCAGGGGAACAGGTCTTTAAAGATACATTTAAATCAGGTAATATTTTATGTAATCCTTATCCTAGAAATCAGACTAAGATTTAGAACAATATCTCTTTAAGGTATTGAAAGTTATACTGTCATACATTTAGATATGAGAACTGACAGCAAAATTTTGTAATGTAAAAGTAATACTCTTGATGTTGATTTTTATTGTTTCCAAAGTTATGGTAGTGCTCTGATGTTACAAGAGAAACTTAAAAATTATAATTAAACTGCCAGTGTTCCATTAGCTGCAGCTTGCAGTTCAATCACAGCCTCAGGAAAAACAGCAGGTGGAATTTTGGAGCTCGTCTAGCTGGAGTTCCTTTTGTTACACAATTGGCTTATGAGAATGCTAATGCAGCCTGCCGTGCAGCTATTAGGCCATACAGAGCAAGACAGGATTAGCTGGATATATTCATCTTCGTACAGAAATCAGACTCTCATACAATCAGGGTCTGGCTATGACTTGCTGCCTTACAAGGGACCACTGTGCAAACAATGCTTCCACAGAAATGAGGGAATAAAGAAGTTTTAAATGTGGAGGTTTGAGTCATTTTAAAAAATGATTGTTCCAGGAACAGAGCCAGGAGCGGACAATCAAGTCAATCCCAGGAATCTGTCCTTGGTGCAGGAAGAGTAAACCTTGGGCCAGGCCTCAGGAAATAGGCCCAAGTAAGAAACATTTGCATTTGAGTTAGTGCAAAACTCAGAGCAACCTCTGCAGAAGCTTATGTGGAATTCCTTTTGTTTTAACTAGCCCCTACAGAAGTGCTTGCTCTTTCCTTGGGAAGGAGGGGTCAGCCTCAGATCCCAAGGCACTCACAGCAGGCCACTTTATCCAGGTGTTATAAATAATTATGGCTGCTTTCCCTATGGCATTAACAACAGACTTGCTTAACTTGTTTGGTTTCCCTGATGTGTACTGAGTTCAATCACTGATAAGAAACCTAACCTTAAATTAATAATTGTAGAAAGTTTTGAAGGATTAATAGACAGTGGAGCTGATGTACTCACTCACCTCCAAGGGATTGGTTATTCCATTGATTCGAAATAAAGTTCAAAATTAATATTTATGAAAGGTTAAGGAGGCTATGGAACTTGTGAAGGCATTAGAACCTGGCTTGCCTATTCTAGCTGCTATTCCAGGAAATGCATATAAAATTATTATATATTTGGAAGATTGTTTTTATACTGTCCCTTTACATCTTTATGATTATAAAGAGTTTGCTTTTAGTGAGTTTGTAATTTTGAAGAGCCCATGAAGTGATATCATTGGAAAGTTTTGCCTCAAAGAATGGCTAATAGCCCTACATTACTTTTTAAAAGTTTTAAAAAGTTGTTAGGAGATATTAATTGGCTAAGACCTCATCTTAAATTCATCACAGGAGGACTTAAGCTTCTGTTTGATAACAAGGGATATGCAAATTCTAATTCCCCTGTACAGTTAACTGATGAGAGACAAATAGCTTTGCAGATAGTAGGAGAAGCTATTGTTCAACAACAGATACATTATATAAAATATAGATCAATTGTTGGCTATTTGCATTATTGCAACTCATGTGCCCCCAGTAGTTCTTTGGCAAAAGGGACCATTAATATGGATTCACCTTTCCTCATCTCCAAGTGAAGTTTGAACACCCTATTATGAAGCAGTTGCTGTGTTAATATAGAATTGTAGGATAGAATCATAAAAGTATTTTGGGAAAGAACCTGATGAAATATATATTTATTCTTTATTCTAAACATCAATTAAGTTGGTTATTGCAAAATACTGATATTTGGCCTATTGCATGTACAAACCTTTCAGAAAAAATTGATAATCATTATCCAAAAGATAAGTTGTTACAATTTGCCTCTATACATGCTTTTGTATTTCCTGTAAATTTATACATACAGCCAACAAACAAACTCTTTACATCATCAAAATAGCAATAGCTTGAGATAATAATTTGGTATTTTTAGATAATGTGCATGTCAAATTGTAAAGACTTGTCCTGAATGTCCTCAAAAAATATAGTCATTGCCTACATTGTTTTTCTATGCTTGGTGTTCCCAATCAGATTAAAACAGATAATGGAACTGGCTATTGCAGTCAGGCATTTTAGATGTTTTGTTAACAATTTTATATTAGTCATATTACTAAAATTCCTAATTTTCCTCAAGGACAAGGTATTGCAGAATAGGCCCATGGAACGTTAAAACAATATCTCTTAAAAATAAAACAAAAAAGGGGGAATCATATCCCCTACACCACAGAAAATTAAAATTTTAAAATTTGGATGCCAAGGAATTCTCTGCTGAGTGTCTATGGCACCCTACAAATAGGCATATTTATGCCTAGGTGAAATGGAAGGATCCACTTACAGGCATATGGCATGATCCAGATCAGGTATTTAATATGGGGAAGAGGGCATATTTGTGTTTTTTTCTACAGGATGCTAAAGGAACATGCTGGCTGCCAGAGTGATTGGTAAGACATGCTGATGCCGGGACAAAGAATGATGCTGACCGTGAGTTTGCTGAGTGCCCTGACAATGGTGACAGAAAAGCTGTATTGGACATTTGTTCCTGACCTACCTTTGCTTGCCTATATCCCAGATTGGATAAGCTGCCTTGCCTCAAGATTTTCAACCTTGTGGGACAGAGAAAATATAGACAGTAGAAACTGCTTCTGGAGATTCTCAAAGACATATTTGGAAGTTAGCTGCAGTTCTCTATGATGTTATGTTAGCAAGAGATAAAGTTGGAACAAGATCTGTATTTTGAACAAGTGTTAGTACATGTGTTAAGGCGCCTAATTTTTTATTAATTGATCATGTTAAAATTTTGTTTCTTCTACAGAATTTAATGTAAGTTGTATTGATTGTACACTTTTTAACTGTGTTAGAATGTTGAAATCTGGCATGTCTGTTGTGGTGGTCTATCAACTAGCCTTTGTTTTATTGCTTGTGAATTTTACAGGACCTTGGTATTCTAAAAAAGGCTTACAAGTACTGGAAGAAGCGAGTCAGATTCTAAAACAGACACAAGAGGGTAGTGGGTTTGATTATCACTGATATAGCAGCTTTAATTACATTAACGGTTAGCACCACTGCTTCTACAATTGTTTCAACACAAGAAGTTAAGACAGCTACCTTTGTTAATCATTTAGCAACAAATGTTACTAATGATCTGAGTATTCAGAGGATTTAGATTGGCACTTAGAACAGCAGATTGACTCTGTGGCATCCGACCTTTACAAATTCATTATCACTGCCTCCATCTACTTGATCGTGGAATTGTGGTGCCTGAAGCCGATGATTCTCCTTTAGGAGCTGCATAAAACTCAGATTTATGCACGCCTGCTTGTGAGCGGCGTGGGCATCAGCAGGGGTGCGAGGCTAAGCACCCCAAAGGGAGGATGCTATACTCTGCTTCTGAGTCCCTTGAGGAGCAAACCTGATTGCATAGAGGTTGGTGTTGAGAAGGCATCGCCCAACAAGTGAGCCTTGACCCTCTCCTCATAAAAAAGACACTGTATGATGATGAGGATCAGGTCCCTACTCCCCCCCCTCTGATTAAGGCCCCCATGTTTCTAAACAGGTTCCTTGCTATTCGGCTTATTTCTTAAAACAAAAAGGGAGATGTTGGAGACCAACAGGCTTTGGCCTGACTAGTAGGCCTGAGTTTCAGTTTTCTGGACCCGGTGCTTTGGGCCTCCCAGTAATCAGATGGCCAGCCTGCCGTTTTGAGATATCCTGTTTGACGCAGCCTGCAGTCTTAGAGATATCCCGTTTGACACCACCTGCGGATTTAGGGAGATCTTGTATTATCCTGTTGTAAGAACAATATGACATCTGGCAGGAACGTTGACCTTTTGGAACTCCCCCACCCATCAACTCTCACCTTAAGTGCTTTTCATACTGCTCAGAAATAAAGTTTTTGGAGTTTGATCGGATTGCCGTCTTGCTCCCAAAGTATCTCTTGTCTCCTGTCTCTTTCCTTCATCTGACAGTTCCCCCCTCGGACCCTCGTTGAACGTCCCATGGGCCAGGACAGAACGGATGTAAGAGTTGGTGAGAGGGACGGAATAGTAAGGCTGTTTTCTGTGCATGGCTTGATCACTGCACTCTTTTAAAAGTTATTTTTATTTTTGATCCTGTGCGTGTGTGCATCTGTGCATGGGCAGGTGCATGTAAGTGCAGGCGCAGAGAAGAGCATTTCAGACCCTGGAGCTGGCGTTATAAGGCGGTCGTGAGCCTCCTTATATGGATGCTGGGAATCAAACTTAGGGCCTCTGCTAGAGCAATACGAGCTCCTAACCACAGATCCATCTCTCCAGCCTGGACATTACACTTTTCTGCTCACAGTGGTGAGTACCTGCACAAGACTGGGCCCATCCACACCCTGATGTGGAAACAGTTCTCCTCAACAAGCATGAACCCTTCTAGCTATCACCGTATTTACAAAGACCCTCTTTCCAAATAAGTGGGGCTGGTGGGATGGCTCAGGGTAGAGAACATGCTTAGCAAGCTCAAAGTTCTGGGTTTGATGCCAGAACCAACCAACCCAGCAGCAAACCCCACCAACAAGTAAGTCATACCCACAGCACAGTGGACGAATCTTCACATGTCCTTTGATGTGTGTGTGTGTGTGCGCGCGCACGCGCGCGCACATGTGTGTGAGTCTGCTTGCCTGTGACAATGGAGGCACCATCTGTGGTCTCAGCACTAACTCTGCACAGCCATGCTTGAATAATGATTATATCTCACCTTGCTCCATAAAAAGACTCCAGGCAATGGCTGCTCCCACTGTCTGCCAGGAGTCTTGTTTCTGGTAGACTGTTTTGGGACTGACTTGATTGTTCATGTAAAGAGCCAAATCAGCCTGGGCCTCAGACCTCAGAGTCTGGAATACAACAGGCCCCAACATGAGATGTCTAGGGCCTGCAGGGAGAGGTACCTCAGCTTCATGGGTGCAAGCCTGCTAGCATCCACTACCTACTTCCAAATATCTCCAGACTATAGGAGGCTCCAGAAGCCCTTGAGTCTTCGCATCTGACCAGGCAGTTTCAAGGCTCTGAGAATTCCTGGGAGCAGAACGGTGGTAGGGGGTAGGGGTGGGAGTGGGCGTGTCTCCACATTTAAACACCTCCAGGCCCCAAATGCCTCAAGTCCCTTAGCAGCTCTCAGTAATGAAACAAATGGAGTAGAAGGTCTCCACGTGTGACAGCCACACACAGAAGGGAGCCACAAGGACCTATGGCAACCATCAACCAAAGGCGATTTGCTGCCAATGTTTCAACAGCAACATTGGTGCTGTGAGCTTCCAGGGTTAGTTTTAATTAAGGCAGAGTGGCTCATCTCCAAGCCAGGCCTGGGAATTCGCAGGTTCTCAAGCACTTGTAATTGGGCAGAGTGGCTTCCGGGAGCTGTTGGAGTGATGGAGTTGCCTAAGACCAGCTGTGCTCAGCCCTGTCCCTCAGCACTGTCCCTGGGGAGCCTCTGGAGCGTTCAGTTCATTCTGACCTGGGAGGCAGAAGGGGGGGTATGATGTCCTGGGGCAGGATCACAGGACCCTCTATTCCCCCCTTTCTTCCCTCCCCTCCCTCCTTATTCCTTTTTTTTTTTTTTTTTTTTTTTCCTTTCTACCTGTTATAGCCTGGGCTGTCCTAGAACTCCCTACATAACCCAGACCAATCTAGAACTTGGCAATCCTGCCTCAGAAAAAAAATTTTTTTGAAACAAAGTCTCATGTAGCCCAGGCTAGGCTGGAACTCATGATCCTCCTGCCTCTAATGAGGAGGACATTGAGTCCAGAGATCAAGAAGCATTCATTACAGGTCATAGGGCCACAGGTAAGCACTCAGAACTACTTCTCATACTGCCGCCAGCTTCTGTGGAAAGCACTGTATCTCCTGCTTCCCAAGATAGATGGCCCTGGTCACACCCCATGTCCAGCATAACGAACATCCTTGCCCAGTGAGCATCTACTACGTGTGTTTGTCTGTCACGATTGAATGCAGAAGTGCAGGGGCCCATGGTTGTAGAGGGGTCACTACTATGGTGACACCCACAAATGTAAGTAACCTGGGAAGCTGTACAGTTGCTGTTCGGTGTCCTATCTAGGCAGCCTCTGCCACAGTCACGAGGCAGCACACTGCCTGGGAGCCAGAGTCACTGGCAATAGGAATCTCTTCAGTTCACCACTTTTGCTTTAGAGATTCTCTTGGATCTGCCTCGTGAACAACCTCGCAAATTTCTTCTACAAATCACACTTTATTTCTAACTCTGCAGTTAGGGCCAGGATATGTGTTTCAGGTAAGAGGATCGTGGGAAACACCTCAGGAAACAGCTCACTCCAAGACAGGGAAGGACTCATCAAGCGGCAGCTAATTCAATGGGCTATTTCTACCCTACCCTGTGTGTACCACATTCTCTGGTAGACTAAGAAAAACATTTCAGACCTCACCCGTGTTAGCTTTCTGTTACCATGCAAACATCTGAGGTAATGAAGAAAGGTTATCTTAGTTCAGTTTCTGAAACCCAATGGTAATGTATCACACGGAGGAAAGATGGGGCTTTTTGCTAGGGCATAGCCTTCCCTAGGCTGTCATCGCAATGAAGCCAGTGTCACTGAGCCTTTCTCACTGTGACAAAATACCCCAAAGGCAGCTTAAGGAAGGGATGGTTTATTCAAGCTCACAGCTAAAAGGCACGGGATGGGGACGGCTAGCAGTAGGGGCTCCAGGTGCTGCTCACAGGGTGAAGTCAGGAAGCAGAGGGGGTGGGGAAGCTGGTATCCAGCTGGCTTTCTCCCTTTTATTCAATCTGAGACCCCAGCCCACAGAATGGCTCTGCCCACACTTAGGCTGCATCTTCTCACCTCTATTAACCTAATCTAGAAAGCCCCTGTCTCCAAGGTGAGCTGGCAGGGTGGCAGTGTCTTACCTTCCTAGACAGACAGCTGCTGTGCTGGGACTGTCTGATCTCCAAGGTGTTTGTCACTGGGAGGCACTGTGTGACATCACAAATGAACGAACCTGGGCTCTCAAGACTAGCCATGGTGACTGCCTCACTCAGGGAGGAGGCAGAGTCACGATGTCAAGCCAGAGTGTAGCGCCAGCGCCCTTAGAGCTCTGATTCTAAAGCCAAGGGGCCCATGTTCCTTGTGACCACTGCAGACTCCCCAGTCCTACCCCATGGTGACTTTTACAACCCCCTGCCTTCCTGCCTACAACCTCCTATTTCTCTGACAACTGAGACAATCAGGAGTGACATTTTTTTCTGGTCCCCCCTCACACAGCCCCTGTGCCTTCTGGCTCAGCAAAGCACTCCTTGTTCTACCACACAAGCCACTGTTCCTGCTCTTTAGCAGGGCACACGTGCCCCTTTCTCAGATGTGATGCTCTCTACCTTACCTGAACTTTGGAAGCCCCCGAGGGCTTTGGGAAGCTCAGATGGGAAATCCGAAGTGCCAACAAGTTGATCTTTACATTGTCCCACTGGCTCCCAACACTGCTCCTGCCCCCCCCCCCGACTCCGCACCCCCTTGGCTCCCGTTCCCCTCTCTGCTCTCCTTCACAGCAAAGTCTGTCCAGCCTGCCCACCTCTCACTTCCTTCCTGCTTTCCTCCCCAGTGCCTGCTCTGATAGGACTTCCTGCCCAGGCACAAAATGCTATGCTACTTTGTGGCTAATCC
>CM052700.1:145228476-145243922 GCA_028551405.1 Uromys caudimaculatus
CAGCTGGTCTCACCCACAGTCCTATTCTTTGCATGGACTCCTGCCACCCTGCCACCCAGCCACCCACATTCATGACTCCAACCTGGGGCACTTTCCCTCCCTCCTGAGCTACAGCTCCTGGGTGTAAAGTGAAAACATCTTGCCAGCTCCCTTGGGCTGGAAATTCTGGTCAGACTCTTCTGCCTGGGTTCTGTCTTGTTGCTTAGGTCTGGCCAGTCTTTCTGTTGCTCAGGTCCAATCCGAGTTGCCCCAAGTGCTTTCCTCCTTCATGTTCATGTCCATCAATCAGCAGGTTCGCATGTCCTACTGACCAAAGGTCTCCAGGTCTACACCGCCACCCTCCTGCTGTGCCTGCTCAGTTCAGACTGGATCAGCTGCTGTGTAGTAACCACTTTCCATTCTTACCCTGGCCCTACAACAGTTACAGTGGTCCCTTGCCAGTTGCTACTTAAAGGCTCCTCTCCCCACTCATAAAACTGGGGTCTCCACAGAAGCTTGTGTGTGTGTGTGTGTGTGTGTGTGTATGTGTGTGTGTGTGCATGTGTGTGCATGTGTGTTGTGTGTGTATGTGTGTGTATATGTGTGTGTACATGTATATGTGCATGTATGTATGTGTATGTGTGTGCATGTGTGTATGTGTGTATGTGTGTGTGTGCATGTGTGTGTGTGTGCATGTGTGTATGTGTGTGCGCGTGTATGCATGTATGTGTGTGTGCGTGTGCAAGTGTGTATATGTGTATGTGTGTGTGCATGTGTGTATATGTGTGTGCATGTGTGTATCTGCGTGTGTGTGTATGTGTGTGCATGTGTGTTTATGTGTGTGCATGTGTGTATCTGCGTGTGTGTGTATGTGTGTGCATGTGTGTTGTGTGTGTATGTGTGTGTATCTGCATGTATGTATGTGTATGTGTGTGCATGTGTTATGTGTGTGCATGTGTGTATGTGTGTGCGTGTGTGCGCATGTATGTATGTGTGCATGTGCAAGTGTGTATATGTGTATGTGTATGCATGTGTGTATATGTGTATGTGTGTGTGCATGTGTGTATATGTGTGTGCATGTGTGTATGTGTGTGTGCATGTGTGCATGTGTGTATATGTGTGTGCATGTGTGTATGTGTGTGTGCATGTGTGTATGTGTGTATGTGTGTATATGTGTGTATGTGTGTGCATGTGTGTATGTGTGTATGTGTGTATATGTGTGTATGTGTGTGCATGTATGTATGTGTGTGTGTGCATGTGTGTGTGTGTGCGTGTGCAAGTGGAGGCCAGTCCTTTACCTCCCCAGCACTAGGATTGCAGGTGCACACACTGTGCCCAGTTTTTGTCTGTTGTGTTTTCTTCAATGTAGGTTGTCTTAGTCAGGGTTTCTATTCCTGCACAAACATCATAACCAAGAAGCAAGTTGGGGAGGAAAGGGTTTATTCAGCTTACACTTCCAATTGCTGTTCATCACCAAAGGAAGTCAGGACTGGGAACTCAAGCAGGTCAGGAAGCAGAAGCTGATGCAGAGGCCAAGGAAGAATGCTGCTTACTGGCTTGTTTGTTTCTTGCTTGCTTCTCCTGGCTTGCTCAGCTTGCTTTCTCATAGAACCCAAGACTACCAGCCCAGGGATGGTACCACTCACAAGGGGCCCTCCCCCCTTGATCACTAGTTGAGAAAATGCCTTACCGCTGGATCTCATGGAGGCATTTTCTCAACTGAAACTCCTTTCTCTGTGATAACTCCAGCTTGTGTCAAGTTGACACAAAACCAGTCAGTACATAGGTTCTAAGGATTAAACCAGTTCCTGGTGCTGGTACCACAAGCACTCTGGACAGTGAACCATCTCCCCAGCCTTCTACACCGGCCCTTGTGATTCCCCCCAGCCCCCACTACTCTGACACCACTTTCCCTGGGAAGTCCTCCTAGACCGCCATCTACAGAGAAAAATCCCCTTTCCTGGCATCTCCATCCATCTTTCTTTGCTTCCTTTCCCCATAGTGCCTGTCATCTCCTAATACGCTAGGTAACTTTCATACATATTACACTGGCTGTCTGCTCCAAAAAAGGTCTCAAGCCCTTTGAGGACAGAGTTGCCTGCTCTGTCTAGCGCTCCAGAATCAAGTGCAGGGTCTAGCCTGCTGCAGGTGCTTGGAATATGTCTGCTGGATGAACGAAGGTGGCACATTCTCAGAGTAAGTGCTTCATGAAGGAAAGGGGGCACTGTGAAGGTCAGCAGCCACCATCACTAATGCTTGGCCTTGAGACCGCATCACGGAGACCTGATGGTCTCTGAAAGGGCTAAGCTCCATAATTGTAACACTACTTGGAAAAACCTCTGAGAATGAAATCCCAGCGACACTCTCGGGCAGTCTGATGGACAAGCTCTGACAAAGTCCAACTCAAGGTCAGGGCAGGAAGCTGGGATATGAGACAGACAGCTATCGGTGGAGCTGGGTTGGTGATGGCATTTGGCAGGGCCAGGGCTCCAGATTCTGGCTTCTGGCGTCTTGGTGCTGTTGCAGAGAGTTCCTAAGATCCAGAGGTAATGGACATCCACAGGGAAACAGTATTCATTGCGCATTACAACAGAGCAGCACACATGAACTCAAACCAGCTGGGACTGCATGCACAGGACCTGCACAAGATCAAGCCAGTCAAAACCCCAGCATGGATGGGGAAGGGCTCTTGAAGTCCCACCCTTAGCTAAAAAGTTACTGGCAATTAATGGCTGATAGGGAGGGAGAATTTTCTTCAAGATGCAACTCCTGAGAGGCTACCGGCTACCATGTTCAGTGGATTTTTCCACACTGTATACACACAGGCAGCAGTAAGTCTTCCCAGTATATTAAAAAAAATTAACAGGAAGTAGGTAAGGAAAGAGGGATAGGGAAGGAGTTAGGAGGGAGTGATTTGGAGGGTAGATTTGATTTTTAAAAATACATTAAAGCATGTATGAAATTCTCAATAAAAATTTAAAAACTAAAATAGAAAAAAACCCTTCATTCACTAGAACCTCCCCCTTCCTCTGCTGGCCCCCGTTAAGGAGAGATGTGGCTTATAGTGAGTGTAATAGTCATGTCACCTGCCATGGCTCTCTGCATGCTATGAGAAATCTTTGGCAGCTGGGGGTGGGGGTGGGGTGGGGGTGGAGAAAGCCTGCTGATCAGTAGTCCCTAGAGCAGATCCCTGGTGATCATGCGTCACCATGACGACAGCGCCATTCCAGACAGAGAGGATTTGAGTCCGTGAGATGCAGACCTGCCGTTAGCACTTTTCAACCTCAGTCTGAATTGTGGAAACCACAACCTTTGCTCTCAGGATCCCAAGGTAGAAGCCATAGAGTCACCTTCAGGAAAGGTGGGGCTGGGGAGCAGTCTCCGCAGTTCAAACTCTCTCTGAAACACAGCTCCTCCCCCACCCCTGCTTTCAGCTTCCTAAACCTGCTTCTCCCCTTTTTAGCCAAATTCTTACCCAGAATTTTATAAATGCCTCAAGAATACCAGCATGTAAACCAAGAAACTGGAGGGTGAAATAGCATGGGATGTCTAAACTGAAGCCAGTTTGTTTGGAATGGCTTACATTTATGGGTAAGGGTAAGGCGGAAGATACAAGGCTAGCTCTCATCCATCACATAGCAGGAGGTGCTGGGCAAGTGCCTTAGTCCCCTCATCTGTCAAACAGAGAAAGTGACGCTGCACACCTGTGATCTCAGCACCTGTGAAGTGAAGGCAGGAGGATCAGGAGTTCAAGGCCAGCTATGGCTACATACTGAATTCAAGTCCAGCCTGAGATACATGAAAATCTATCTCAAAAAAGCCCAAACAAAATAAACCAAAGGAAGCAGCATAGCCTTGCAACCTCTGGGGAGAGGTGATTAAAGGCAAGGGCAACTGAGCAGTTAGTGTGGAGAGAGCTGGAGATGCTGCCGACAGAGCAGCTGCCTGCGCTGAGGGATGGAGGTCCCTGTGACCTGGGATAGCACATCCTAGGCTGGAGAGAAGCTTCGCAGTCAAGAGCACTTGCTGCTCTCACAGGGGACCTGAAGACTGTGTCTAGCACCCATATCAGGCAGCATGGAGTTTGTGCTAGTTGGTTCAGGTCAACTTGACACAAACCTAGACTTATCTGGGAAGAGGGAATCGTAAATGAAAAAGAAAAGAGCCTTTGAAAGTCTACAGGGTTTTTTCTTGGTTGGTTGTGTGGAAAGGCCTGTCTACTGTAGGTGGCACTGCCTCTGGACAGGGGTCCTGGACTGCATAAGAAAGCAGGCTGAGCTGGCCATGGGGAAGATCTCTCTAGGTCCCTGCCTTAGTTTCTTCAGTGATGGGGTGTGATGTGAGTTACAAAATGAAATAAAGCCGTTCCCCTGGAGGCCTTCTGGCCACAGTGTTTTCATCACAGAAATAGAAACCCTAAGACAGATGTCTTCCCATTTTCTGGTGCTGTCTTCAAGTTCTCGCTGTAGACATCCTTCGTGTCCTTGGTAGGGTCAGGCCCAGGAGCTACGTGTGTGGAGCGGGGTGCTACTGTCAATGCGTTGTTTCCTGGCTTCTTTCTTAATATGTTTTTCATTGGTATATAGGAAACCTGCTACAGATTTTGGTGTGTTCACTTCATATTTTGCCTCTTTCTTGAAAGTATTCATCAGTTCTAAGAGGGTTGGAGTCCTTTTTTTTTTTTTTTGGTTTTTCGAGACAGGGTTTCTCTGTGTAGCCCTGGCTGTCCTGGAACTCACTCTGTAGACCAGGCTGGCCTCGAACTCAGAAATCCGCCTGCCTCTGCATCCCCAGTGCTGGGATTAAAGGCGTGGCCACCGCTGCCCGGAGGGTTGGGGTCTTTAGGGCAGTGGTTCTCGACCTTTCGGAGCTGAGTGAGCCTTCCACAGGGGTTGCCTAGAACCATTCTGTACACCAGATATTTACATCACAATTCACATCAATAGCAAGCTTCCAGTTCTGAAGTAGCAATGAAGATAACTCTATGGCTGGGGTCACAGTGACTGAGGAAGTGATTTAAAGGGCCGCGGCACTAGGAGGGCTGAGAAGCACCACAGTAGGGCCTTATGAGTAGAATCATGTCAGTTGCAAGCAGCGGCCTTCTCTATCAGTGACCGTCTCGCGGCTCCTCTGCCTTACTGCTCTGGCTGAGACCTCAAGCACTTCACTGAATAGACATGGAGAGCGTGAACACCTTTGTCTCCTTTCTGCTCTGAACTAGGAGAGCTCCTCTGAGTTTTTCTCCACTTACTATGATGTTGGCTACAGATTTCTTGTATATAGTCTTTATTATTTTGAGATAAGCTCCTGCTATTCCTAGCCTCTCCATGACTTTTACCATGAGGGACGTTAGATTTTGTCCAAGTCTCTGTCTTTGAATCTACTTATGTTAGGGCTAACATTTTTTGATTTACAAATGTTGAACCATCCCTGCACCTCTGGAATAAACCAACTCAGTCATGATGAATGATCTTTTTCAGTATGATTTTGAATTCAGTTTACTGATATTTTATTAAGAATTTTTTCATCTATGTTTACCGAGGAGACTGGTCTGTAATTTCCACTTTGTTGCTGCTGTGGCCCGACTTGAGGCTTGTTCCACAGGGGGAATTTATACCAGGTACTGCAAACATGGTTAAAACCCATGGTTTGTGAAATCATAGGCAAAGGGAAGAACCAACTGACATTTTTTTCTAAAAGGTCAAGTTATCAAACCGACTTCTAAACATTTCTGTTTCTATCTACAGATGTGTGCTTTTCCCAGTTGTGGTCAGAAGAGCTTCTTAACACAACGGGTATTGGGGAATCCAGAGACTCATTATTTCAAACTCTGAGAATGAGTGACTTTGAATGTTCAGCCTTAGATGGAACCACGCACACCGGGATCAGGAACTTATCAGAAGAGAGAACAGAAAGGACCTAAGGACTAGAGGCTGGGGGAAGGGCGGTGGAACGCTGTCTGTTGGACGCTGGTTATTGCGTACATGAACTCACAGAAGTTGTGGTTTCCTGAACAAGGTCTTCACGAGATCAAGCCAGTTAAAAATTCCAGTGTAGAGAAGAGAGGAATTCCGAACCCCACCCCTAGCTCAGGATGTATTAATAGTTGGTGGCTGTTGGGGAAGGAAGGCACATTTTCTCTAGGGAGTGGCCACTGGCAGGTTCCCCAGTCCCCAAAGAGTGGCTCCATATCCATGTGCACATGGGCTGTACTAATTAGACTTGGTGGTTTAAAGAAATACATTAATACTTTTTGTACAATGCAGATGTAGTTTTTAAAGGAGGACATGACACGGGAAGGATTTGTGATGGGAAGGACCTTGCAGTGGATTAGAGGGAGTGAGCCGTGAACATGACGACGATATAATACACACGTGATGAAATTTTCAAAGAATTTTTAAATTTTTCATTTAAAAAAATATTTGGCTACAGTCATTGTGGACTCTGGGTGAGAGCTGTCATCTACAAGGTTGCTTGAGTCAGCCTGACTTGCTGCAGGAAGGCCAGGAGGTGTTTCCCACGGCACTGTGGCTCCTCTGTGCCCCACAGTAGCATTCATTCCCAAGTCTTTCCTTTTTTAAAGAGTTTGTGTGTGTGTGTGTGTGTGTGTGTGTGTGTCTGTCTGTCTGTCTGTCTGTCTGAGTGGCATGGACTTTGAGGCCAGAAGCGGTCCCTCTTCCTGGAACTGTAGGTACAGGGAGTAGTGAGTGCTGAGAACAGAACTCAGGTTAGGCCAGGCTCTGAATATCAGGAGTCTGCAAAATCCACTACTCTCCAGAATTCAAGATACATTGTCCTTAGAAATTGCCTTGGCTTCAGCTCTGCTCTGTGATACTGACTGTGAAAGTTCTGAGTAGTTCCCATCTTACCTGACCGAGGCCTGATAGCTTTAGGCTCAATATTTAACCCTTTAAATGCTGTGATGCGGAATCCTTCCCTCTCCCACAAAATTGCTGACTACAGGACTTGACAGTGGGGTCAGTTGTAACGGGGGGGGGGGGCTTTGCCTTCAGGAGGCCAGTGTGAGAGACACAGGCAAATCCAGGAGGCTTCCTGTAAAAGGCAGAGTAAAGGCAGCTGCTCCGAGAGTAAGCTGAACACAGATTTTTGTTCTTGCTGTTTGTCCCAATACAAGCCTTGTCCATTGTTTGTTTGTTTGCTTGGTTGGTTGTATTTTTGTTTTTGTTTTTGAGACAGGGTCTCTGTGTTGTAGCTCTAGCTGTCCTAGAACCCCCTCTGTAGAACTCACAGAGATCTACCTGCCTCTGCTTTTGGGGTGCTGGGATTAAAGCCACACCCTCTTTAGTTTTGTTTAGAGACCCTGTTTCACACAGCACAGGCTGGTCTCACACTCACTCTCTAGTGAAGACGACCTGGAACTCCTGCTCCCATTTCCTGGTGGTGGGATTACAAGCTTCTGCCATGGTGTCCAGGTCAATTATTAACTATTTAAACTGTTGACTACTTATTTACTTCATTAAGATAGCTTGTGTACAGTCATGATCCTGCCCTCCCCCCGAAAAACCAAACCAAACCAAGCAGAAACTAAGCGACTGACGTCTTTTGGTGTTTTATTTTCCTGCCTCTCAACTTTTACCTGGAAGGTGGGGGTGGGTTCATGGTCCAGCAGCCGCAGTAGCAGGCCCTTGACCCTTTTATCCTGGATCATCTACTGACCTTGGTAGTGTGGGGCTCCAGGTTGAGGGATGACTGGGTGGTCACCAAGGATGGAGGCCTTTACTGTAATAATTCAGTATCAACTGGGCTCAGAAAGCCAAAGGTGTTCACTGTGGTGGGCAGAATTAGCAACTGAACCTTTGCAGAATTCTGATGCTGGGGTTAGTGGTCAGGGGTCAGCCAGCTGCTTAGGTGAGGGTATCGCTGTGCTGTGATATGCTTTAGTTTGGTTTACTTGGTTTGGGTTTTAGGCTAGCCCTCTGAGTTCCTAAAACTTCATTATGTGACAGTTAGGGCCCTATTTCCTACCTGAGAAACCACACTCGAGGAAAACACTATTAGAAACCTCCACCCCCTCATTTTCCTACCTCAAGCTCAGTCCTGTAAATGACTTTCAAAGAGACACACTCATCTTGCCACATGATGCTCACATGGCCTCAGGACACTGCCGGCAAGACAGCCATCACCATATGTGGCCCCTCGGCCTTGGACCAGAACCGTGAGACAACATAAACTTATTTTCTTTAAAGGTCTCCAGGCTGTAGTGTCACCTTCTTAGCCACAGAAAACAGACCAGCACAATCATCTGTTTGTGTATCTTGAGTTCACAGAGAACAGTCAGGTTTTATTTAGTGTTTCTGTATTCATCTGAGTCTTCTTTCTTCTACACTAAGATGAGGGGTGGGGGGCAAGGCCAGAGGAAAGTAAAACATCCCAAACGACTTATTTGTTTTACCCAGTATCTCAGGATAACTTGACTTTACACACACACAGGTTAAATGTGAGACTGAAACACTCAGGAAGGGCCCTTGCCTGGCTGCCTCCCGAGAGCACTGAGACCTTTCCCAGGCTTGCTTGCACACCCTGTGTGTTCTGCCTTCATTATGCTCAGACCATATCATGGATTAACAGTCTCTCCTTTGAAGAGAGAGACTTAGTTTTACAACTGATCATATATTTCTCAACTTTAAGTTCAGACTCATTTGTCTGAAGCCTCTTTTCTAGTAGATTCCTTAGAGAGAGGAAGGGAACACTACTTCTCAATTTTGCCCATGCTAATAGGATGTATGCTCTTGTTTTAGATAAATACTTCAGCTTGCGTAAGGTCTGGCTTCCACGCCAGATCAAAGCAAACAAACCAAGTGTGATGGTTTGAGTGAGAAATGTCCCCCAGAGTCGTGTGTACTTGAACACTTGGTCCCCAGTTGGTGACACTGTTTGGAGAGGTTTAGGAGGGGTAGCCTTGCTGGAGGAAGGATGTCACTGGGACAGGCTGTGAGAGTCTAAGGCCTTCCTGTCTTCCCGTTTGCTCTCTCTGCTTCATGCTTGTGGTTGAAGATGAGTTCTCAGCTCCCTGCTCGCTCTGGCATACCTGACACTTGAGGCCACGCCTTGGCACCGTGATGGACTCTTATGGAACCATAGCCCAAACATTGGTCATGGTGTTTTATCACAGAAACAGAAAAGCAACCAAGACTTCAACAGTGTTCTTTACATGGAAAGGATCTTTTAAACTCCGTATGAAGTCTTTGGGTGTAGCAGTGCAGACCTGTAAGTCCAGGCCTTAGGGCGCTAAGGTGTGAGGATCCTTATGGGTCTGAAGCTGGGCTACACAGCAAGTTCTGGGGTCACACAAGACTACAGAGGAGGACTCTGTCTCAATATAGAAAGAGGAAGAGGAGAAGGCGAAGGAGGAGGAGAAGGAGATGATCCTTGGTTCCTATTTCCTCCAAGTGTTTTAACCACGTTATCTTATATACAAAGTATTGCTGTTAAAAACTCTGATAATGGACTCTTTTTCTTTCCAATTTGTATAATCAATTTCTGGTGTTGACCTCTATAGCTCAGTATTACCACGTGCTCTCTTGCAGCGTGTTCATGTAAACATTTTGGGGGCGTGACCACACCCTGGATGCCACTGTCATGGGCTGTCCAGCTGCTGCAGCCCATGTCCCAGCCATGACTCAGACAAGCTCTTCTGGCCTCTCAGCATATGCGCTGGCTCCCCAGCAGGATGCTCTGCTCCAGCCTCCTGCAGCCCCTGACCCCTGTTCACTGAAGGAGATGAAGCCTTTGCTAATATCTTGACTGATAAAACTAAGGAAGAAAAGAAAATCCAGGAGCATAAATCCTTCCCAAGATGTCTGGAGAATGGGAGCTGGAAGTGAATGGAATGGAAGCAAAATTATTGGTCAGAGTTGCTGGAAGAAGGATCACTGTTGCTTTTAACATTACCAATGGCATCCCTCCAACATTTTGGTGGTAAGGCAGAGCCCTCATGGGGGCAGAAAGCTAAAGAGCAGGAGCCAGAACGATATCAAGTCCTAATTTTGTGGTAGAAGTTACAGAGTGATGGCGAGAAGACTTGTTTTGCAGTACCACCATCCTGATGAAATCAGACAAGAAGAGGAGGCTGAGAGTGATGTTCCCTCCGTCACGGAAGTTAGCTGTCAGGCCACTGGCGACTCGGAATGGAAGGATAACGACTAGACACTCAACACAGATTCCCAGGACTGGGCCTCATACGACCACCTAATGGATTTCTTCTTGGACCAGGGGTGTACAACACTTTTGAGGATAAGTCAGTAGAGTTCAGTACAGTCCTAGAACACCAAGAAGTTTTGCTAAGAACCAGCAGAACTGTCAGAGGCTGAAGCCCTTAATTCTAAGAGCAGTTTTGGCTAATGAGCAAAAGCTACAGTGACATGAGAATCATGCTTTGAAATGGCTGCCTGATGTGATGGGATGGGGGAAGCGGGCTTAAACTCTTGCTGCCCCACCTCCACTTACTGTTCCTTTGAACTATAAGTCATGCAGCAAGACATAGGTGGAGCCAACGTCTGAACCTCTCCTGATGCCAGACCCCCATTCCCTCCCCCTCCACTTTAAGTAACTGCTCTTGCTGTGGCAATTTCCAGCTTTAAGAGTGAAATCTCTTTCTGCCATTAAACCAATCTGTATGAACACTGTTGTGAGGGGCTATCGACTTAAGAACAACTCAAGCTCCCCCAAGCAACACACTTCTAGGACTCCCCAGTGACACTTTTAATTCATGGTTTGAATGGGGGAATCTCTGGGTCACACGCCTAGCTTTTTTCTGCACATGCTAAATCCCCCGTCTGGAGACTGATCAACAGAGAGCCACTGTGCCACAGAGAGGAATGCTGGAATCCCACATGGAGATGTGGCTTCTTCTCATCCCTCCTAGATTCTGGAAGCTACCAGGAGTCCTTGTTCTTCTAGGTACATAGCCATGTCTCTCCAATCCCTCATCTTCACAGGTGCTCTCTCTGTGTGTCTGTGTCTTCACACAGCCATCTTCTCCTTCTAAGGACACTGGTCATACTGGGTCATGATGTTCTAGAATGGCCTCTTCTGAACTGATCACAGCTGCTCTATTTCCTTACTGAGTTGCATTCTTGAGTAGTTGGCATGGAACTTCCAGTGCGTCTTTTAGGAGACAAAAGTGACCCCATGATACTGTCCTTCTTCCCACATCAGTGGGCAATCTTTTTGCCCTTTTGCTTTATAGGAGGAATGAGAGACTCAGAGAGCCCTTGTCACATCTGTGTTTCCTAGGACAAATTCGTATGAACACAGCGAGGAGGCTTCCTTGCAGGTGGGTGTAGCTGGGTTCCCCATGAGGACAGCAGCCGCTCTGCTCATGACTCTGTCATCTGCTCCCTCAGATCCCTGTTTCCTAGAAGTTAAGAAGAAGGCAAGAACTGGAGGAGTCAGCATACTAGCAGACAGCCATGGCTCCCCCTCACGCAAGTTAAGGGAAGAGTCTCCCATGGACCCTCAGCATCCTCCATTGGGCCAGCTCCAGGTTTTGTTGATTCTTTGTATAGTTCTTTTTGTTTCTACTTGATTGATTTCAGCCCTGAGTTTGATTATTTCCTGCCTTCTACTCCTCTTGGGTGTATTAGCATCTTTTTGTTCTAGAGTTTTCAGGTGTGCTGTTAAGCTGCTAGTGTATGCTCTCTCCAGTTTCTTTTTGGAGGCACTCAAAGCTAAGAGTTTTTCTCTTAACACTGCTTTCACTGTGTCCCATAAGTTTGGGTATGTTGTACTTTCATTTTCATTAAATTCTAGGAAGTCTTTAATTTCTTTCTTTCTTTCTTTCTTTCTTTCTTTCTTTCTTTCTTTCTTTCTTTCTTTCTTTCTTTCTTTCTTTCTTTCTTTCTTTCTTTCTTGACCAAGTTATCATTGAGTAGAGCATTGTTCAGCTTCCCTGTGTATGTGGGCTTCCTGTTGTTGTTGTTGCCATTGAAGACCAGCCTTAATCCATAGTGATCTGATAGGAGGCATGGGATTATTTCAATCTTCTTATATCTGTGAGATTTGTTTTGTGATCAATTACATGAGGTGCTAAGAAGAAGGTATATTCTTTTGATTTAGGATGAAATGTTCTATAGATATCTGTTAAATCCATTTGGTCCATAACCTCTGTTAGTTTCACTGTGTCTCTGTTTAGTTTGTGTTTCCATGATCTGTCCATTGATGAGAGTGGGGTGTTGAAGTCTCCCACTATTATTGTGTGAGGTGCAATGTGTGCTTTGAGCTTTAGTGAAGTTTCTTTTATGAATGTGGGTGCCCTTGCATTGGGGGCATAGATGTTCAGAATTGAGAGTTCTTCTTGGTAGATTTTTCCTTTGATGAGGATGAAGTATCCTTTCTTATCTTTTTTGATGACTTTTGTTGAAAGTTGATTTTATCCGATATTAGAATGACTATTCCTTCCTGTTTCTTGGGACCATTTGCCTGGAAAATTGTTTTCCAGCCCTTTACCCTGAGGTAGTGTTTGTCTTTAACACTGAGGTGCATTTTCTGTATGCAGCAAAATGCTGGGTCCTGTTTATGGATCCAGTCTGTCAGTCTATGTCTTTTTATTGGGGGAATTGAGTCCATTGATTTTAAGAGATATTAAGGAATAGTGATTGTTGCTTTCTGTTATTTTCGATGTTATTTTTATGTTTGTATGGCTATCTTCTTTTGGGTTTGTTGAAAGATTACTTCTTGCTTTTTCTAGGGTGTAGTTTCCCTCCTTGTGTTTGCATTTTCCATTTATTATCCTTTGTAGGGCTGGGTTTGTGGAAAGATATTATGTAAATTTGGTTTTGTCATGGAATATCTTGGTTTCACCATCTATATTAATTGAGAGTTTTGCTGGGTATAGCAGCCTGGGCTGGCAGTTGTGTTCTCTTAGGGTCTGTATGTGATCTGCCCAGGATCTTCTAGCTTTCATAGTCTCTGGTGAGAAGTCAGGTGTAATTCCGATAGGTCTGCCTTTATATGTTACTTGACCTTTTTCCTTTACTGCTGTTAATATTCTTCCTTGTTTTGTGCATTTGGTGTTTTGACTATTATGTGACCAGAGGAATATCTTTTCTGGTCCAATCTATATGGAGTTCGGTAGGCTTCTTGTATATTTATGTTCATCTCTTTCTTTATATTAGGGAAGTTTTCTTCTTTAATTTTGTTGCAGATATTTACTGGCCCTTTAAGTTGGGAATCTTCACTCTCTTCGATACCTATTATCCTTAGGTTTGGTCTTCTCATTGTGTCCTGGACTTCCTAGATGTTTTGGGTTAGGAGCTTTTTGTATTTTGCATTTTCTTTGACTGTTGTGTCAATGTTTTCTATGGGATCTTCTGCTCCTGAGATTCTCTCTTCTATCTCTTGTATTCTGTTGGTGATGCTTGCATCTATGACTCCTGATCTCTTTCCTAGGGTTTCTATCTCCAGAGTTGTCTCCCTTTGTGATTTCTTTATTGTTTCTATTTCCATTTTTAGATCTTGGATGGTTTTGTTCATTTCCTTTGCCTGTTTGATTTTGTTTTCCTGTATTTCCTGTTTAAGGGCTTCTAGCTGTTTACCTGTATTCTCTTTTATTTCTTTAAGGGAGTTATTTATTTCCTTCTTAAAGTCTTCTGACATCATCATGAGAAGTGATTTTAAATCTGAGTCTTGTTTTTCTAGCGTGTTGGGGTATCCAGGGCTCGCTGTGGTGGGAGAGCTGGGTTCTGATGATGCCAGGTTGCCTTACTTTCTGTTCCTTATGTTCTTGCCCTTGCCTTTAGCCATCTGGTTATCTCTGATGTTAGCTGGTCTTGCTCTCTCTGATTGTGGCTTGTCCTTCCTGCAAGCCTTTGTGTCAGTACTCCTTGGAGACCAGCTCTCTCTGAGAGGAATTTGGGTTTGGAGAGCTGTGATACAGGGTCAGCTCTGGGTGCAGACTGAAATCAGAAGGATCCTGTCCCCAGCTGTTCCTTGGTTCCTGTGTCCTAATGGTTCTGCAAAGGTCCCTCTTGATCAAGGAATTTGAACAGAAGTGGTGGTCTTCCTGTGCTCAAAGGTGTGTCGGCACTCCTTGGAGACCAGCTCTCGTCTGGCACTGAGTATGGAGCCCTGTGTCACAGAATCAGCTCCCTGACCACAGAAGGAAACCGGAAGGCCACTCTCAGTCCCTGTGTCCTGAGGGTTCTGGGCAGGTCCCTCTGAGCAGAGGTGCTGGCCTTACCCCCTGATCATTGGCTTGTCCACACTCCTGGAAGGGTAGCTCTTTCCCTGTGCTATTTGGGTATGGAGCTGCGTGGCACATACCACAGGCGTAAACCGGAAGGCTCCTGTCCCAGGCTGTTCCTCAGTCCCTGTGTCCTGAGGATTCCGGTGGGTCCACACCTTACAGGCTTGTCCATACTCCAGGGATGCTAGCTTTCACCTGGCACTATTTGGCAATGGAGCTTTTGGCACAGACTGAAGTCCCCCACAACCATTTTTTTTATAACCATTTTAATAACTGACAAAATAGACTTCATACCAAAACTAATCAGAAGGGATAGGGAAGAACATTACTTAACTCTTTAAATGAAAAATCCACCAAGTGGATATTGCTATTCTTAATATCTATGCACCAAACACAAGGACATCCTAGTACTAAAATCACATGTCCTGCATACACTGATAGTGGGAGATTTCGATACCTGACTGTTCGAAAGAAAGGTCATCCAGCTCTATCGGCGGCCGGGGACCTCAGCTTGGGCCACAGGGCTCCATAGCCAATTAGCCCCGGGAGAAAGCTACCCTCCCAGGAGCTTGGAAAAGCCGGGGGTGGGGCCAAGACAAGCTCAACAGCTCACCAGGAACGGCCCCGAACCTGCGAGACACAGGGACTGAGGTAGGCGGACATAGAAACCCCCTAGATCCCATCTGCGGCGGCAGGAAATCTCTGCCTGGGCTACCAGGGTTCCATAGCCAAGCAGCGCCAGGGAGAAAGTTACTCTCCAAGGAGTGTGGAAAAAACACCTCTCAGAGAGAACTGGTCTTCAAGGAGTATTGATACAGAGGCCTGCAGGTGGGAAAAGTCATAGCTAGACAGAGTAAGAACAGCTAACATCAGAGTTAACAAGATGGCAAAAGGCAAAGGCAAGAACCTAAGGAACAGAAACCAAGACCACTTGGCATCAACAGACCCCAGTTCTCCCAACACAGCAAGCCCTGGATTCACCAATACGCCAGAAAAGCAAGACTCAGATTTAAAATCATTTCTCATGATGATGATAGAAGACTTTAAGAAAGAAATTAATACCCTTAAAGAAACACAAGAGCACAGAGGTAAAGAACTAGAAGCTCTTAAAGAGGAAACACAGAAATCCATTGAAGAATTACAGGAAAACACAATCAAACAGACAAAGGAAATGAACAAAACCATCCGGGAGCTAAAAATAGAAATAGAAACAATAAAGAAATCACAAAAAGAGACAACCCTGGAGTTAGAAAACCTAGGA
>CM052700.1:145244422-145328943 GCA_028551405.1 Uromys caudimaculatus
ACTCCTCTACTGTTGGTGGGACTGCAAGCTGGTACAACCACTCTGGAAATCAGTTTGGCGGACCCTCAGAAAAATGGACATAATACTACCTACCTGAGGACCCAGCTATACCTCTCCTGGGCATATACCCAGAAGATGCTCCAACATGTAATAAAGACTCATGCTCCCCTATGTTCATAGCAGCCATTTTTATAATAGCCAGAAGCTGGAAACAACCCAGATGTCCCTCATCAGAGGAACAGATACAGAAAATGTGGCACATCTACACAATGGAGTATTACTCAGCTAATAAAAACAATGACTTAATGAAATTTGCAGGCAAATGGATGGAACTTGAAAATATCATCCTGAGCGAGGTAACTCAGTCACAAAAGAACGAACACAGAATGTACTCACTGATAAGTGGATATTAGCCCAAAAGTTCAGAATGCCCAAGTTTCACTTAACAGTAACTGCTGGACTGAGAGTGAGGTCCCAGATGGAGGAGTTGGAGAAAGGTCTGAAGGAACTGAGGGAATTTGCAGCCCCATGGAGGGAGCAAGAGCGTCAATGGGCCTTACCCCCCACACACACACACACCCAGTCGTCCTGGAGTTTGGACCACAACCAAAGAATACACATATATGGACCCATGGTTCAGATCGCATATTTGGCAGAGGATGACCTTGATGGCTATCCGGGAGAGAGGAGAAGCCCTTGGGCCTGAGGGTGTTAGAGGCCCCAGTAAAGGGGAATGTCAAGGTGGGAATATGGGGATGGGTGGGCAGGTGGGTGGGAGGTGGAATTCCCCCATAGAGGCGGGGATGGGGAGGGGATAGGGGGTTTCCAAAGAGGAGACCCAGAAAAGGGGAAACATTGGAAATGTAAATAAAGTATCAAAAATTAAAAAAAAAAAGAAAAGAAAAGAAATATCATCCAGAGAAAAACCAAACAGTTAGCTGGTACTAACAGACATTATCAACCAAATGGACCTAACAGATATTTAAAGAACATTTTACACTAACACAAAAGTATATACCTTCACAATACCTCATGGAACTTGCTCAGAAACTGACCACATACTCAGACACAAAGCAAATCTCAACAGATACAAGAAAATTGAAATAATCCTCTGCATCCCATCAGACCACCATGGATTAAAGCTGGACATCAATAAGAGAAAGCCTACAAACTCATGGAAACTAAACAAGTCAATGGAAAATTACAAAGCAACATACCTAAACTTACGTTATACAATGAAGTCAGTTCTAAGAGGCAAGTTCATAGCACTTAATGCCTACATTTAAAGCATCAGAGAGAGCTCATACTAGTAACTTTTTGGGGGGGGGGGGGTTTGAGACAGGGTTTCTCTGTGTAGCCCTGGCTGTCCTGGAACTCACTCTGTAGACCAGGCTGGCCTCAAACTCAGAAATCCACCTGCCTCTGCCTCCCAAGTGCTGGGATTAAAGGCGTGCACCACCACTGCCCAGCTTCATACTAGTAACTTAACAGCACACCTGAAAACTCTAGAACAAAAAGAAGAAATAGCATCCAAAAGCAGCAAATGGCAAGAAGTAATCAAATTCAGGGCTTAAATTAATAAAATGGAAACAAACAAAAATGATACAAAGAATCAATAAAACAGAGTTGGTTCTTTTAAAAAATTAATAAGATTGACAAATTCTTATCCTAATTAACCAGAAAACAGAGAGAAAATCCAAATTAACAAAATTAGGGAATTTGAAAAGGGCCTATAACGGTGACACTGAGGAAATTTAGAGAATCATAGGACATGCTTTAAAGCCACACTTTAAAACTCCACCAAATTGAAAATCTAAAAGAAAGGGGTAATTTTTTCTATACCTACTACTCACCAAAGTTAAGATCATATAAGCAACTTAAACAGACCTATAACTTCCAGTGAAATAGAAGCAGTCATTAAGTTTCATAACCAAAAAAACCAAAAACCCAGGTCCAGATGGTTTTAGTACAGAATTCTCCCAGACTTTCAAAGAAGAGCTAATGACAATATTCTTCAAATTATTCTACAAAATAGAAAATGAAACAGTGCCTCACTTATTTTGTGAGGCCACAGCTACCCTGATATCCAAAGTACATAAAAACCTAACAAAAAGAATTACATACCAAAATCCCTTATGAACATAGATGTAAAAATACTCAATTAAATAGCTGCAAACCAAATCTTCAAAAAGATATCTACCATGATCAAGTAGGCTTGATATATGTTAAAATCTCAAAAAGCCCAGATATTAAGAAAGCAAATATCCCAGCTAAAAATGGGGTACAGATCTAAAGAGAGAATTCTCAAAAGAATCATCAGGGAAATGCAAACCAAAACTACTTTGAAATTTTTCTTACACCCATCAGAGTGGCCAAGGTCAATTAAGCATTTCATGATGATAAGGATGTAGAGTGAGGGCTCTGTAACTTGCGTTTGCCTGATGTAATTATTGTCTTGGAGGCTTACTGCTGAATACTCTCACCCTTTCTAGTTATTTCTGGACTCTGACTAGTTAGTTCAACTCAGATATTCTGACACAAACACTTCTCTAAGCTGATTGATTAAAGAGGATTACAGCTTCTCTGTCTTCCGGCTGAATTGCTCTGCTTGGCCTCAAACTAACTCTGGCAGTCTGTTCTAATCTTCTGGTTCCTTATTCTCTGGCTTATTCTGTCTTCACCTGCAACCTGACTGTGTAAAATTTTCCCCTCTCTTTCTCCCTCTCCCTTTCCCTTTTCTCTTCCCTTTCCTCCTTCCCCCTCCCCATCTCTGTGCTGCTTGCTTTCTTAAATAGCCTCTTTCCTGTCTGTTTTCCTGAGACTTGGGCATACTACTATCCCTGACTCATTCTGTCAAATCTTTTTCTGATTCATTACTTTGTCTGCCCCTCAATTAGATGTTACTTTCCAACATGGCTGCTTCCTTCTACAAACTAACTTTACCTTCATTGTTTGGGATTAAATGTGTGTACTAAGATTGTGTCTGTATCATTCCAGCTGGATCACATAGACCTAGAAGATCTTTGGATGTAATCCTTTGTCACAGTAGCTATGTTGTTGGATTAAAATTCCTCTGTAGGTTCACTCATCCATGGCTAATGAGAGTGCAAACTTATATGGCCACTATGGAAATCAGTGTGCAGGTTCCTCAGGAAGATGGGAATCAATTACCACAAGATCCAGCTATACCACTGCTGGGCAAATACCCAAGGGATGTGTCATCCTACTAGACACTTACACAACCATATTCATTGTTTTTTATTTATAATAGTCAGAAGTTGGAAACAACTCAGATATCCCTCAACAGATGAATAGATAAAGAAAATGTGGTACATTTATACAGTGGAGTATTACTTAGACACACACACACACACACACACACACACACACACACACACACACAAGATGAAATCACAAAATTTATCGTAGATGAATGGAACTAGAAAAAAATTATCCTGAGTGAAGTAACCCAGACCCAGAAAGATAAATATGGTATATATTTGCTTAATGTGGATATTAGCTGTTAAGTCGATGTTAACTAAGTTATGATCCATAGAACCACAGAGCTTAAGTAGAGGGTAAGGGAATGGGGGCCGTATAGATCCCCTTAGACAAGGGAGGTAGAATAGATAATTACGGATGGATGAGGAAGGGGGCTAGAATGGGAGTGTCAGTTGGATAGAGGGAGAGAAGAAAGGGACAAGGGAGAGAATACAGGGACAGAAAACTAAAATTAAGGACTATTTGAGGGGTAGTATAGAAACCTAATACTGAAGAAGCTTCCTAAAATATATAAATATATGAGGGTGATCTAAACAAAAATGTCAAGTAAGTGGGGGACACAGAGTCCCAGCTGGCCATCTCTTTTCATAAATGAAGTTTCCAGTACAGGGGTTGGTTTTCATCTAATTGAGATGTTGGCCAAAGGGGTCCTATGGGAATACCCAAACAACCTAGGCTGTTGCCAAGACTGCAGGTTGCTCTCCACAAACTGACAACAAGGCCCCAGTGCTGAAAACAACACGTACACAGCTTAATGAACATGCAGATGTTGCCCTGGTGCCTACACAGAGCCTTCGCCATATTGACTAGCATCTTTAGTGCTACTAAAGGAGAGGTGTTCACACAAACCCAGCTACAAACCCTTTAATTTACAATGCTGTCTTGCCTTCTAGATATGTTAATGTAAAAGTGGTGCAAAGCTTGTGGGAGTAACCAAACAGTATCTGATTTGACTTAAGGGCCATTCTACAAGATGGAACCTACACACAACACTGCTTGGGCAATCAAGAACCTGAGGCTAAATAGCCCAGAGACCCAGAGTAAAGCCAAATACTACTGTTCTAAAAAATGTAGCAATAAAATTATTCCTTAAAAAGTTCTACTCTACTCATAGATCAGTGCCTTGCTCGGCAGTCATCAAACAGGCTTCCTCCTGCAACAGATGCAGAGACCCATGGCCAGACCTTGGAACACTCAACCGTAAAAGGGAAGGCTCCATCAAACCTCTCCCCTCAAGGTTCAGGGAACCCTGTGGAAGAGCAGTCAGAAAGAGTGTAAGAACCAGAAGGGATGAAAGACACCAAGAAAGCAAGGCCTACTAAATCAGTTGTGACCCCTTTGGCAGACTTCTATCTCCAAAAATATTTATGTTATTATTTATAACAGTAGCAAAATTACACTTATGATGTAGTAACAAAAATAATTTCATGGCTGGGGTCACCACAACACGAGGAACTATATTAAAGGGTCATGACTTTAGGAAGTTTGAGAACCACTGCTCTGAGTCAACACGACCAATGTACACATGAACTTACAGAGACTAAGGCAGCATACACAGAGCCTGTATGGGTTTATACCAGATGGGGTCCTAGAGATCAAAGGAGAAGCAGACACATACCCCATCTCTAACCCAGAAAGCAATCTCCAATTCATAACCACTTGCAAATGAATAATGTGAGGAAAAAATCCATTTTCAATAAAAGGTAAATATATACACATACACATACATGTACAAAACAAGTTTTAAAAATTTGTCAGGATGCGCCACTGGCAGCCAGCCCTTGCTCAGAAAAGTTCTGTCCAGTGGCTTAAGGACCCAGAGGAAGGGCTGTGACTTTATTGGCGAGGCAGGAAGACAGATGCTGGTTTTGTCCCCATGCAGCCCTCCACAAGGGCATTTCCTTCTTTAGCCCTTTCTCTCTTGGGCTTGCCTTTTGAGGATTCCCTCTTATGTTAACAGGACTCTTCTAATACACATGTGTTTAGCAGACTGGCTCAGGCCAGACCTTGTTGACCTACCCAAGAGGCTCAGCACACAGAAGTCTATCCAGTGATAATATGCCATGTCTTGCAGGTACATTCTTCATGCCTTTGGGACATATGGACATCTTGATGGCATTGGAGTCCATGCTTCCAGATGTACCTTACCCATGGTGCTCAGCTGTTAATCTGCCTTCTTATCTGCTGTGGCACATGCCCCCCCCCTCCCCTGGGTAGCATACTTATTCTTTCTGTGATCTTCTTCCCTGGCATGTGTCTAGCCTGGAGGCTTCAGTGAATTGAAAGGTGCTGAGGAGCAGCCACGGTCATACCTGGATATGAAGCTAGGGTGGCTGTGTGGAAGTCACAGTGCTGTAGACACTAGTGCTGGCTCTGTACAGGTCATCTGCTAGCATATCAAATAGAGCACCAGCAAGATGTAAGCCTGTATGCAAGAGCAGTGCTAAAGAGGCTCCTCATCAGATGTGAGACAGAATCACTGGTCCTAGGGAACACAGTGGGCTTACGATGCAGCCTGATGTCAAAGTTGTTAGAATACTAAAAGCAGTCTGTCTTAGGATTGGTGGCATACAAGTTACTTACTGTGTCACCATTTGAAGAACTGTGGGTGGTATCATTGGAGAGAAAACACATACTGGCCACTGGGAAGAGTTGCCTCTGCTGCACCATTGAAGGAGCAGTGGCTTCTCAGGTATGTTAAGGATTAAGATTGGATCTTGAAGTGCAGACTGGAGCAATGTCTCTCATGTAGACTCGGTGAGGGTCACTGAGAAGAGTGACAGACAAGCATAGGAAAGGTGGTGAGGAAAAGTGGGTGGGTGTCTAAAAGGGCGTGTAGGAAATGATAGGGCACGAAAGCGCATCTGGTCACCTCTAAGGCATCTGGATTGTATCCAAAGAGGTCTAAAGAGTCAGGTAGGAACATCAGTGTGGTGGTGGCAGCCTGCGAACCCATGGGAGGAAGAGACTGGGGCAGGGCACCCATTCAAGAGGCAGCACAAGAAGTCCAGACAGTCAGGAGCAGAGCAAGAGGGTGGATCAGAAAGGAACAAGTGACAAGAAACAGAGAAAAAGCAAAGGGCAAAGCTGGGGACAAAGGTGTGGACAGCTGTACACGTGACCCCAGAAGTCAGGAACCAAGAAGGCTCTGTGACAAGCCTGACACCTGAGTCCTCATCCCATTCATTCCAGAGATGACAGACTCATCCTTGCACCTCACAGGTGATGTCCCCATAAGACATCCCAGTTGGGGGCTCCTGCTGTTCGCTACAGTTTTCCCTTCTGTCTCACCCTTTTGTGTGTGTATGTGTGTGAGTGTGAATGTGTGGTGTATGCAAGTGTGTGTGCCCCTGAGGAATTAGAGGCTAGGACTTCAGGTGTCCTGCTCTATTGTTCTTGACCTTCTGTCTTTGAGACAGGGTCTCTCACCGAGACTAGAGCTGGGCTGGCAGGAAGCGTAGCCATCCTCCTGTCTGTACGCCACCCGTAATATGAGGGTTATAGGCATGAAGTAACTTCCAGCTTCTTATATGCATGCCAGAGATTTGAACTCAGATCCCTGTGCTTATATGAAAACTCTAACCCACAGAAGCATCTTTCCAGCTCAGTGTCTCCTTCACTAGCATGTTTCTTATGATGCTGATATCATTGATGATGCCATGCAAGGGAAGAAGCCCGCATGTTCTGGTTGTAAGTACAACAGGAATCTCCTTGGCAGCCTTGTTTGCTATTTCAATATTGCAATGTAGAAAAAGCAAGAACACACCAAATGACCTTTATTAAAAAACCAAGGAAATGAGCAGCAAACTTTGGAACTGGCCCAAGGTTCCAGTCTCCACTGATATGCCCTGTGTTTATTTACCCTAGACCTTACTACCTTTGAAGAGATCAATGGGCTGTGTGAATGTCAGGCACTTGTGAATTCAAGATAATGGCCCTGCTGCTCTGCTCCACCTGAGAGGTGCTGTGTTTGCAGGGAAAGAACTCTAGTTGTTGAGTTCTGTGTTCAGCTTTGAGATGCTTGTGGAAGAGGCGTGTCTGGCCTTATAGGAGTGGTTGACCATCACACACTGGGACCAAACCCTTAGTTATCCATGGCCCTGAGGCCTCCTGTAGCCATGGGACTCTGAAAAGATGCATTAGTTTTTAAAGCCAAGGTCCAGGGAAGCCAGAGGTATGGATCATTTTGTTTTATTTCCCATTTGAGTAGACCTGCCCATGTATTTAAGGAGTAAGTCTGGATCCACTCTCTGGGTTTTTTAATGGGCGGTATCCATTAGTAGAGAGATGAATTATTGAACACGTTCTAGATTTTGGTGCCCGTGCCCTGTTCTACAGGATGGAGATGCCATGGGGAAGAACATTCTAGAGGAGGAATTGAGATACGGCAACTAAACAAGTAAACATTATTTTGATTTGAGCAGCTGCCCAGCACTTAGGGGTACTGAGCTCTATGGATAGGGAATGTCCGGTCTAGCGAGACCAGAGTAATGAGGGAGGAGGCCATAGTAGCTGAGGGAAACATTGGAAGCAGAACAAAGAACAAAGAACACAGACACCAGCCCCAAGGTCAGGGAGGCCCAGGAAAATGCCAGGGGAAAGGTCAGCCTGGTGGCAGTGAGGACAGGACATAGCAGCACAGGGTCTCCCTATAGCCAAATTATGTTGAGAGAGACTCAGTCTGCTTTCTTCTGTAGCACAGCCACAGATGCAGATGGATGCTGTGGAGCAGGACTGTGACCAGAGCTAGGATTCGGAAAGTGAGCCAGGTGGGAGAATCTAGAGGAAGGTAATAGCACTGACCATGAGAACTTGACTCATTCTGGTTGAGCTGGGTTGTATTTAGTAGGTGGGGAAGGCTTGTAAGCAGCGGTAGGAGATTTGGAAGCTGTCAGTAGTGGACCGGTGCAACCCATCCTCAGAAACAACAAAGCAGAGGCAATAGGCAAAGTTACGAGCCTACTGTCCTGTTTTCCTGGGGCTGCTGAAACAAGCCAAGTCACTCAAAACGGCAGATGGGTATTTTCTCTGTTCTGGAGGACAGAAGTCCAAAGTCAGTGCATCAGGAGGACCATGCTCCCTCCGAATCCTTCTCGGTCTCTCTAGCTTCTGGTCAATCTTCTGCAGCACCAAATTCCTGGCTCATCGGTGTCTCTCTCTAGCCTCTGCCTCCAGTGTCTAATGGCATTCTTCCCTGTGTCTGCCACCCTTGTCAGCCATGGGACTAGGCTCACGTAAATCCAGTGTGACCCTTTTTACCTCATCAAGCCTGCAAAGGCTCTGTTTTTTCAAGGTGCTGAGGGACATGAATCGTGGGGGTCATTGTTCAACCCATTCTGTTCCCCATGGGAAGAGTATAGGAGACGAAACCTGGTCAGTACAAAGCACACAAGTTCTCATGCTCGTTTATAATTATGTTCATGTGTGTGCATGCACGTGTGTGTTTGTGCATGCACAGAAGAACCTTGGCTGTCACTTGTCACACACACACAAAAAAAAACAACTGTCAACTTGGTTTTTGTTTGTTTTGTCTTTTGAGACAGTGTCCTTTTTTTTTTTAAAGATTTATTTATTTTATGTATGTGAGTACACTGTAGCTGTTTTCAGACACACCAGAAGAGGGCGTAAGAACCCATTACAGATGGTTGTGAGCCACCATGTGGTTGCTGGGAATTGAACTCAGAATCTCTGGAAGAGCAGTCAAGAGCTCTTAACCGCTGAGCCATCTCTCCAGCCCTGAGACAGTGTCTTAATTCCAGAGAAGTATTGTTTTAAGGAAAGAATGCTCATCATGTTGCATTCAGCTGGTCAGTGTGGGTGAGGGCATAAGGCTCCCCAAAATGGGCGGAAACAGTAAGATGGGAATGGTTTTAGAGTCTGTGATGCTTAATCTTGATGGTCAACTTGATTGAACTGAGATGCTCCTAGGAGACTAGTTAGCACACCCTCGGGTTGTCTTGAGGGCATTTCTAGAGAGGACTAACCGAAAGAGACACAGGGCTGCCCTTAATGTGGTGGCACCACTCCACAGGCTGGGGCAAAATGTTTTGCCCAAGTGCATGAGGCCAGACAGCCAAGAACCGAACCCTCTGAGGCCACAGGCCAGAGTCAGTCTTTCCTCCCCAGATGCTCCTGTCAGGTGTTTGTCACAACTGCACCAAGGTCTCTTCAGTGAAATGGTGGGGCAAAGGTGCGACGGACTCGGCTTGAAGATTGCACGGGGACAGTGGAAAAATTAAACCAACGAATATAGAGACCGCTTCCCTTGACTCTCGAAAGTAGATTTGGGCATAGCGGGAAAGTTGGAATTAAAAGTTTTGAGGTGCTGATATGGGTCTGAGAAAGACAGCGAGCAGAGAGCATCTACAGAGGGTTAGAAGCTCACATTGATGGAGAAAAGGCAGGCAAGGTCACTGGAGTGAGGCCTGGCTAGATGCCGGTTGGGACTTTGCATACCAGGAGAGTAGATGGCTTCAGGTTGCACAGGGACAAGCCAGGCACTAAAAGAAAGAAGTGTGTCACCACAGCAATGCCATATGGTTAGTCAAGGTGAAGGCATCAGGTTCTCTTTGATGGTGGTCCTGTCACAGCTGAGACCTGGGAGTGGAGGGGTAAGACAGCAGCTAGGGAGGAGGAGATTTAGAGAGAGGCAGAGGTCCTCACAGGTGATCAGGACCGGTGCCTAGCCCATTGATGACACAGGAGATCAACATGGAGGCAGAGTCTTTAGCTCCATCCAGCACCCTGCCTCCTGGCAGGATGTTTACGATTGAATATTGCTGGTGTTCTTCCAGAGACAGAAAGGAGACTGGGAGAGAGGTTAGGCGGTTACAAGGAGCAGTCACAATAACAGCTGGTGAGTGCGGTCAGCGTTGACAGGGGGAGTAGCAGGAAAAGGACACATGCATTAAAGGGATCAGCAGTTTCATAGTAGGACAGTGTTGGCAGGCGATATAGTATACCTGAGCTGAGAAGACAAAAGGCAGCAGCTTAGTCCCAGCACTTGGGAGGCAGAGGCAGGTGGATTTCTGAGTTTGAGGCCAGCCTAGTCTACAGAGTGAATTCCAGGACAGCCAGGGCTACACAGAGAAACCCTGTCTCGAAAAACCAAAAAAAAAAAAAAAAAAAGGAGGCAGCTTGAACCAGTGTGCAATGGAAGCTTTAAGAGGGGACAATGTATGGCTGTCATAGTCTAGAGTTCAGCCCTGTGGACCAGTGACCAGGTGGGCAGGACAGAGGAGGTAAAGGACATGTGAGGTCAAGGGAGCCACAAATCCCCACAAGAACCTCTGATGGCTTGATTTTCCCCCAATGAGACAGGACACAGAAGGCGAAGGAAAGACAGCATTTGTCACAACCACTTGAGGACCCGAGAATGCAGAGGCTGAGGAACTGCAGGGAAGCTGCCTCACCACCAGGGAAGCTGCCTTACCACTAGGGAAGCTGGTCTGACCACCAGAGAAGCCTGTCTGACCACCTGTCTGGCTTCTGACACTAGCAGAGGCCTGAGGTACAGAGGAGAGGCCCAGGAACCAAGGTGACAGAGGCACAGGGCACAGCCAAACCATCTTCCAAATGGACATGGAGTCAAGAGGAAAGAGCCAGAGTTCTGCACCTGTTTGTGAGTTGCGACCCCAGTATATGCCATGCACTCCTGCAGGCAGCAGCAGCAGCAAACATCTCTCAGTTAGAAACCTTGAAATTGGATTTGAGTTGGGAATGACATAACACAGGAACAACACTAATGAGGGACTGAACCCCTAAAACTGTAAGCCAGCCCCAGTTAAATGTTGTTCCTTATAAGAGTTGCTTTGGTCATGGTGCATCTTCACAGCAATGAAAACCCTAACTGATACAGAAGTTGGTACAAGGGAATGGGATGTTGCTGTGATAGGCCTGACCATGTTTTTGTTTGGAGGAATGTGGATTTTGGGACTTTGGATTTGGAAAGCCATGTGGGACTTAATAGACCACTCTAGTAGGAATACGGAAGGCACTGATGCTGAGAGTAATTTGAACTCTGGATATTGTTCTTAACGATGTTTTAGTGAAGAATGTTGCTGCTTTTTGCACTTGTCTGAAGAGTTACTTGAGGCTAAGTGTGGTCGTTTGAATATGCTTGGCCCAGGGAGTGGGCACTATTTGGAGGTGTGGCCTTGTTGGAGTAGGTGTTGCCTTGTTGGAGTAGGTGTGGCCTTGTTGGAGTAGGTGTTGCCTTGTTGGAGTAGGTGTGTCACTGTGGGCTTAGGCTTTAAGATACTCATCCTAGCTGCCTAGAAGTCAATCTTCTCCTGTTTATCTTCAGAACAAGATGTAGAACTCTCAGTTACTCCTGTGCCATGCCTGCCTGGAGGCTGCCATGCTCCCGCCTTGATAATGGACTGAACCTCTGAACCTGTAAGCCAGCCCCAATTAAATGTTGTCCTTATAAGAGTTACCTTGTTCATGGTGTCTGTTCACAACTGTAAAACCCTAATCAAGACACTAAAGTAAAGAGATTTTGATTAATTGCAAAAGAATGCTCAGAAAAGCCCTGCATAAATTTTGTCCTCTGGTTTACTCTCATGAAGGGTGTTTTGATCAGGCACAGCAAGCTTAGAAAGGAAAAATGCAAAATATATGGTTCAATAATTAAGGGGCACCAGGATGTGAAATAGAGCTAAATCCTGTGTTCAAGGATATTAAGTGAAATTAAGGGAGTGGTAACCTCAGGGCAAGATCCCACCCAGCTAAGCTGTTGTTTATGCCTTTGGAGTTGAAGAAAGGGTAGTTATATCTAGGCATTATTATTATCTTGTTATTGTTTTCATTTGGACTTTTAATCTGAAATGAACTACAACCCAGAAATGGAGGGCACATCTGTAATCCAGACCTTGAGACTGGAAGACACAGGCTTTTGATCCAGATCTTGAGGAATCATAGCCATGAAAAATTTAGGCCCAGGCATGGCAGTGCATACCTTATATCTCAGGAAACAAAGGCAAGCAGATCTTTGAGTCCAAGGCCAGCCAAGAGCAAGTTCTAGGCAAAGAAAAGTTTGGATCCAGACATGGTGGTACATGCCTTTAATCCCAGAACTCAGGATACAAAGGTATGCAGATCTCTGAGTTCAAGGTCATTTTACAGAGCAAATTCCAGGACAGACAAGCTTAGGCAATGGGGGATGTAATGGAACAAGGGGGCCGTGTTCCAGCCCCAGCAAGCAGCAGGACTTGGCAGCTTCAGTCACATGACTCTGATCTTAGAGTCAAGAGTAGAAGTTACTACTGGAACAATTGATGCTGGTTAGCTGAAGCTAAGAACTTAGTGGTGATTAAGAAGAGACCAGCATCCCTGAAGTGAAATCTTCTGGGAAGTATTTTCTGAGAGCACAAAGAAGCTATGTTCCAGAGATAGCCAAGGTTGTACCCCATGCTGCAGCTGTACTTAGTAATATATAAGAATCACCAAGGTGGTACTGGTTTTGAAGGCATGAAGGAGTCATAAAGAACAGCTGAGGCTTGGCACTGTGAGAGCCCAGGGAAGGGCATTGGTGAAGGTACAGCCTCAGTTGCAGTTTGCAGCTCACAACTGAAGGGGTCATGCAAAAAAGTTGAGGGTTGGCACCATGAAGGGAGCCTATGAGAGGCTATTGGTGAAGCCTAGTTGCAAGGGAGACTCCAGCAAATTGGAGATGCCAGTTCTGTGGGATGATCACCAAGAACAGCAGCAGCAGTGCAGCAAAGTCAATCCGAGCCTAGAGTGCTATAGAGGGCAGAGCTGGAGAAGTGACCCAAGCCCTTTGGAGGAGCCCAGAAGATCATGTGTGGATCCCAGACATTGGAACAAGAAGCTGTAAAGTTGAAGTTGCCTTGGAGACCCCAAGATGTTAGAGATGTCAGAGTTGTGGGATACCTGCCAAGGAAAGCTGCTAACAGGGAGTGGAACCAGCCCAAGAGAGTGAGTATTGCTGCTGAATGCCAGATCTGCCAACAGCAGTCAACAAGCATGAAAGAAATTGGAGATCTGAAAAGCACCATGACTTCAGACATGGAGACACTGAGTTTGGTGTTTGCCCAGCTGGTTTTTGGTCTTGTTTGGTCCAGTATTTCCTTGCTATGGCATTTTGGAACAGTAATGTGTATCATATGCCATATTGGAAGTATGTAATCTGCCTTTTGATTTGATTTCATAGGAGACTACAGTTAAAAGATTTGCATGACTCTCAGAAGAAACTTTGAACTTTGATCTTTTAAACACTGAGACTGAAATAGACTATGGGAATTTTGAAGTTGGACTAAATGTATTTTGCATTATGCTATGTCTACAAGCCTATGGGGGCCAGGGAGTGGAATGTAATGGTTAAAATATACTTGGCTCATGGGAAGTGGCACTATTAGGAGGTATGGCTCTGTTGTAGTAGGTGTGACCTTGTTGCAGGAAGTGTGTCACTGTGGGGGTGGGCTTTGAAGCTTTGCCCTGCATGGAAGAAACCCTCCTCCTGGCTGCCTGCAGAAGATATTCTCATCAGATCAAGATGTAGAACTCTTAGCTCCTTCTCCAGTACCAAGTCTGCCTGGACACTGTCATGCTTCCCACCACGATGATAATGGATTGAACCTCTGAACCTGTTATCCAGCCCCAGTTAAATGTTGTTCTTATAAGAGTTGCCTTGCTCATGGTGTCCACAGGAATAGAAACCCTGACTAAGACACTGCTGCTATCACTAGGATATCCCCTGGTTTGCTCCAGAGGGTATTTTCCTTTTTTTTTTTTTCTTCATATATTTTGTTTTTTAAAAAGGTTGAAAGACTAGCTGAGCAGTTGGAAAACTGAGGGTGGAAATGGAGGGACCTTGAGAAAGAAAAAGTGGCTGAAATGGGAAAACAGAAGGGGTCACTCTGCTCTCTCTTTTCTGAAAGTTTTGCAGAGTTGGAGATGCAACTGGAGAGTTTGTGGGTGGAGATGGAAACACTTGGAAAGTGAAGAATTCTGGAGAAGAGAGAACAAAAAGGCTCAGTCCTGGTGACTGTGCAAGAGAGCAGTAGGACAGAAGGAAAGACTGCCGGAGGGCAGCCGGGTCAGAGAAAAGCTGAAAAATCAGGAGAACAATAAGATGAAACAGCCTGTCTTGAAAGAGAGGGTTAATCTTGAACCAACCTGCTGCTAGACTTAGAGAAGGGGGGAGGGGCAGGGTTATGAGCTCATCATCAGCTTTCCCAGGATTTGTACAGCATATGCCTGCCAATGGTGTGGAACAAGATTATGATGAGATAGGATGACAGTCTACAGAAATAATAGATCTAAGGTGTTTTAAAGAGACTATATTTCATATGGGATGCACTTGCCTTATGTGAAACAAACTCTAACTTGGCTAGTCAAAACAGAATTATTCCCCAAGACTGGAAGGGATTGTTAACAGCTATACTAGAGGATAGTCTGCTATGGTAAACATGGTGGAGGAAAGAAGCCATGAATATTGAACATCAAAATAGAGCAAAGGGAATGTCAAAGACCAGTTGCTGAGTGGAGGGCGGTACTCTGATATACAAGAACAGATCCAATTTGATGATGTTACTATAGAACAATGTCGCTTAGTGGCTTCAAGAGCTTAGGACAAAGTCTAGGAGCCTGGGGGAAAGTCCACCCAATATACAAAGATTATAAAAGGCTCTGGAGAAGCCTCTACTGATTTTTCACAAAAATTAGTCTCAGCTGTGAACAAAGCCATATCAGACCCTGATGCAAGACAGACATTGATAGAAACTTTGGTGTTTGAAAATGTGAATACTGAATATAAAAAAAACTATTAGACAATTAAAGGCATAAGGAGTGCTTATAGATGAATGGATAAGATATATGACTGACATTGATTCTAATGTGTACCATGCTAATAGGCCAAACTATAGCTTAATTTTGGGAAACATGGTCATTTGAAACAAAATTGTGAACAAGGCATCTCCAGGGACAATAGGTTTTCTAAATATAAACCAGAAAGAAGGTCAAGGCTTCCAGGGGTGTGCAGGTGATGTGGCAAGGGCCGCCATTAGACCAACGAGTTTAGGTCCAAAAGAGATATTCAAGGTAGGTTCTTACTGTCAGGAAAACAACCTTGGGAGCCTGGTTCATGGACTGCATAGCAAAACTTACAAGCTATTTCAGTCAAGGAGTGATATGCAGACTAAAAAACCTCTACTCAGCTTGACTCTAGACTTGACCACTGGTAAACATCTTACTCTATCCCCCAAAACTCAATGTTATAAAATAACTACTGGAGTTTATTTTCCTTTGCCCTCAGAGACACTAGTGATCACCTTGGGAAGAAGTAAATTAACTTTCCAAGGATTCACTGTGCATCCAAGAATTATAGATGAAGATTGTTTCCCTACATCAAAAGTAAAGTTGCTCCAGCAGAAAGAACAGGAGGGTTTGGGAGTACTGGAAAAACGTGTGTTCTGATGATCAAAGGCCAAAATTAAAATCGCAAATAAATGGTATTGAAATAGAAAGGTTGGTGGATACAGGAGCTGATGTAACTATCATTTCACAAAAATCGTGCAATTCAGAATGGCCACTTCAAAAGGTTTATATCCAGTTTCTAGGAATTAGAAAGTTATCTCAGATAAAACAAAGTGTGTAATGAGTTAAATGTGTGGGATCAAAAGGCCAAACAGGAAAGTTAAGGCCTTGTGTGGAGGACATACCCATGAATTAATGGGGAAGGGATCTTTTACAAAAGTGGGGTACTCAGATTAATATTCCTGCAATCCCAGGGGCAGCCAGTGATAAAATAAGGGGTGAAATGATAGGTGCCCCTGAAGAAGGTATTGATATAGGTTATCAAAAACAAGCCCAGACTGTGCTAGTTGTCCAAACACAGGACATAACAGGGATTGAGTTTCCAAATTTATAGGGGGAGGCATTGTTGAAGTACCAATGGCCCTAACCTTAAAATGGTTGACTGAGAAGCCTGTGTGGTAGAGCAGTGGCCCCTAACTAAGGAAAAGTTATAGGCACTTGAGTAGCTGGGACAAGAATAGCTAGAGGCTCAACATAGAGAAAAGTCTACCAGTCCTTGGGATTCACCAATATTTGTTTATAAAAAAGGAAACAGGAAAATAGAGGATGTTAACAGATTTAATTGTGGTGACTAGAGTAATCCAACCAATGAGTCCATTATTGCCTGGTTTCCTTTACCTTCTTTATTACCTAAGGTATAGCCTATGACAGCAATTGATTTAAAAGAGTGCCTTTTTTTCCTATCCCCTTGTAAGAGCAAGTTAAAGAAATTTTTTTTTCACAGTGCCTACTTATAATAATGGTCAACCTGTAAAAAGGTGTCAGTGGAAAGTTCTTCTACAGGAAATGAAAAGCTGTGGGTACATCAAAACTGATAAAAATTAGAACTGGGCAGAAGAGGTCTCCTGAACACACTGGCCACTGACTTGAAAAGCACTTATTCATTGAAAATGTGTTTAATTTCCTGCTGCACATTGAGCAATTAATGACTTAAAACAGAAAGGGGGAAATGTAGTGACTTTTATTTATTTATTTTTTTTACAAATTCTTGAATTTTGGTTTCTTTAAAAGCACAGAAATATTATAAGAATGCTCTTTCATTTTAATCCCAGGTGTGAGGATGTGGGTTGCTTCAGACTGTCCACAGCTGACCATGATTTTCCTCGTGCTCTAGCAGAAGCGTGGTTTGTATGATGTTTGGAATTCCAGGAACTTTTCAGAGAGTGTGTAAATACTAGAGCTCTGTAGGCATGGGGGTGGGCGGTGTTGGTTGTTTAGGGCGGTTGGTTAGAGAGGTTAGTAGCTGTGGTCAAAGAAGAAACAAAAAGAAAGAAATTAGATTCAGGGATCCACCCCCCTCCCCTATCCTTTCTCCATCTGGGGTTAGGGGTGAACCAGGAGTATAAAGGGCAGGAAAAAGAAGACCACAAAGTAGCAAAGGCCAGCTACAAAGCACATTCTCAGTTTGCTTTCATGATTAATAAGCTTTAAATATAAGAATACTGACTGGGGGTGTGTCTCAGTTAGGAGAATGAGTGCCCAGTATACACAAAATCCTGGGGTCAATTCCCCATTGTTGTGTAAATGGAGCATACAGGTGTGTGACAGTCATCTCAGCACTCTGGAGGTGGAAACATGAACAGAAGTTCGAGGTCATCCATGACTACATAGTGAGTTAAGCTAGCCTGTGCTTTGTGAGTCCCTGTCTTCAAAGTGGGGAGGGAAGCTGGAGAGATGGCTTAACAGTTAAGAACACTTGCTACTCTTCCAGAAGACCAGAGTTTGGGCCCCAACACCTGTGTCAGGGAGATCAGAAAATATCTTCTGGCCTCACACATGTCCATCCTCACACTGAAACACACACGTACATAATAAAATAAAATCCTTTAAAAGGTAAAGAAGAAAGATAGGTATTTTACAAGATACAATTCTTCCAGGCGAATCAAAGCTTTTCCATGGATTTGTTAAATATTGAACAAAATAGCTGGAGAAGTCATTAGAGCTGATAAACGTGTTTGCCTTGGCAAAGGGGTGCTCAGCTCCCTGCTTCCTTGGCTTTTCATCCCTTGCAGATTGTGTGCTGGTAGGGGCTGTAATCCACCTCTCTGCAACTGCCTCACGGTCTTAGACCACAGCAGCTGCTGAAGGAGGAGCGAGCAGAAAACGGGAATTACCAGAGCCAAGAGTCTGTCATCGTGAAGCCCAAAACTTTCCCACGAAGCTTGAGGCTCACCCCCAGGCAGAGTGGGTGTGTTCTGGAATGTTATCCTGCACACTGGACAGTCATCAAATAGAAGGAAAATTCATGATTGTGCTAAAACCTAGTTTTTCTTCTTTCATTCATTAATTCATTGTCTTTGTGTGGTAAGTGCTAATTGAGTCGCTTCTCTGTTGCAGACACTGCTGAGTGCTGGGGTCATAGAACAAGGGATGCAGTTGACTAAGTCTAGCAGGGGGTCACAGAGAGCCAATAACTGCAAAGCCAGGTTACAGAGTGCTATGAAAAGCGTACCAGTCTAGGGAAACCCACTCCCAAAGCTAAGGCCACTGGAGAAGTATCAGCCACAACCTTGCTGCTTAATAACAGAATCGCTTACCAATATAACCCACAATAGAAATGGTGGTTGCTGGAGACAGGCACGTCCTAGACTAATGGGAAAGAAAGCATGAGACTGAGCCTAAATGAGAGAGAGACCCAGTGGTGTTTGGAGGCATCCAGGGGAGCTGAGTCCCTTCTGTCCAGCTCTGCAGGTCTGCTCACTACCTCTTCGCTGCTTGGTCTGCATCTGGGGTACTGCCCTTGTAGGATCTACCTATAATCACCCTGACTTCTAGCCTGCGGTTGCTTGGACCAGTGAAAACCACAGCAGAACTGGACTTGGAGAGGCCACTGAATGGGAAGCTATTCATCTCATGCCTTCCTGGTGGGTAGCCTTGTCCTGACTGGGCTTTTCATGCCTCCAGAGCCTGGTGGCTCCCACTCCCAACCCACCACCACCTCTTTGCCTTGCTCAAAAGCAAGGGTCAGAAGGCATTTTGATGTCAGTAACCCCAGGTTGTACATCACCCTCCCTGCCCCCTGTTCTCACCCTTGTAAACAGTTCAGTATTGATCTTTCCTCAAATTACTTAAATGGCCTAAACTGTGGGTGTTGGGACCCTGATGAATATACATCTATTTGGGGCTAGGCTCATTTTTGTTGTCTTTTTGTGTTTTGATAGCTCTCTGTAATAACCACCTTTGGTGGTGCGTGGTCAACACACAACCCTTATTTTCTGTGAGAACCACCTTCAAATCACAGTGTAGCTCAAGATCCACATTTGTGCCAAGTGCCCATAACTGACTGGACTAAAGGCCAAAAGGCTAACCAGAGTTGCTATCCTAGAACGCCAGCAAGACTGTGGATCTTTGTCAGCTTTGCAAAATCAATCTTACAAACAAACAAACAAAAATAGGTAGCATGGCTGAGAAGTAAGAGGAAGCTGTTAGTTCAGAGTCCACTGTGATGGCTAATCTTGGTCGTCAATTTGACTACCTCTGCAATCAACTAAATCCCAAGCTGTTGGGCACACCTGTGAGGGATGTTCTTGATCATATTATTTAAAACAGGAAGACCCACCATAACCCTGGCAGCACCCTCTGGTGGCATCCTAGATAAAAAAAAAAAAAAAAAAAAAAAAAAAAAAAGACATGGAAGAGGAAACTGCTTTGTGCCTGTGTGCCCTCACCTGGCTGGCAAGTCCATCCATTCTGTTGTTGGAGCATTTCGTGACCTGTATTAGAACCTACTGGATTCCAACACAGACTGAAGACCACTAGTTCTCCAGGAGTCCTCTAGGACTCCAGTATCATATTGGGACTCATTAGCTTCATGGTCTGAATAACTATAAGATTCTTGGCCTTTCCATCATGAGACAGCCATTACCTGGACTGCATCCTGTAAGGCGGTCTAATGAGCACCCCCCCCCCCATGTGTGCAGGTGTGTGTATATTCACTCTATCAGTTTTGTTTCTTTAGTGACTCCTGACTAACACAACTACCTCCAGTTCCACCTAAGCCTTGCTGTCTTTAAGGTTTGTAAGTACTACAGCCCTGTCATTACATTTAGCCTTTTGCACATATTAAGTTGAATTCTGCAACTCACAATGAGTTAACTCTGTAAAATGATTATAATTTTCAGAAGTAGGACATAATAGTTGATAGATTTTAATGTTTTATCTTTACATCTTGGGGTGATTATAGACTCACCATAAGTACCCCCAAAAACATACAAGGAGCCCTGGTACTCTTCCCAGTACTGAAGTCCTATCCTGAAGACCTGAGTTCTTTCCCCAGCACCCACATAAAAAGCTAGGTATGGTGGTGCATGCTTGTAATTCCAGCATTGGGGAAGTAGAGACAGGCATGATCCCTGGGGACCCCTGGTCATCCAGCCTAGCCTGATTGGCCATCCTCAGAGCCAATATTTAGAGCACTATATTAAAAAAGCAAACAAAACAACCAACCACAACAAACACAGCATGGCTCCTTAGGAAGCAAGATGGACAGCTCCTGAGGAAAGACACGGAAGTTGACTCACGGCACAGGCACACACAGACAGACAGACAGACACACACACACATACACACGATGTTGCTGTGTCATTGTTAAGTAGACTAAGGTTACTCAGTTCTCACCACATCTTCAGCATGTATTTGTATGCAAATAGAGTCAGTGGTGTCTGATTCTATGCAATTTTATCTGAAAAAATAGACTCTATTTTATCCACCTTCTTTTGCAGATTCCTCGCGGTTTAAATAAAAAAGGAGGCTTCTACATCAGCTAAAGCTTTAGGCCTTTTGCTGAGGCAGCCTTTCAGCAACTAACTTAACCTTGCCTGTGTCCTTACCATGTGGCTAGGTCTTCCGCTTTCTCCTGCATCTCCTTCCAGTTCTCTCACCCTCACTTGCGTCCCTCCTGCCCGGAAGTTCCACCCCACCAACTCCTGGTACCATACTTCCTTCCCCAGATATTGGCTGTTAGATCTTCATTATAACGAATCAGCAGTAAGACAACGCCTGGTCCATCTCTTTGGTTGCCTAAGACATTGAGGGCTGCCTGACCTTCATCTTTTGGACCGGTGTGGAAAAACAAGCAGTTGCAAGTAGAAAACCCAGTAATGGGCCATAGAAATGACAATACCCAAATCCTGCCAGCGCTGAGCTCTCGGCAGATACAGAATTAACAACTGAAAACAAACACAGTGACAAGCCTTCTTACAGTGTGAAGGAAGGTCAGCCTAACATCCCAGCAAGAGAAAAGAGCTTCCTCCTCCTGGCTCCCCACCCCACCCCACCCCCACCCCCGGGATGTCACTAGCCCCTTTCCATGCCTGCACTTGCACTAGTAATAGAGTCGTGCACAGTCATCCATGCAGTGACATGTGGGTTAGCAGTGAACTGCATGTGCTATGTGATAGTGTATTGAGATAACAGACCTGGAGCATTCTTGTCATGGAGGTGTTTGTTGTATCCCTTCTTTATTTAAATAAAGACACAAATGCATCGTTGTGCTACAGTTGTTTACCGGGAAATGCTGGGCAGGTGTGCCACCTAGATGTATCGTGAGTAGGGCCAAACTATGGAGGTTTGTATATGCAAATGCTGAAACCACCTGGCAAGGATTTTCCATAATTTTTCCCAGTTGTTAAGTGAGACTTGACTGGAACCTTTTGGACTGATTTCTTTTTACAAAGTTCAGTGCCGCGGTTGTTGTTTGTGCCAACAGTCAGCCCTCATTTATGATTAATAGATCATCGTGTAGATGGGCCAGAAGTTTCTGAGTCTTTAGCTTATAAGAGAACACGTGTTGTTTCCAGTATCTTGTTCTGACATACTGAACTGCTACACACAGCCAAGAGTGATTTTTACACTTTAATGTTACTGGGACAAATGCCTCTAAATGGTCTCTGGACCAAACGGTGAGCCTACCTCTAGGTTTTTTGTCTGTTTTGAGACAAGGTCTCACTATGTAGCTCTGACTGGTTTGGAACTCACTTTATAGACTAAGCTGGCCTCACATTCACAGACATCCATCTGCCTCTGTCTCCCCAGTGCTGGGATTAAAGGTGTGTGTCCTTGCACTCGGTCTACATTAGGTTTTGTGAGACACCAGTCTCTTCCTAAGCAGCCGCTTCATACTGGCCACCAGCTGTGACCATTTGCCTTCCACTGGTGAGCCCCGCGAGGTCGGTCTCCATTCTCCTTCTCCTATTTTGCTTTTCTGGCTCCAGGGTTTCAAACATGGAAAGAGGGCTGAGTGTAGGCATGAGGCAGGCACAGCACTATCAGGCCAGCAGGCTCGGAGGAGCACATGAATGGTGGACCCAGCATCGGGATGGAGGCTGGCATGCTGGAAAGATGAGTCCACATAAGGACAGAGCAGAAGGTTCAAGGTGGACCCTGAGAGGAGCCCTGAGAGTGGCGCTGGGTGAGGACAGAGGAGCCACCGGAGGTGGAGAAGAGAGAACCACACTTTATCAGACACACAACTGTGACATACAATGAAGACAATATCACACGCTTGGCTGTCTATAGCATGCTACAAGGAGGTTACTCCTCTTGGTTAAACAGTTTTTATAATTATTTAATTTCCCAGTGTATGGATTTGTGATTTGCATCCTTGAGAAAGCTATCCTGTGATCTCCGCATGAGTGCCATGGAATGTACACACAAATTGAAAAATGTACAAATACTTTGTTTCTCTTATTCCTCATCTGGGAGCAAGGTCAAATGTCTTGGTCTGAGACTGGAGAAATGACTTAGCAGTTAAGAGCACTTGTTGCTCTTACAAAGGACCTGGGCTTGATTCCAAGCACCTACATGGTGGCTCATTAACATCTGTAATTCCAGTTCTAGGGGACCTGGCACCCTCTTCTGACCTCTACAGTTGCCAGCCATGTGTGCGGTACACATATATACATACATACATACATACATACATACATACATACAGGCAAAACATGCATTTGCACGAAATAAATCTAAAAGAAACAAATGTTTTGGTCTGAGACTGTGACTTACTGTGTGAGGCAGAGGTCGTGGTAGAGCTGAGACCCAAGTTCTCTGCCACTGCCCAGTGCTGAGCACAGCCTTCCCACGACTACGGCTGTGGCAGTGTCTTTTACCTGCTTCAGTTCACCACCTGTCCTAAGCAGGGAGCTTCTTCCCAGTTCTTGCTTCCTGAGCACAGCGTGATCTGTGAGCCCCAGTCCTCACTGGGCTCTCAGCTTTATCTGTGAGCCCCAGTCCTCACTGGGCTCTCAGCTTTATCTGTGAGCCCCAGTCCTCACTGGGCTCTCAGCTTTCTGCACCTGTTTCGCTCTTTCCACCTGCTTTACATGTGCCCAGTTGGACAGCAGTTGAGAATGTGAGTTTGTAGTCCAGGTGATCTCAAATCGTGGCAACATATGAGTCCTTTTGCATCTGGGTGCCTGTTTCACTGGGACACATAACTCTTAGGTATCCATGCCTCTGTGAGAACCCTCACTGTGCATCTGGACTAGTGTAGGACTCAGTTTACCAGCAGAAAACAATGGACACTCTTCCCAGCCATCCCTAGTCTCAGTCATAAGGACACCTGCTGGTCTCCGTTTCCCTGTCTGGGGGAGTCCTGCACATCCAGGAAGAAGGTCAGCTGCCCTACTGGCAAATGCAGGCAAGGAAGCTACATGGAGAGACAGAAGAAAGCTGTGGAGGTTCCAGTCATCTCATAATTGATGCCCCAGAGCAGCCCAGCCCCCTAAAGGTCACAGCTCAAGGATACCATCTGAGATGCAGGAACACCCCTTGAGTCTGGTCAATCCAGTCAGAATGCTGAATTACCAAGAACCGGAGAGATGGCTGAATGGCTAATTACAGGCTGATCTTGCACAGGATTCAGGTTTGAGCCTAAGCACCCACATGGGGACTTACAGCCATCTGTAACTCCAGTCCCAGGGGATCCAATGCTCTCTGATGTCCTCTTCTGGTTTCCACAAGCACCAGGAATGGTATGCAGGCAAAACACCCATACATGTAAAATAAAAAAGAAAATAAAAGAACTTAAAAATTAAACAAAAGCAGCAGCTGAATGACTGCTGTCTTGGGGTGGAATGCTTCAAGGCAGCGATAGAAGCTTGAAACTGTTAGGGGGTGGATAGGAGCATTCATTCGTCACAAGGAGCCCAGTTCAAGACATGGGAGGCACTATGACGGTACCAAATGATTGATGTACTTATCCCTCCTTTGAGGCTAATCTCTTGACTCTGTTTTCACATGTAGGTCTTGAGCAATCGGAATTACCTTTTGTTCTCAGTGCCACCATAGAGTGGAGGTTGTCTCTGTTCCTTTTTCCCAGCAGCTATTAAATCAGGAGGTGCGGGGCACATCAGGGACTGACTCTGCTTCCACACCACCATTCTCTGGCAGTTGTCTGCCTCCGCTAAGCCAGTGCTGGGCTCACGTGTACGGAGCTATGAAAGGACCATCTTGTGGCCGTGAGGTCTAGAAAGGTGTGATCTGCCTGACTGGATTTAGACCCAACTTGGAAATGTTGCTCAGGGTGTGTCTGTTAGGGTGTTTCCGTAAGGCTCAATCGAAGAGGAAAGGCACACCGTGACAACGGGCTGCACTCTCTCAAGGGCTGAGGTCCCAGACGGAATAAAAATCAGAAAAAGCACCAGTACTCACCTCTCTCCCTTTGCCTCCTGTCTGCAGATGCAAAGTCACAGGCCACCTCATGCTCTTGCCGATATGCCTTCCCTGACTGGTGAGCTGTTACCTCAAACTGAGCCAAAACAAACACACCTTTCTTTCAGGTATTTTTGTCACAGCAAGAATAGTGACAAATACAGAGGGTAGCTTTTTCTTGTGAGACAGGTGTCCTTCACCGTGGCAGCTGGGAAGACTTGGTTTATCTCATTGGTGCCTGGGAGGGAGACTAAAGAACAACACAGGCCTACCTGTTTCTTTGTTCACACAGCATGGGGTCAGCTATCTGGAGTCTGAATCAAAACGAAGAGAGACAGTGGAGGCTGGGTCACTCCAGGAATAGTAACAGGCACAGACATCCCTAGGAAGGCCCTGGGTGCTGCCCTCCATCATCCAGGGACAGTGACTACCATTAGTTGATAAGCCTGTGCCTGTCCCTGACACACAGGGGTCAAGCTAAGTCATATTATAGTCATGTCATTGGGCAATTATGAAGACAAAGTACTCTAGCCAGGCAGTGGTGGCGCACGCCTTTAATCCCAGCACTTGGGAGGCAGAGGCAGGTGGAGTTCTGAGTTCGAGGCCAGCCTGGTCTACATAGTGAGTTCCAGGACAGCCAGGGCTATGCAGAGAAACCTTGTCTCGGGAAAAAAAAAATTGAAGACAAAGTACTCTTTTGCAATGATATGCAGTTAAGAGCGCGCGCTCGCACGCGCACACACACACACACACACACACACACACACAGCATCACTTAAGTCACTCACACACTGAGATAATTGTGGATGGGGCGATGTGCTCACTTTTCACAAACAGATGAGAAAGCAGCAGAAGCCCTACTGTTTAAGTTCTCAGTGAGCAAAGCTCAGGACTTCGATGTGTTGCTGAGCAAACTGAGGGATCTTAGCCGTTTGGCTATTTTAATGTGAAGACAATTTGAATACAGAGTGAGACAGCCCAGGCTATGCCACAACACCCACGAACCTCCACTGTTGTAACACTTCCCACCCTCACCCTCATCCCTTCAAAAGCCAGCTCTGGAGTCGTGATTTTTCTCTCTACTGTTAGCTAATCAAATTCAGCATCTGCTTCTTGCTCCTGAGCCAGGCACTATAACTGAAGGCCGCACAAAGGTGTACTCCAGTACTGCCAAGGTGCTGACTTTCTGGAAGCAAGGGCTTTACAGTTGTAAATCCCGAGTTGAACCTTCCAGACTCATTGAAGGACTGTGCCTGAACAAATGTGTGGTGAGTCTAAACCAGCAAAAGCCTTTCCAGTAACAGTGACCCTTTGTGCAGGCGCTGAGATAAAAAGATACTCTTGACATGGTCACCCAAGCCCCAAATGTGAACGGGGATTCGTTTGAAGATAGAGTTGTGCTATTGTTCTTTGCTGTCAGATAGAGTTCACTCTGGCCACAGGTTATCATCCCAGCCCCTAAATCACTATAGCTCTACAACACTATAAGATTACTTTGTAAATTTGTGTCTGTTGTTGAGTCAGTGCAAGGATTTCAAACTTTCGTAAAGTACTTGGCATCTGTGACGTTAGAGAGCTTCTATGATCAATACAGTAGGACTCTACAGGGGGAATATGTTGGTGTTGGATCAAATGGCTCGGGATGGAGAGTGAAGTCCTGCGTGTCTGCCCGGGGCACTCATGGCCCCTGGGAGAGGCGGAGACGCCAGGCAGTTGACCGTGTACACCCCCACAGGCCTCTAGGCTTGTCAGGCAGTGAGAAGCCTCTGTGGAGACACAGCCTGGGGGTGGAGGGGTCGACCGTGGGTCCCTGGGGGACGCACCTCAGTCGGCTCCATGGGGTTCCCAGGCTCTGGGCATCGTAGACACCGCTGGATGCCGTGGAAGAGCTGGGAACGAAGTGGAAGAAGCGCGGCTGGGGTCCCCGCCATGGGACCAGGTTGGCGGCTTGGGCACCAGCTAGCTGCATTGGCTTGGGTGGATAGCCGTGGCTGCTGCTGGGCGTGCTGAGATAGCTTCGGAGGGAGGCTAGGCACGGCTCTTTAGGTGAAGGCCGGTTCCGTTGTTTCCCATGGCAGACGAAGGGAGACAATCCAGGGTTTCAGAGGTTTATTTTATTTGCAGAGAGTGGCATGGGTGAGACCGTACCCCCCCCCCCGCACCCTCAGGGAGGGGCGAGATTAAAATAGTATCTGGAAAGGGACATGGCTAAGCCTCTAGGTGCCTCATTAACATGGGGATATCTTGAGATTATATGGCCATGTCTCTACCTGTGGCGGGGCTTGGGGGAGTGACCTTTTTACGTGACCAAATATCACAGACCTATGGAGAGATATAGGCACGTGTCAGGAGCTGTTTCTAGGAGCCTGGCAAATACCTGCCATTGCTCCTTATAGGGCTTTTACTCCCCTATTGGGCCCACGAGGTTCAAACCTTGACTCTACCAGAAAACAGACTGCCTTTCATGGCCCGCATGTTGGTACTCTAGAAAACATGGTTTTCTACAGAGACCACATGGTCTCCATGGAGACATGGGCATGGAGGGGACAAGGAAGGTGGGAGGAGCTGTGTCAATGCTATTTCAGCCACTTCTCTGAGCTACTCCAGGGGACCTTCAAGGGTTGCCAAGAGGAGTGTGGTGCCACTGTGGACCCTGTTGGGGGAAGGGAGGCATTGGAAGCCAGGCTTCCAGGAACTCCTCTGGATGGGTTAAGACACAAACACTGTCACTGGAGAGTTCTCAAGCTGGCAGCAGCTGGGAGCGGGTGTTACACAAGAGAATTAAATGGGCTGACAGCATTGGGGGTCAAAACTAAAGCATCTCTTGAAGAATGACTGTGAGAGATGGTCTGTGGGATCCTGTGGCCTCTTCCAATTATAGTTGTTATGGTCACCAGAGCATCATACAGAGGTAATGCTGACTGCAGAGGTGATCTTGGGTTCTCGGTGAAAGTGGGAACTCCTTCTGTACTCGTTGATTGGTCCTGCAACATTCTGCAAACTGTTCTTAGAAGCAAGAGCTCAGGCTGTGAGCTACCAACATGGTAATTTCTTTGAGAAGCATGGGCCATCGTCATAGGGCACATAAGAAATGCAGAGAACAATCAACACAGCTAAAACAGCTTCCACAGGATGTCCATGGGCAGGACAGAACTGCAGAAGCACAGCTGAGCTAAACCTTGGAAAAAGAATGGGGCTTGGCTGGCTAGTAGTGTAGCATCCAGAGTCATGTGGCATCCAGTATGTGGACTGAGGGATGCTCTCAGCAAGGAGAGATGAAGGAAGTCCGTGTGGAACACAGGTAGAGTAAGGGTGAAGCGGAAACTTGAGGGTTCTTTGGAAGGTCAGTTGTGCTTGATGGTGTTTTGCTGGGACACATGGGTAAAGGAACATTTCACTGAGGCAGACACAGGTGAAAGGATGGTCTGCTAAAGCAAGACGTGAAGGGACACGTGATGGATTCTTTGCTAAGTACACACATGTATTGGTCTGCCTTACATTGTGTAGTTGAGCTGCATTTGTCAGGACGCCATAGAGAGAAATGCATCTAAAAACTTCTGGTGGTGTGCTGTAGTTTCTTGCCACTTCCTGGGATTGTGGCTGATTGGCAGAGTGATGTCAGCTGAGACAAGACTGGTGCTGAGGCAAGACCCACGGAGGACACGTGATGTTTGGAGAGTGTAAATAGGACTCAACAGAGTTGATGGGAACGGAGCTTGGCTTGCTGATAGAGCAAGCTGTGCGATGCTTGTGAGTCTTGAGTCTTCGCTGATCTTCACTTCACTATGAGAGGCATAGCTGAGAACTGGCGTCCCTCCTGGTCCTCCTGCTGACTCAGGCCAAGGCTGAGGCCTGGCTATCTCTGCGAGGTCATGTCATCACTGTTGCTAACCCGAGTACTGAACTGGGCTGCTGGTGTATCAATGATGTGTTTGCCAGTGAATCAAGCTGCCACTGCTAACCTGTGAAATGAACTGCCAATTTCCAGACAACACAGATGGGGCCAGAGGCTCTTTGCTGCGAACCAGAGGTTCTTTGCTGCAAAGAACCTTTCTAAACAGGTCCAGTTCCCCCACATCCTTTCTTTCCCATTTCCTCTGGTGGGTGGTGGGCTAAAAGGAAGGTTAAAGCATTTAAGAACCATCATTAAAAACAGGTTTTGAAAAAATTAAAGTTACTTAGGGGTCATGGCAGACCAGGCTGCTTTTTATACCATTGGTGTAATAGCACTCAGTTCTCTTTAATCTACCAAAAAAGGAAGGAATCAATGATGGCTTGGGGTTGCCTCTACGGGATGCTGTGGAAGAAGGCAGGGAAAGGGGCCACCAATCCTCCGAGTCTTACACACTGTGGGAGCTGCAGCAGGCCTGAGAATGAGCTGACTCAGGAGAACATGGCTTTCACTGAATCCCACAATCAAGGAAGGGTGGCAAACAGCAAGCACGATGCCAAGGCCTTTACCTTAAAAGTGGGTTGATTTTGACGTCATGGAAGAATACAGGAAAGACCTGAAGGAAGAAGGAAACAGGTTTGGCTGTGCCTGTCAAGGTCATTATGCTGGAGAACAGGAATATGCAGACGTGAGCAGACTGGCATGGAATGCAGAGGGTGAGACACTCCAGAACCCGAGGCACAGATACATGTGGTGCCATGAGTGGGAAAGACTGTTAAGGAGAAAATGCCAGATGGCCAGTGTGGGATGTGCATATTCTTAACCTCTGTGCTCGTGGGAGACACTGCTAATAAACCCCGTGCTGTACGTGGCAGCTTGGTAACAGTGTCAAGTGTTGAGTAAGATCCTACAGGGTAAAGTCTCAAGTAGGCGCTTGCCGTTGACATCTGGGGAGTCACTGGTCATTTTTGGGCAGGGGTGCACATGCATGTGGAGGGAGAGGCTGATGTCAACTACCCTCCTCAATCACTTTCCTTTCTTTGAGACGAGATCTCTCACTGAACCTAGATCCAGCTGTGTGATTAAGGCACATGTTACCATGCCTGCCTGGCTTTCACACGGATGCTAGGGATGGAACTCACGTCCCTGTGGTCAGCAACCGATTTACCAACCCCTACAAAATATTGTCTTTACTGTTATAATTTTAATGTTAAAAGATTTGTTGTTGTTGTTTTGTTTTATTTTGTTTGAGACAGGGTTCCTCTGTGTAGCCCTTGCTGTTCTGGAACTCTCTCTGTAGACCAGTTTGCCTCAAACTCACAGAGATCCGAGACTGCTTCTGGCTCTGCCTCCCAAGTGCTGGGATTAAAAGTGTGTGTTACACTGCGCAGCCTATTCTTTTTATGTTAAAACTACTTGTTTTAACATTCCATCTATATTTTCTTTTATAGACATAAGCATGCAAAATTGAAAGTACTGAATAACCCAAGGCAAGTGAGGCCTCTATTAACTTGCTATCACTGGTAATGTTTGCTGCTCCTTCCCATAGACACACCAGCACGCGGCCGAAGATGTGTCAGATGCGTGCTCTACACACTGAGTTCTCAATTAGCACATCATTTCCAGTACCAGCCTCTCTTCACAGCTGAACACGTGGGTAGCTTTCAAATTTATTACTAAAATAATGGCTATAGGAAGCCGTTTTAAAACATAGTTTCCATTTAGATCTGAATCTGAATGTTTACTTAGGATGATTGCTAGAAGTGATCAAAATACTTAAGCAGTTTAAGTCTCTTGATTTAATAAAATGCATTTAAAAATCATTATGCTAATTGGCACTCCCGACAGAATATAGAAGTATTTATACTTAACAGTTTTTAACTATGTCATTTTTTCACCCTTAGGCTGATCAGATCTTCTTTTTTCCTATTTTCTTAGATGAATATATGATATAATAAGATGTTTATCAGCATATACATACCCATGCATACATTTATATGTATACACATGAGTATATATTATTATGTTTATCCAAATAACCTTAATGATCTGGGCACCGATATACATGCAAGCGGCCAGCATGGCAGTGGGCACCCAGGAAGCCATGGCTCCAGAGAGGAGGCAGGAGCGCTAGGAGGTCAAAGCTGCCTTCAGCTGCGTAAAGAATTGGAACCCAGCCTGAGCTACATGAAATCTTGTCTCAAAAGAAAACATACACAAAGATTATTTCTCATAAAGGCAGCAGGGTTTTTATAATCCCTTCCACAAGATCTTGATGGTAAAGCAAATGTTTTCATCAAAGAAAACCAACATTTACAAAGCAAACTAGTGACCTGCTACCCAGAGTTTTAAAAAACATGTCAATGAGACACTCCGCCAGCACTGATTTCATTCTTAGAGCAACTAGCCCATTATATTAAGTAATGAGAGCCACATTCACCAAGGAAGGAAACACACTGAATGATGTCAACTAGCTTGCCCACGGCCATGCTGTCAAACAGAATTCACACGCACTCCTACCTTAGCTGAAAATCTGTTTCCTCCCTCTGAACGATTTTACAGGAAGGTAGAGAAACAGGGGGAAAGGGTGGGTGGAGGAAGAGAAGTCTGGAGAAGAAAGGGGAGAGGGACAGAGACGGGCAAAAGGAAGAGGGACAGAGGGACAGGAAGGGGGCAGACGCGGAGAGGGAGGGAGGGAGGAGAGGAGAAGACTCTCTGAAGAATGAAGTAGAGGGGAGCCTGTTGTTTCCACAGACTCCTCCGTGGTTCCTGGAACCCCCAAAGAAGTCACTCTCACAGGTATCAGAGCACTGAGCTGCTCTTCCTCTGGACAGCAGCCTGGCTCTTGACAAAAATGGGGACAACCGGCAGCCTATTGCTAGAGTCTGGAGGGCCTTGGTCTCTGTGGAGCTTTCACTGACTCAGCTTTTGTTCTGCTGTCTATAGGACCTTGCTGGGGGCTGGCATTTAAGATACTGGCATGTGGGTTCTAAAGTCACCTGCTCTTGAGAACTAAATTGTGATAGACCCTCCCTGATTCCACTGCCTCTTTGCCCTGCTCCTGCCTCCCCCCCCCCCATTCCTTCTCCAGTGTTTACTTCCCTTTTTTTCTTCCTTGTTGTTTCTTGGATGTCAGTAGTCTGCTGTAGTTTGGATCTGACTGTTCCCCAATGGGTTGTCTGTTTGAGGCTCAGTCCTTGGCTTAGCACTACTGGGAAGTGGAAAAGATTCCAGGAGATGGACCTAGGGGCTCAGCTAGTCTAGTGCTTACCCAGCACACCCAGAGGTCTGGGTCCAATATTCAGTGAGTCAAAACAAGCCTTGCCTCTTTTGAAGGTGGTGTCTCGGTTGTACCATTAGGGTGATGGGAAATTAATGTAGGTGGTGAGAAGCCTTGTTCTGTGTTCGCAGGAAGGCTTCTGCTGCTCTTTCCTCACTGCCTGGGCCACGTGGTGACTTCTGTGACCTACCTGCCTGAGATACTCAGGGAAGCTGATAGGGCTTCCCACTTTCTTTCCTCTTTTGCAAAATGTCGGTGCGTGCGTGCGTGCGTGTGTGCGTGTGTGTGTGTTCGTAGCTGTATGTGAACATAGTGCAGATGCTCCCAGTGGTCAGAGGTGGCTATTGGATCCCCTGGAGCTGAAGTCAGGTAGTTTTGAGTTGCCCAACCAGGGCAACAGAACTTAGGTCCTCTGCAAGAGCAGCCTGTGCGGCCCCTTAGCCTCTCTGTGGTCTCTCCAGCCCCAGCTCTTCCTACTTTATGTTTATGCTCTCACTTGATGCTCTCACCCAACAGATTGTGCTTGAGGGGCCACACCTGGGGGAGGAGGCGTGGACAGACTCCCTCTTGGCCAGTCTTGGGGACTCTTGATGGGGAGTTAGTCTGTTTCCCTCTCCCCTAGAAGTGTCCCTGGAAGGAAGCAGCTCACACCACAACCACACTGTGGCCCAGGGGACCTATTCTCTAGGTCACACGCATCTAGAATCTTTCCACATTGAACAGAGGAAATTTGACTTTCAAATTCTCTTTATAGAGTTATTTTTCTTCATTTTAAAAGCTATGGTTAAAATGTTACACCAAACTAAAAATTTGCCATTTTGGCTAATCTTCAATGTATAGATCAGAGACATTTAGTACAGTTACAACGTATGGCTGTCACCACTGTCCATTCCAATAACAGTCCTCCACTTCTTAAACCCAAACTCTACTACTATGCCACACCAACCTCTGGCTCACACTCCCCAGCCCTGGCAACTACTATCTGTATTATTATTTTGTTTTTAATCTTTGTGTATATTGTCTGTGGGGTATGGGGGTGTTGGTGTGCAGGTGCCATGGTGCATGGGCAGAGGTCTGAGGTCAGGTGGCACCTTCTACCTTGTATGGGGTCTTGTTGTCATCTGCCATTGCTTACCCTGGCTAGCTGGCTGGAAAGCTCCCAGGGGTTCTCATGTCTCTGCTCCCCTCATCTCTCTGTAGAGCACTCTGTAGAGACACATGGCTGTACCACACATGTCCCACAACGGCCTTTTCATGTGGGCGCTGGAAATCAGCTCAAGACCTCATGCTTGTGCCCCCAGCCTCCCCACCCTACTTTCTGCTGCTTTGAGTTTGACCATTGTGAAGTCCGTGTAGATGGGGAAGCTACCTGCCCCATGGTGTGGGAGAGCAGGCCCTGCTTCTGTTTGCTTAGCAGTGGTTCAGGCAAGGGAGAGATGCCCTCTCCCTCCCTTGTTCTTCACCATCTATGGCAGGCAGGAGAGCTGGCCCCAGGGTCACAAGAGTAGGAAAACTGGACATGTTTCACCTGCTACAGCTCTCAGGAGAGAAGGCCCTGCACCTCACCTAGGCAGCAGGGTAGGGCTGGCTCTGGTAGCAGGGGTTGCTGATGAGCTGGCCCTGAGGGCGTGAGAGTGGGAGAACCTGTGGACGGACCAGCTCATATCCCTCTCAGGCGCAGATCCAGGGCTTCGAGTTGGTGCACCCCAACATCTACCACATCGATGAACTACTGGAGTGCATGAAGGGACTGGTCCTACAGATCCAAAACTACTGGATGTCCATGACACAGGGAAACAAGATATCCAAGAGGAATCCCAGTGATGTTCCCGTATCTATAGTGTAGAAGAAGCCAGAGGCCTCGAACCAGACCAATGGCTCCTTGCAATGAACATTTGCAAGCAAAGAAGTGTGGACAAAAGGGTACACTGTGGGACATGCTGTGACATACTACAGCTTCCACAACGAGATCCTTTTCTCTCTTGGGGGAAAGGTTGCAAGGGTGGAGGGCAGGTATGAGGGAAGGGAGAGATGAGGAGGATTGGAGTCCATGATGTGAAATTCACAAAGAACCAATAAAAAGTTAAGAGAAGCAGCAGCAGAAAAAGAAAAGTAGGAGGAGGAGGAAGAGGATGAGGAAGAGGATGAGGAAGAGGAAGAAGAGGAAAGGGGGAGGAGGAAGAGAAGAGGAGGAGGAAGAGAAGAGGAGGAGGAAGAGAAGAGGAAGAGGAGGGGGAGGAAGAGGAGGAGGAAGAAGGGAAGAGGAAGAAGAGGAGGAGGAAGAGGAGGAGGAGGAGGAGGAGGAGGAGGAGGAGGAGGAGGAGGAGGAGGAGGAGGAGGAGGAGGAGGAGGTAGTAGAAGTTATGGATTTGTCCTTTTGGGACTGGCACATTCCAGCAAACATAATGTCCTTAGGGCTCACCCTGGCTGTAGCATGGGTCAGGATCTCCATTGCAACTGTGTGGATACACCATAGTTTGCTTATCCAGTAATCTCCAGTGGACTCTGGTCATTAATTTAACAAACATTCTTTGTGTCAATGATGAGGCATGCACAGCATTTGCCGCTGGCCACATGATTGCTGTGGACAAAGTAGAGCCTGGACTCCAGAGGTGAGGCAGTATTGAGTAATCATGCCAAAAGAGTGGCTCTTTCTTGTTTGAAGAAATCATTACTGCATAGACTGCTCTCAGCTCACATACCTGCACCATTAAAAACAAAGCCATCACACCTGTATAGAAATTAATTAATAAACTGTGGGAATAGTCATGGAAAAGCTTGAAAGCTACCGTGCATGGCATGCATCTTCTGGGAGGTGGGGAGGAGGTCTGAGAACTCTGCCTGCCTCTGGCCCCATTGTTTCTGGTTCCAGCATAGCTGCAGGGGCATCCCTGAGTCTGGGAGGACAAGGGCAGAGATCCTGGTACTCTGCCCATACTCAGAGGCAATGACTCCCATGCCAGGACAGGTGCCAGCTTGCCCCTTTCCTCTGGCTGATATTTATTATGACTTCTGCAAACAGTTAACATTTTTTGTTGTTTTGTTTTCTGAATCAGGGTCTCGGTGTGCACAGGCTGCCCTTCAATTCCTTATAGAGGCCAAGATGGCCTTAATCGCATGATCCCTCTGTCTCGATTTCCTAGTTGCTAAGATTTGGCTAGTTAGAAACTGTTTCTTGTTGTTTGTTTTTAATTTTCTCCTCCTCCTCCTCCTCCTCCTCCTCCTCCTCCTCCTCCTCCTCCTCCTCCTCCTCCTTCTCTTCCTCCTCTTCCTCCTCCTCCTCCTCCTTTAGAAACAGAATTCCATGTATCCCCGACTGGCTATGTAGCTGAGAATGGCCTTGAACTCTGATCATCCTCTCTCTGCCTTTTGAGACCTGGGCTTACAGTCATGCTCTGTTTCATCCAGTGCTGGGGACTGAACTCAAAGCTTCACGCATATCAAGACAAGCATTCTACCAACCAAGATACATTTTTTAGTCCTAAACTGGATTTCCTAGAAACATTCTTCAGTTTGTCACAGGGCTCTGTGGTCAATTCTGGAATTTGTAGTAAGAGAAGAGGCTACCACACCAGAGGACTGTGGTAGGTATCCCCACCTGCCACTCAGAACTCTCACAGCATCACAGGGTGCTGTTTTTCTCATTGGATACTTGATTACTGAGTTATTCTAGATCTCCCTCTTGTGGGCCATCCGTGAAGTAAAACGCACCAGTTACTTTTAATAAATGTGATAATGAGTATTATAGGTTGTGAATCAATTGCTGTCAATTCTATAAATAATCAAGAACCTTAAAGGTTTTCATTATAAAATATTACTAAAAATGTGCATATTATAATATAAAACATGTTACAAGCATATCACACAATCCTACAGGACCAGCGATTGTGGAGAGATCTAATCGAACTCTAAGGGAGATGCTTAACAGGCAAAAGGGATGACAAGAGCCCCCAAAGATAGATGACATAGTGCTTTATTAACCTTAAATGTTTCAAATGCTAATGAATAAAACACCACAGCTGCCGAAAGACATTGGATTGTGGAAAGAACTATTGAACTAAACCAGCCTGCTTATATTAAGGATATTCTGTCATCAGAATGGAAAATTGGAAATGTGTTATGTTAGGGAAGGGGTTATGCCTATGTTTCCACAGGAAAAGGAAAGCTGTGGGTCCCTTCCAAGTTGATAAAAATCAGACATGACAAAGGGAGACTTCGCGAGGACCTCAGTGATGGAGAAGAAAAGGGAGACATACACAATCAACACGGTGATGTGTATGTGACAATGTTTATGTCTCTATATGGAGACAGCTCTGGAATGGCTGAGACTAAAATGTCTATACACAGCAATAACACTTACTGGGGACAGATTTCTCATGACTTGTTATTACATACCATCCTTTACGAGGGCATGTATACAAAGTTCTATTACAGTTTGACTATGTGATCAAACGAACCTGAAGAAAGGCACTCGTCTTTCTTTATTGATCTTCATTGGCCAATCTGTGCACCCTGCATGCTCCATGTAAATGTCTTTACAAAGCTACATGTTGCTTTTAAGTTTTATATACTGCAGGATGAAGGAAGAGAAAGACAGCCCTGAAAAGATTCACACTCTGGGATGCTGAGATTTGGGACCTTCCATTCCAGCTTCACACTTGACACTACCTCAACTACATCAAAGCTGCTTCTTTTAAAGACTTGCTTCCAGAACTTTTCCAGAACAGCTAGCTTGCCTATCCAGCCTTTCAGACTGTCATGGTCAAGATGTCAGCTAAGCAATGAACGTTCTCAGCACATAGTGACTGGAAGGCAAATGATGCCAGCTAGCTCTCCTTTGACAAAGCTAATTTTCCTATTTCCCTTTGGGACCCCAGATGAGAATTCTATGCCCCAGTTCAGCTGGAAGCAGACAAAAGAAGCTCATCATCCCAGTTCCTTATGTTGTGGTGGATGGTTCTGATTATTTTATGAATTATAGATATGTTGTCATTTTAAGGGATACTTTACAAATGTAGTTTTGGACAGGGAGGAAACTAGAGAGCTTAAACTCAGGGATTTCTACCTTCCCTTTTCTCTATCCTTCTTTCTTAGGTAAAAGGGAAAGGGGTGGAAGAGAAAGGGGGGGATATAGTAATATCATAGAAATTATAGAAATAGACAAATAGGGATAGGTTAGCAATTTACACTTAAGCAAAATATTACATAGCTATATTTTATATTGGTAGAAATATTTATAATTGATACAAAGTTGAAGTTATAATCTCTTACATTGGTACAGAATTTATTTGGTACAAATTTAAAGTTTTCATTGGTGTGAATTTCTTATTGCTATCAAATTGGGATTAGTATTGTTACTCTCATATAGGCATTGTGCCTATATGACACATTTAAGAATACAAGGCTTAGACCCAGTCGTTCTATAACTGCTATTATAAACTGTTTTTAGATGGTTAAGCAATACGAGTTAAGGGCCAGATAGCAAACTCATGGTCCTGAGTTAATTAAAGGGGTGTTTCTGAGATATTTCAATTAGAAATGGCTGAGAGTAGTCAAGGCTTAACAGCTCAGAGATACATTGGGTAGATAGTCTTCAAAGGTCAAAAATCCACAAAATATGATGTTTATGGACATTTCTCTATTCAAGAGCATTTAACTAGAGACCTGTCTGCTCCTGACAGCACCCCTTTCTTGGATTCAAAGAAGAAATTGAGCATCAATGGAGTTGCTCCAGTTGTGTCGAGACAGCCACTAGGCAAGAATTGCCTCATTTCATCTATGGACAAAATACTGTCCAGAAAAAGGATACATTATGCAGAATAGTCGACTGATAATCTCTGCCAAAACAGGGTGACCAGCCCTTCAAAATTCTGCATTACAAAGGTCTGTCAGACGACCCTAGGCCAGAAGGCTGAAGACCGATGCTCCAACGTTTTGAAGTATAGGGACTGTCCAGGTGATCAGTGGTCTCTATAAATTGGCTAAGTTTTGGAAGCTGTATTTTGTGCTTCTCATATTTTCAGATAATATTAATTGTTCTTGGACTTCTGATGGGGTTGAAGACTGGTAGTCTCATAGCCAGCCCAAGCTGTTTAGCATTGAGAAAGATTTGAGAGGATGGTTTTCAGATGGCATAAAATCTAAAGCCAGGACATGAGTCGGGTATAGAACTATAAGTCTTTTTAGTTAGAATAGATGACAGAGGTCCTATTTAATTGACAAAAATGATGGACTGGGTGTTAAGTCTATCTTATACTTTATGAATTACAAAATGGTAATAGTTGTGCTCAATTTATATATGAGATAAAAGAGTCTTTTAATTGGACAGAAAGGGGGAAGTGTTGTGGATAGCCCCAGTCTTGTATTTTGATGCTAATTCTGCTTTCCAGAATGTGCTGCAGACAAGAAGTGAATCACTATACAGGAGCCTTGTGAACCTTCTCCCCACCTTAACTTCTCAAATAAAGGCTAGAACTGGTGTTTGGGCAGTGGGAGGGAAGGTAGAACTGAAAAGTCTGGGGAGAGAAGGAAGAAAGGGGAGAGAGAAGACGGAGGAGGAGGAGGAGGAGGAAAGAAGATGGAGCAGAAGCACGTGGCCTGGAGAAACTGAACGTTACAAGGGATCTCATAGCAGGGAAACACAGCAGTGTTGAGGTAGATCTGCCCAATCTAGGCACACAGTCTGTATTCCTGATAATTGAGTTGTGATTTCTTTGATCGGGCTTTTTTGGGTTGGAGATTTACTGCACCACTTCCTTCCTCCAAATCTGTGTTTGACAACTGGAAGATTAAAGCAACGATTTTACCAAAAAAAATAAAGATAGGAAATAGAGCATCACCATTTCCTGACTCTGAACTGGTTGAGGTCTTTTCTGTTGTGCTTTTGATTTTCTGTAAATTTGCTGGATTTCCTTCTAAGAGTCCTGCTGCCTCCTACCTCCATCCAGATCCCCCAGTCCAGCCCCTGGGTTTATCAGCTTACTGGACCTTGTCATCCCTGATGGACAATCATCAAAAGGCAAAGCATCCTGATTATGGACCAGGGCTGGAGTGGAGGAGGACTTTAGCTTAAAGTGGACTGGAAACAGTACTGGTAGCACTGGCTAAGACAGGAGGCCCATGAATTCAAGATCAGTCTAGACTTTAAATACATGCTCTGTCTCAGATGCAACAACATCAACAACAAAATGATCCGAAAACTTACATTACTAGGCATCAGAGACACCTTCAGACTTGCAGCAGCTAAGATAGTTTACCTCCTTCCTTCTCAGAATGACTCTGAGTGTGTTTACACCACAAGGACTAAGCTTAAGGCAGAAAACAAAGCTGGGCAGGAAGTCCCGGGAGAGATGAAGGGGATGGGGGAGGGAGGACCTGTAGGAAGCCTAGGACCACCTCTAGTTTCTGTAAAAACCAAAAGAAAGATACAGAGGATGAGAAGGCGGATAGGGAGGACAGAGGAGGGACAGAAGGCAGCTCTCCTTGCTCAATGATACTCACGTAGGCTTCTTGTATCCTTAATTCTCCTTGTTTAACCCAAGGCCTGACCTCCTCACAGTTTGTCTTGAGGTTGGCTGGGCCTAGGAACGCAGACAGCCATGTTTTGTGTGAGTGTCCTCATTGGACATTTAATCGTTAACCTTAAATGATTACAAAATTCAGAATATAGAGAAGATAAGTATGATGGCCGCTCTTGTAATCCCAGCCCTTGGAAAGTAGAGAGGGTTGAATCAGGAATCCAGGGTCATCCTTAGATACATAGTAAACTCAAGGTGAGACCCAATCTCAAACAAACAAACAAACAAACAAACAAACAAACAAACAAACAGTGTGGACAATATTCTTAGAAAGCCTCTTACCTCATCTGCCTCCAGCTTCCTCCAGCCAAGACAATTCCTCAGGGTCTTCTCCAGCTTAGATATTGTATTATTTTAAGTGAAAACTTAAAACTTTCATTCAGAGAAATGAAAATGCACTTGTCTTAGAAACACGTCAGCAGAGGGTTCATTTTGGCTCCCTTATGATTTCATCCAATGGGGTTTGCCTAAGCTTTATTTGGTCTTATCCCACCCAGCAGAGTACCTCACATGTGCTGAGAGCCTGTCTGTTTTCACACACGTCATCGGGGACTATCCCAAGAACTGGTTGCCTCCTCCCACGTCCCTTCATCCATCTGTTTCTCAGAGAGATGCTTGAAAAGATTACTCTTTGGCACAGGAACTGAGCTATCAACATCAAAAGTCTTCAAGAAGACTGTTTCTCATTAAGTCACTGACATTCTGAGTGAAAGGCTGATCCCTGGAGTCTACATTATTTTCATCTCTAGAGCATCTTATGCCAGACCCAAAGTTTTCTGGGTTGTCATTAACTCCCAACAAAACTGCCTGTTCACTCGGAAGCCCGCTGATTAACATCTGCCCACCATAATTTTGCTTATTAATTATGTGTGAGAACTGGTTTCATTTGTCCAAATCTATTCATAGGAATTGAAGAAAACAATTGTCTTGTGGGACGGGGGCACTGGGTGAATCCTGAGTTGATGTGTACTGTTTGACATGGACGTGTCCAATGCTTCAGTCCCATGGACATGGCAAAGCCTTCTTCAGATGAAGCTCAGAGGGGTGACAAAGCCTTCCTCTGGACCCAGTGTGAATGTTGACAGTGTGTTGGATATAGATATCACTGCTGTCTCTCAATTTCCACTAGTCTGTGGCCTAAGACTGCTCCCTACAGAGACTGCTTCTGCTGAGATTAGCCAAACCTGCTGCATTTATAGATGCAGTAACCCCACCTCCTTGTTCAGTTGAGTGCAGGAACCTGCCTCTCTCTTCAACTATATGTAATGAACCTGTTGAGTTTCTAAGCCTTGACTTCTCCATTGGCAAGCCCAGGACACCCAGTTCCATGCAAGGACCCAACATCTTGGCAGTCTCTTGAGCCCCCATGAAGTTGAAAGGTGTAACTTTTCCACTTTCTTCTCTTCTGTCTTTCAGATGTTGGCTGGAACTTAAGTTGGCTTTTCATAGGACAGTGGTTCTCAACCTTCCCGGTGCTGCAACCCTTCAACACACTTCCTCATGTTATGGTAACCCCAACCACAACATTATTTTCATTACTACTTCATAACTGTAATTTTGCTAGTTATGAATTGTAACCTAAATGCCTGAAATGCAAGATATCTGCTATATGACCCCTGTGAAAGGGTTGCTCAGCCTGTCGTGACCCACAGATTGAGAACCACCACCATGGGACTTTGGGATTTTCTACTTTTCCTCTAAAGTTCCTTTTGCAGGCAGTGATTTTGTCTGTCATGTAGCTGACCTCCACGCTTAATGCAAACGGCATGGCTCTCTTTCTCTCTCCTAAGAATTTATAATAAACTTCTCTCTGAAACTCAAAACAAGAAAGAAAAAGAATGTGTGACAAAAGCCTTTCCCCTTCTAATGACTTTTGCATTACTATGAACTTCTGTAATAGTGACCTTTATTTGCCTGAAGTAATGGTTGTTTCAGAGGTTTACTGCCTCCGTCTGCTAACCTAGGTCTAGTCCTGGAAGCTTCCTACAATCTTATCTAGGCCTAGAATGTTTGCAGCCTCTGAGACTTACTACTGAATATGCTCACTCTTTCTAGTTCTTTCTGATCTCTGGCTGGCTGGTTCAACTCAGCTGTTCTGTTTCAAACTTCTCTCCAAGCTGACTGATTCAATCTGGCTTCTCTCAGCTTCTCCTGAGTTGCTCTGCTTGGCTTCATACTAACTTTGGCAATCTGTTCTAATCTTTTTGCTCCTCATTCTCTGGCTTGTTCTGTCTTTACCTGTGTCAAGTTTGTTCTCTTTATCTTGTCACTATAAAATTGGCAGTGAAGGCTTTCTTAAGTAGCTTCTTTGTCCTTTCTCTTCTCGTGAGAGTTGGGCATATTCTGTCAAATCTTTCTTGTCACTTCAACTGCCACTCAATTATACATCACGTCCAAACATGGGTGTTTCCTTCTACAAACTAATTTTACCTTCATTGTTTGGGATTAAAGGTGTGTGTTAAGGGCATGTCTGTATTCCAGCCAGCGGGATTTAAAGGTGTGCTAAGGGCTGAGCCATGCCACAACTAGAAACAGATTTTTTTTTTCAGTAAATAACATAGTCTCAGGGTTCACAGTGTGATAAAATATCCTGCAACAGAACTTTTTCTATATCTAGGGAAGAGCCTATCTCACCACTTGGAACCAATTAACATTAGTTAATTCAACCAGATGTCACTGAGAAGGTTCTGAAGGATTAAAAAGCCCCTCCTTCTAAATGTCCATACCTTGCCATTGTGCATAAACTCTCTTTTCTTGCCCCAAGGGTTACAATCTGTGACAGATAAAAGTCTGATGTCAGATAGAAGCCATCATTACATGGTTTCTCAAAGTCTTCCTTCTTGGGTGTTGCAGTAGTGACTTCTCATTGTACTGACCAAATACCTGACAAGAAGCACTGTAAGGAAGGAAAGATTGGGCTCCTAGTTTGAGGGCATGGTCTCTCATGGTAGGGAAGGCTGTGGCAATGGAAATGCTAAACTGCTTGTTCACATCTCTGCAGACCAGGAAGCAGAGACCGGACAGGAAGCTAGGGCAGAGACAGGAAAGGAAACCAGGACAGGAAGTCAGGGTAGAGGCAGGATAGGAAGCCAGGACAGGAAGTCAGGGCAAAGACAAGACAGAAAGCCAGGACAGGCTTGACTATAAACCTCAATGACCACTGTGCTGGCTTGAATATGCGTGGCTCCAGGGAGTGGCATAGATGTGGCCTTGTTAGAGGAAGTGCATTTCTTTGGGGTGACCTTCTAGACCCTTCTCCTAGCTTCCCGGAAGCTAGTCTTCTCCTGTTTGCCTTTGCAACAAGATGTGGAGTTCTCAGCTCCTCCAGCACCAAGCCTGCCTGGATGCTGCCATGGTCCCGCTTTGAAGATAATGAACTAAACCTCAGAACCTGTAAGCCAGCCTCAATTAAATGCTGTCCTTTGTAAGAGTTGCTTTGGTCATGGTGTGTCTTCACAGCAATGGAAACCCTAACAAGATACCCAGTCACCACAGAGCCTGTTCTAACAGTGGCTAAACCTCCCAAAGGTTTCACAGCCTCCCAGAACACCACCACCAAGTGTGACCAAGTGTTCAGACATGAGCCCATAGAGGATGCTTCACCTCTAAACATAACAAACATTGTTGATCTATCCCAACTCAGGAGCTACAGAAGTAAAAGGACTTCACTGAGTCTTAGGAGCTGTAATTTGGAGAGAGTCCATGGTTCTGAACTGGTGATCTGAGGAAGGCAGGGGCGTGGGAGCTGGTGTAGGCTTCTAAATGCTGAGAAAGAGCAAGGGCTGTGTCGTGACTGAAGTATGAATAGAACAGAGACGTCCAAACAGCAGAAGTCTGACAAACGTGCACCTTGTCCAGTTGTCTGTCCCCTCCAGACGTCTTTAGTCAAAGTGTGGAGTGAGCAAAGTTCATGCTTCACTCAGCAGCTGGAGCCCTGCATCAGTACTGCCCTTTTCCTGACATCCCAAGTCCACTGTGCAAAGTTTTATCAGTAATAGCTTTGTTTTGGCCTCTTTCTGCCTGAGATTTAGCACTGTATTCTCTTCCCCATCCCCACCCAACCCAGTCATGAACCCACTCTTGAAGACAGAAAGCCATCGATGTCAGGAGTGCCTTTTATGTTCTCTGTGTGAATGTGAGTTTCCTGAAATATCAGCCAGCTCTGTGGGAAGGGCTCACTCATGGTTAAAGGGGAAAGACCACTTGTACTCCAAATGGCCAGCTCCTAAAATGGTGGGTGGCAATAGAGATTCTCCATAGAGATTCCCCCCAAATAGTTTACTATTTTATGTGTGGGGATATTGGGATACATGTGTGTATGTGCACCACACATGTGCCTAGTTCCCACAGAGGCCAAAAAGAGAGCATTGGATGCCCTCAGATTGAAGTTACAGATGGTTGTGAGCCACCATATGTGTGCTGAGATTCAAATCCAGGTCTTCTAGAATAGCAACCAGTGCCCTTAACCACTGAGTTTAACCATCTCTTTAGCTCCTTCATGGGGTTTTTAGGACAAGAAAGAGCACAGGTTTGTAAAGCTAGTCACTAGCATTTGGGAGGTCTTGGACATGAGAAGAAAAACTGGAAACACAAGGAGAACTGCAAGGCTTTGTTTTTGGAACAATGTGCCTGACAGAAGTTGGGGTAAGCCAGATGAGCTGAGTGAGAGAGGCCCGGACTAAGACGGCACTAAAATAAAGCCATTTGATTGACTTCTAACGTTTTTTTTTTCAAACGATTTATTTTTATTTACGTGTATGTATGCCATGTGTGTGCAGGTGTGTTTGGAGGCCAGAAGAGGGTATCAGGTCCACTGAACTGTTTGACATAGGTGAAGTGGGAGTTTCTGGTTTTGTGGGGGACTCTGTTGTGTCATTGATGTTTTTCTGGAAACTGTCTTATGAGAGGATGTTTTGCTGAGAACAGACATGTGATGCTTTGCTGGAGTGGAGGCTTGAAAGGACATGTTTGGAAAGAGTCTCAGTATAACCCATCAAACAGTGGACAGTGCTCTGGCATTGATTCACCTTGCTTTCTGCACTGATCTTCGCTTGTTGTGACTTCCTAGAGAGAAATGCACCAAAGAACTTCTGGATGTGTTCTGGCTGCTTCTTGCTGCTTTGGCGGACTTAGGCTGATTGGTGGAGCCTCAAAGTTTCTTCTGGATCAAGCTGCTGCTATTGATTCAAGTGGACTGGATTGCTGACAACAGAGATTGGAATTGCTTCAAAGATCTACTTCTAAACAGGCCCATGTCACCCTGTCCTATCTTTAATTGGTGGGCTATAAGGGAGGTTGAAGCACTTAAGAATTCTTATTAAAGTCGGTTTTGAAAACTCTAAGCTTACACATAAGTGCTGAGAACTTCACTTGGGTCCTCTAGAAGAGCAGTGAGCAAAACCTGATGAGCCATCTCTCCAGGACCGCCTCCCACTTTCCACACGCTCTTGTAGTTGCTGTGACAGGGTCTCACTATATAACTAGTCTGGCTTCAAACTCACAGAGACCACATGCCTCTGTTTCCTGAGAGCTGAAATTAAAGGTATGCACCACCATTCCTGGATGCCACCCCCTCCCCACTGTTGGAACAGGGCCTTATGTAGCTTAGGTTGGCCTCAAACACACTATGTCCTTAGTGAAGGATAACACTGAACTTCTGATTCTCATGCCTCTACTTTCTGCATGCTGGGATACCAGGTGTGCACCACCACATCCACTCCCTAGATAACAGTCATCCACCTCTCTGGGAAAGGTTTACTACAAACTTGGGCTTATTTTGTGTTTTAGAATTGGCCACCACTTTATCACATAAACACAAGTGTTCTCATGGGCTGAGCAGAGATTTGTTTTACAGACAGGAAAGGACTAAAGAAAGCAGCATCAAAGAAAAACAAAACAAGTTTTTTATTTCAAAAGTACTTTCTTCATAAGATGGGGCAGGGAAGAACAAGAAGAAAATAACGGGTTAAAGACGGGTTACTTTTTAAAGATAAGGATGGAGACAGATCTCGGATGAACCGAATATGGCAACAGATTGATCCTGGATTTCTCGCTGCTGAAAATAACAGAACAATTAGTTCATGTGGTTTGACCACTGAGTTTGGTGCCTTATGTGGCAGCCTTAGCGTGGTGTCCACCAACAAAACAACTAGCTGATATATAAAACAAAAGTAAACCTCAGAAAAATGCTAAAGGAAAGAAAGTTCCCACAAAACGCTGCATATCTCTTGCCTCTATTCCTATATGCACCATAGATGAAACATTCACGGAGAAAATCTGTAAAGATAATGCAAAAAAATAAAAAAAGACAAGTGGGGACTTCCGGGGCTTAATATTTTTAAAAGGAAGGTTGTACAGATATACACATTTGTGGTTCTGAGAACTATGAGTCCAAACATATATAAGAAATAAACTACCAGGAATCAGTCCTACATGCAGTTGTAGGGACTGGCAAGTCAAGTCTGAAATATGCAGGCAAGCTTAAGAAAGGTTGTTAATAATTAGTTTCCTCTCAAGAAATTAAACAACACCAGGTAGTGGTGATGCACGCCTTTAATCCCAGCACATGGGAGGCAGAGGCAGGTGGATCTGTGTTGCCAGAGCCACACAGAGAAACCTCGGCTCAAAAAAAGAAAGAGAGGGGGAAGAGAGAGAGAAGGGGGGGGGGGAGGAGGAGGAGGAGGAGGAGGAGGAGGAGAAAGGGAGGGAGTGTCGTGCTCTCTCCCGTTGGGGGAAGCGCAGGGCGGGCAGAGTCTCCGGGTCCGGGAACAGCCAGGGGTTGGGTCCTCACGAGTATGCACGCCCTAGGCTTCAAGGATCACCACCGCAGCCCTCGCACTCCGCTCTTCTCCAGAACCCAAGAGCCGATGCCAAAATATTTTTTATCTTTATTTGTTCTGGATGGAGGGCAGCGCTCCCAGGGCAGGCGGGTGGAGAAGGAGGGGAGAGAGAGAGCTACTCGGGTCAAGGTGTTCTATTTATAGTTCTGAGAGAAGGGGCCGGGGCTTGGTAGTTGATACTTTCCATTGGCCAGTTTGGGAGCCCTAATCATTGCCTCATTTGCCTCTACACAAGTTTCACACGCCAGGCCTCTCTCCATACAGGGGTCGTGATAGCTATGAAGAATTTCCTGGGAGCGTTGGCCAGAAGCACAAATTCTGGTCCCTGGTGTAATCTTCACCGGGTCTCCCAAGGCTTCTAGCTTATGCTCAACCGGGCGTTATAGATCACTGCCCCACAAGGGAGGGAGGGGGAGAGGGAGGGAGGAAGAAAATTAACCAGCATTACCAGATGCAATTTTACTCATTGTATACACTCAAAAGAACTGAAAACAAATATCCACCAAAAAAAATGAATGCATGAATTATCATAGCAGCATTATTTTTTAAGGCCCAAACACACAAGTGATCTAATTGCTTACCAACTGAACAATTGATGACTAAATTGTAGTGTTTTATGTTATTTATTCAGTCATGAAAAGGAATGAGGTACTAATTTATGCTGTAATGTGGATTAACTTTGAACACATTACAATGGGCCAGTGAGATGGCTCAGGAGCTAAGCAAAATTATAGTATCCACCAGGCCTGATAACCTGACTTCAGTCCCTGGGACCCACATGGTAGAAGAGAACTGACTCCTGAAAGTTGTCCTCTGACCTCCATGAGAACATTGTGACACATGCCAACAGCAAACAGATGATTTCTAAACAGGCATGATGTAAGTGAAAGCAGGAGACACAAAATGCCGTATATTGTATGATTCATTATGGAGAAGGTGAATCCACAGAGCCTAAGGTGGATCAGCAGCTGGCAGGCAAGGACTACTAGAGGATTTTTTGTTGTGTGCAGCTGTTGTGTTGTGTGTGTGTGGCTTATGTACTTCTTAGTGTAGTTGTATGGACTTACGGGTATGGGCGCACATGCATGCATATGGAAGCTAGAGCTGGCATTGGTTTTCCTTCCTTAATTCCTCCCACCACTCGTTTTTGAGACAAGGTCTCTCACTGAACTAGAAGCTCGCCAACTTGGATAGGCTGGCTGGCCAATGAATATCAAGTGTCTGCTGTCTCTGCTACCTGCCCCCTCTGCTGGTCCTAGTGGTGAAGTCACAGGTATATGCCACCATCTCAGCTTTGTATATGGGTTCATGGGCTCTGAACACAGTTCTTCCTGCTTGCATGAGCCATGTCTCTGGCCCAAGACTGCTACTTCTTATGGAGATTCTTTCTGGGCTGATGAAATTAGCCACGCTTTTGTGACTTTTGTAAATATACCCACTTCTCTGCTTCTGAGGGTTAGTTTAATGGCATATGAGTTTTTCTCAACACAAAATTACCCTTGAACTAGTTCAGTGCCTTGCCCTTTCTCAGAAAGACTTTACTTATTAAACCAAACCATAACTTGGGTGGACTTTTCCTCATTAATTCTTTGAGAATCTTTGAAGTGTGCAAACGTTTAGTGAGCAGCCCATGAGTATCCAGACACCTAGGCTCATGAAGGGTGGTCCCACCAGCCCAGCCCTGGACCCACACAGTCCCCAGTACCTGCCTCTGCCTCTGACTGCTCTCACTGGGGACCGGTTTGGCATCTTCTTCAGTGTCATGGCGACAGCATCACGCACCGCCTTGCTTCTGTGTCTGAGGTGTTCTGCTGCCACTTGCATGCTCACAGCTCACGCACTCCCCTTCTGTTTCATAGCCCATCGTGTGAACAGAATGATTACCCACCCCACTTTTTATTCTTCTGTGACAGGGTCTCTCAATCTTCTACATAGTCACAAATGATCTTGAGTTTCTGATGCTCCTGCCTCTACCCCATTGGGATTAACAAGCCTGTCTACTCTGTCTGGTTTATGTGGTCTGGGCTGGAACCCAGGGCTCCACCCATTCCACTCTTGATGGGCTTCTGCGTTATCCCCAGTTGATACTGAGAAAATGGTTTGTTTAGTGGTTTTTTTTGTTTTGTTTTTTTGTTTGGTTTTGTTTTGGTTTTGTTTTCATTGCCAGGGATCAAACTCAGAGTCTTATGTGCTAGGAAACGTGTGTGTGTGTGTGTGTGTGTGTGTGTGTGTGTGTGTGTGTGTGTGTGTGACAGGCAGGGATGGGTGCACGTGTACAGAGATGTGTATATGAAGGTTGGTGTGTGGCATCTCCTTTCACTGGTTTTTTGTTTTGTTTTGTTTTGTTTTTGAGGCAAGGTCTCTCATTGAACCCGAAGCTTACTAATTTAGCTAGACTGTCTGGCTAGGATATTCCGAGGATACTCTTGTCTCTGCCTTCCCCGGGCTACGGTCTTACGCATGCACTGGCAAGAATGGCTATCATGTGTATGCTAGGGTTCCAAACTCAGATTCTTATGCTTGTGTGGCAAGGAGTTTCCCAGATGAGCCATCTCCCCAGCCTATTCAAACATTTTCTGCATTAATATCATTGATAAATGACAAAGAAGCACCTTCCCATCTAGCCTGTGCAAATGAGCACCCACATTTATGCTAGGGATTGTCTAGGTCCTCACGCATGCTCCAGGGAAGGGTCTAGAAGAGCCCCAGTTCACTACTTCCTCTACCGAGCTGATACAGGGGTGTGGTTCCAGTCCTCCAGGGGGAGGGGATCCAATCTGCTCTGACTGCCACAGAAGGAATCTCACAAGTCCTCAGCTAATCTTGTGTACTGCCATCTAAATGTTGAGCAATAGACTAGAAAATAAAAATTAAAGGCCTTCCGGCAGCCCTTGGTCTCATATTTCAGTTTCTTGGGGTATTCTGACAGCTGTTTTTTAAATCTTATTTCACAAGAGCTAAACATTAGGCCAAGCCTACATACCCTGGGTTTTGACTTTGACTCTCATGAGGCTTCCTGTTTCTTCAGCTGAGGAGGAATGACATTCAGACAGTAGTTATGCTAGGCCCCTTTGGATTCTAGCTTCCTGGGTTCTAATGGCTTGCTAGGCTACCAGACAGAGCCTCCGTTGGCCAACAATGCCCTGTGTGATGTCACTGGTCTCTGAGAGCCCAGCCTGCGGTAGCCTGGCGAACACTCTGCTGCTGTAGGGCAGCCCAGCACGATCTGGCACCACCTAAAATCTACATCTTTTCATCATTCACACACCTGATTTCACTTATGGTTGTCAAATAACTTTCAAAGCTGCCAGAGTGGCAGCCTCATTGACAGGTAAGGAGCTAGGTCAGAGTTAGAGACTCAGGACGCTCAGGCGAGCAATGTGAACAGTGGTCAGCTGCACATGGGCTAATGTGGACTCTGCAGAGCAGCACCAAGATTGATTTACCACAAGAAAAGTTGGCTGTACTTCACTTCTGGAAGAAAGATACTGTGTAGAATCCTGAAAGGGGGAATCTGTGACATACTCGTGTTTGCTCTTAACATTTATTTAAAAATCAATGGAGTGAAAGCCTTCGAGGTATGAGGTTACAGGTCACGTCTGGAGAGCAGTATTGGGAAGAGAAAGCATTACAAAATGTTGTTTTCAGAAAAATTAGTCATGGCCATGGATCAAAAGCGAGGTTATGCTCTCCCATCTCTAACCTCTCACACTTAGGTGGGGAGGACGAGGACTCACACGGATCTTCACCTCCGTGTCTCAATCACTTTATCGTACTTTTACATATTTTACCAATTATTTTTAAAGGAGAGAGAGTTTAGTTTAGCTTACAATTTGAGGGGATAGATTTCATGGTGATGGGGAAAGCCCAGAAGCACTGTGGCAGGAGAGGGAGATGTCTGATCATATGGCGTTCACAGCCAAGAAGTTTCGTGACCTCTGATGCTCAGGGCTTTCTCCTCTCCATTCGCCTGGGACCCCGGCCCATGGAATGACATTACCCGTATTTAAGGCAGATGCACCTCAATTAACCTAATCTGAATGATTTAGTTACACAGAGAATTTCTCTCTTCAGTGATCCAAGATCCTGTAGAGTTGGCAATATTAACCATTACAGGAAAGGGGAATCTGACAAGGCCCCTTAAATAAGATATGCTGATAGCCAGGCAGTTAATCCCAGCACTAAGGAGGCAGAGGCAGGCAGATCTCTTGAGTTTGAGGCCAGCCTGGTCTACAAAGTGAGTTCCAGGATAGCCAGGGCTACACAAAGAAACTGTCTCAAAAAACAAACAAACAAACAAACAAACAAACAAACAAAAAACAAAATCAATTAACTAATTAAAAAAACAAAATAGCTGACAAAGTATTTTATAATCATTGATTAGGGAAAGTTTCACTACACACACACACACACACACACACACACACGCACGAACGCACGCACACATGCATGCACACGCACATGCACGTACACTCCTTTAACAGTTTGTGTATTATAATGAAGCTCAGTTATTTTCACTGCCGTTCCTCCTCTCCTGCCCAAACCCTGGTTCTTTGTAAAAGTCTCTCCTTGCAATCTATTCTGTGTGTGTCACCCACTGAGGTCAACTACAGCTGCTTGAATGAGCCTGAGTAGGAACTACCTTGTTTCTTGAGACAAGGCTCACTGAACATGCAGCTCACTGGCTGCGTAGACTGTCCGGCTAACAAGCTCTGGAATCCTTCTGTCTCCAACTCTCTGGGACTGTGGTATTACAAGTGTGTGCTGCTCCCAGCCTTTGTTCTCTCTCTTTCTCTGTCTCTCTGTCTCTGTCTCTGTCTCTGTCTGTCTCTCCTTTCTTCCTTCCTTCTTTCCTCCCTTCTTTCTTTGTCTTTTTTAAGATCCATCTTACATGTGTGAGTGTTTTGCTTGCCTGAATGTACATTAATTATGCCTAGTGCCCTAAGAGGCCAGAAGAAGGTGTTGGACCTGGAACTGGGACTACAGATGGCTGTGTGCTGCAGTGTGGGTGCCGGGACCAAATCCAGACCCAGAGTGAGTGCTCCTGACGGCTGAGCCAAGTACTCTCCAGCCCTGATGTACCTGGATTTTCTTCTATTTTTTTTTTTTCTGTTTTAATTTTGCACCTGGCTTTTATGTGGGTGGCAGGGATGGAGCTTGAGGCCACAAGCTTGCAGAGCAAGCACTTATCCAATAAGTCATCTCCTGTGCTCTAAAGTATGAGAGAGAGAGAGAGAGACAGAGAGAGAGAGACAGAGAGAGAGACAGAGAGAGAGACAGAGAGAGAAAGACGGGGGGGGGTAGTTTATGTGAATGCAGGAACACATGCTGCAGTAGATTTATGGCGGTCAGAGGGCTATGTAGAGTGTTGCTTCAATCTTATTTGATAGTCTTTCTGTTGTCCACAACTGTGTATGCTGGCATAGCTGAGCTTCCCAGGCCATCCTGTTGCTGTCTCGCATCTCTTCATAGGGGCACTGAGATTCCATGTGTGCAGTTCAGTGCCCAACTTTCTATGGGTTTTGAGGATTCAAACCCATGCTTGAACAGCAAGTGCCCTGCTCTCATCCCCTTTATAGCAAAGTCAATGGCTACAAATCTAGATCTGTAGTGTTTATACATGTATGTATGTCTATTCACGTGAGTGCGTGTGCGTGCGTGTGTGTGCGTGCGTGTGTGTGCATGCATGTGTGTGCTCCTCTTGCTGCCTGCTTTGTTGGCATTTTTTATGCACACGTATCCTCACTGCAGGAGGTGGAGGAAAAAAGAAGAGGAAGACATGCTTTTCTGAGGTGATATCTGTAAACGTGTTTACTCTGCTCTGAAGCTTATTCAGATGTTGGCAAGCTGGGAAAAACTAGGTTTGCTATCATCTAATTTTGAATTTGTAGCCATTTCTCTGTGATCTTTCTGAATTTGGTGTTGCCACTGAGGCATTTAGTGTCCTGTGTAAGTGTCAGCTCTCCTGAGAAGTCCCTTTTGCTGCTCTGACACTCTGGTTCTTTGTTGTGTGGGCCTCTCTCCTCCATCTCTCCCACGGCCTTCTGGAATTCACTGCTAGTCAGATGCTCCTAGAAGAAGGCCCCACTTTTTCTGAGATCATCCTGCACTCTCTCATTTTGCTGTGCTTTCCAGAAAATTCTCTTCTATTTTCCAGTCTTCTACTGATTTTGCTGTGGCAGGCGTATTTTAAATTTCAACGGTCCTTTTTTACCTTTGGTGTCCTTTCTTTGGTTCTTTGACTGTGGTAGCCTTGATTTTCAGTTTCAGTACTTTGCAAGTTATGGATTGTTCCTCTTTTGTGGCTCTCCACACATTTTTTTTTCCTTTCTGAAGGTTTTGCTCAAATGTCCTGGTCAATCCTTGGCATTTATATCAATATAGGTGGCCAAGTGGAACAAAACATCACAGAGTAGCTGGCTAACACTAGGAATTTATTTTCTCACAGCTACAAGTACAAGGTCAAGGTGTTGGCAGGGTGGCTTCCACTTAAAGCCTCTTTCCTTGACTCACCTATGCTCTCCACAAACCGTCATGTGTCCTTTGCTCTGTGCACTGTTCCTGACTCTCATAAGGTGACCAACTCTGCAGGATCAGGCTCAACCTGGAGCTCAGTTAACCTTCGCCACCTCTGTAAAGGTTCGTTCACAAATGCCATCATGTTGGTAGTGATGCCTTGACATCATTCTGGAGAGTCGTGATTTAGTCCACATCAACACTCCATTCCAACTAAAAAGGCAGGACAAACAAGCTGCGGACAGTCTGGGTGTTGGAGCATCTTTGGCCACGAGGCCATCTTCAAGGTGTCTGCAGAGGAGCTAGCATTTGTGGGAAGCTCTAGAACAGTAGTTCTCAATCTTATCCTGACGGGACTTTTCTGGGCCTTGGGAGTGAGGAGAGCCACTCTTCTGATTACATGTGTGGCCTTGCCAAGGCCCCGCTCACTCCTAGCCTTGAGGTGTTCTGCTCCAGTAGCAGCTCAGTCAGTTTCTGCTTCACGATCCTCTCACTTCCCGCTCTGGCTGCGACCTCCTCTCTCCTTCCAAATTGTGAGCACAAGGCCAATAACTTTGTCTTGAAAGTATGTATTAAAATCTCAAGTGCCTTGGCTGCGGATGTGGCTCAGTATTTTTCTAGCATACACAAACCCCTGGATTTGGCCCCCAGTACCTCCCAAAATCAGGCATGGTAACCTATACCTGTAATTTCAGCACTCAGGAGGTAGAAGCAGAAAAATTATAAGCTCAAAGTCATCCTTGGCTAGTAAGTGAATTTGAAGTCAACCTGGCCTTTTTGAAACCTTGTCTTAAAAAAAAAAAAAAAACAAAATCCAAAACATAGCACAAACTCACTTGCATTCATGCCCCCAGTCTGTTTCCACAAGTGTTTAGCTTTGTTTTATTTCACAGTTGAGTCAAAGCAAGGATACAAATACATACATGCAGACCACCGCCTCTGAAAGAAGTCTCTCAATGTTCTGTATTACAAATGCTCTGTGTGCATCAGCAGGCTCTGCTTTTTTACCACATGCTGCAGAGCTTTTCAGGAGCCAGCACTAAGAATTCAGCAGGCTCTGCCTTTCCCTCCTGGCAGGCTGGAGCTGCTGGGCACTGTGCACATCATTTGCTCAGAGGTCTCCCCATGTATCTGCTGCACATAGTGGCCATACTCAGGAACACTACACACCATGGTCTGCAAATGATACTATGCTCTGCTTGCTTCTCCCCCCCCCTCCGTGTGTGTACCATGTGGGGGGTGTGCTTGCATGTGAGTACATGTGTGTTGAGGACTGAGGTGAAAACTGAATATCCTTCCTTGATTTATCCTTTGAGACAGGGTCTCTCACAAGATCTGAATTTTCTAGGCTAGCTGGCCAGTGAGCTTCAGGGATCTGTTCCCTGCCCTCCGTAGTCACACCTGGCCTGCCTGACTTTTTATGTGAGTTCTGGGAGTTCAAACTCAGGTCTTCCTGATGCCAGGTTCCTGGCCTCCTCTGCTTGCTCTCTGCTCATCATCATGGTTTTAAAACCTGTGGCTGTCAGCTCCAGCTGATTAGTTTCACCATTGAAATGACAGCCTCACTTTAGCAATCCTGCTGAGAAAAGCTTTGGTTGTATCTGACTGTGAATGCCTATGTCACTTTGGAGACGTTGGTGTCTGGTGCATGTGCGAGGGCATGTGTCAGGGTGGGCACTCCTGTTCCGCCTTCACTGCTTAGAACCCAAAGCACTGAGTCCATTTACCATCCCCTCAGCAGTGGGACACATTGGTCCCTCCTCACTCCTCTCTTCAGCATGACTGTGCATGCTTTTCCATTTCAGTCTGGCTTGTGTCTGGTCAGGGTTGAGAGGTCTATACTCTCCAAGTGGGTTGGGCATGGATAAAAGATGACAATGCTCCTTTGTGTTGTCTTCTCCTCTCCTTGAGCTGTTTGCTCAAGGGGTAGGGCAAGGACTTTAAATTATGCTGCCTGTTTCACACTAGCCTAGCTGTTGGTCCTACATATGTGTGAAGAGTTTTTGTGACAGAAAAAGAGATAAATTTTTGTGTATTCAAAAGTATCAAAATGATTGTTTTTAAAACACTGAAAACGAAATTTAATCCAAGTTGCAAAATTAAAAAACCAGAATTATCTAATTCAGCTCTTTTACACTGTTCTTGCCTAGGGAATTGGAATTTAAAAATGTGAACTCCACAATGAAAACCATCCTACTTCACTGCTTATTCTGTGGATTCCTGGCCATCGGGCTCTGGACAGCCATGTTACTTTTGTTTGTGCACCTTGAACAAAAGGACATGCTGGAGAGAGAAATGGAGGGGCTCCTGAAGAACAGGTCAACCCATGTGTACCAGCAAGCCCGTCACTCAGAGGGTAGGTCTGATGCAGATGAGCCTGGAAAATAGAAATTATATCCAGGGACAAATTTTGATGTTTCTGTTTACTGCTTTCAAGGGAAACCATATCAGAAATTCAGTATTTAGAAGAATAAGAGAATGATCTCCTTCAGGTAATTTAACTTTCAAACTATAAAATACCTCATATATGTATATATTATACCCAGAACTCAATAGGGTATATACACATGCATTTACCACCTATATTTCTTATTTTTATGTAGTTTGCTATATTTGCTTCAGGCAGCTTTCTGTCTTCCATAAAAATGAATTTCAACGGGTGCAACAGAAATATAACCCTTGGTCCTTCTCTACCTACCAACCTCAAAGGCATCCTGTGCGTGCTATCACTCAGCAATCCTGGTACTGCACAGTTTAACCTATCTGTAGATAGGCTGTGTCAATATCCTCTTGGGATTTGCTCTCCCCCACAAATACTGTTGTAAGATTTGTGTTCCATGCTTACACAGGGTGACCTGGTCTAACAAAATATGTCCCTGTAGGACCATGAAAGGCAGCCTGGTTTCTAGTTGAGCTAATGTTTGAAACCTCGGTGACCCAGCAGGGGATCCCCAACAGGGATACCGTCCCTGCAAGGGACGGTAGGCATTTTGCCACACTCCTGGGCCCCAGGCTCTTGACACGAGGCCACAGCTCTCCATAGGTCTGTGGCCATCAGTCACAAAAGGGCAATTCCCCAAGCCCCTCCACAGGTAGAGGAAGTGTGGTCATGTAGTCTCAAGACAGACCTCCATTTTAATGAGGTATCTAAAAGCCTGGAGACGTAGCCAATAAACTCTCCTTCCCAGACACTCCTCCCTGCAAAAGGTATTTAACCTCAAGCCCACCCTGAGAAAGTGAGGTACGGTTTTACTCATTGCCACTTTCTACCATGACAATAAACACCTTAAAACCATGGACTCTCTCTTTTCATCGGGATCTGCCATGTGGAACAATGGAACAGGCCTTCGTCTAAAGAGCTGTGTCTCGTCTCCCGCAGAAGGCCTCTCAGCCAGCCATGGCCTCCACCAAGTCAAGCCACAAGTCAAGGACTTGGTACCTGGTGGGACCCAGCCGGGCTCCTTCCTACCTTTCCCCCTTGGCCCCAGGCTAGATCCAGCCCATGGAGCCCCCACTCCATTCTCAACTCTTCTGCAGCATCCAGTGGTGCTTGGGATACCCAAGATCCTGAGAATCAGATGGTCCTGCCTTTGTCAAAGGCCTGGGGACCACCGAGCCAGCTCCATGCAGTCCCCAGGACCCCAGGTCACGTTCTCCCACCCCTGGGTGGTGTCCCACAGCTTCTCATAGCCCAACACCCACTTGGTGGCGGCCTGGGGTTAGCAAGGTCAAACTTCCCACGTCCTGGCTCCCCCAGTGGCCCGAGCCCTGGGGTGGACACGAGACCCCATTTAACCCAACAGCTGGTGCTACCAACATGGGACAAACCCAGCTAAAGTGTACCCCAGCTGGCAATCCACCCACAAAGACCCACATTGGAACTCCAGATTACTCACAGACCGTGAGTAAAACCCAACCTAGTTCAAAGACTAGGCCTTCCTCAGATCTCTCGCTCGCTCACTCTAGCGCTCTCTCTTTCTCTCTCCTACTGTCCCTCACCACAGTTTCCCTTACTGGGGATCCCCTGCTGGGTCACCGGGGTTTCAAACCTTAGCTCAACCAGAAACCAGACTGCCTTTCATGGTCCTACAGGCCCCCAAAGATGAAGAGAACAATAAAGATATAATTAAAAGCTTAAAAGTCAGATCTGTATTCTGGGCTCTGTGCTGCTCTGGAGCAGTGCTGACAGCCCGTGTAGAGAGTAAGACACCAAGAGGCCCTCTGCAGCATCTTACCCCACTTGCTCCCATGTTATCCCTGTTCGCTGCTTTCCCTCTTCTCCCCCTGTAACTCCTGTAACCCAGAGTTAGCTAAGAATCCCGTTCTTTCTAGTTCATCCCTCTGTGGTTCATAGCACACCAATCCAATTGATTTGACCTCGAGTCTGCTTCTGGTGCTGCTGTGGTGGTTGCTTTGACATTCTACTGAGTTTAGTCCAACTGGTTCAGCTCAGTATTGGCAACTGTTGGCTGTCCTTTTAAATTCCATTTGGGACGTTCCTGGTTCTTGACATGCCATTCCTATTGGATCCTGGGCATTAAAAATACTGAGAGGTATCATAGTATAATTCCAAGCAGGGCCCTTCACTCAGGTGTAGTACAAGTATAAGCAAAAACGGATTATAGTATCTGTCACTCACAAAAGCGAGTGAGTAAAGGTAAAAACTGAATCTTAAAACTTCACTTTATTCAGAAACCAGTGATCTGAGAGGGGAGAGGATTAATAGTCCAAAGGTCTGTCTTCCATTACATCTGCAGCTCACAGATCATGTTGGGGAGGGACAGAGGCTGTCAGTTATTTGGAGTATAGTCTTGGCATTCTGGTTGAGGTGGTGGACCACATTTTTGAGATTTTATGTCTGTTTATCATTGTCACCTCTTACACAACCCCCCACCCCCACCCCACGCATGCACACTTGAGTTCTGTGGATGCCTGGGTTTGAGTAAACAATGGATATAGTTAGTAGATGCTGGTATCAATCTTATACTCCTCCAGGAGCATTTAGGCTAGCACAGAATTACCGCAGAACAAACTCACCATAAACAGTATGTACATGCTAAGCTAGTAATATGTTAGTGTTGGTTGCCTTTAGCAATACTAAGTACAAGTGTGGCACTCAGTACAGAATCCAAGCTGTTCCTATTGGTTCCTTCTGCCCTCTATGAGAAGGAACAGGTAAGTACGTGTGTTGTGCCCACTCCACGAAAGAAGCCCCTCCTTGCTCCACCTGCCTACAGTGGTATGTGCATCCTATCTTGTAGTAGACACGTGGCATAAGAGTTTAGCTCCCTTGAGAGTGTGTTGGGAGGTTCTAGCAGGGAATGTATTTACTCATGTACTCTTGACTGAAGACTGGTCCTCCTCTGTTCAAGGTAAGTTCTGTCTTCCGGAAGGATGCACACGGAAGGGTGAGGGAGGCAGGTTAGCCAGATCAGGTGAAGCAACCCTGGCAATCAGTGGGGTGACATGTTATATCCAGATTTCCCTCACATCCAGTCATGAGAGTGCAAGAGCTAGCCCTGTGCCTCACCAGTGCAGCACTTGAGAGAACAGGCCCCACACCTCACTGGGCAGCACAGTAGAGCTGGCTCTGGTGACCCTGAGGGCATGAGAGTAGAAGAGCTATCTTCCCCTTGCCAGTTGTGACTTTGAGTGAGCTAGCCTGGACAGTTCTGGAGAAATTGCCCTAGTGGTGTGGGTGCAGGAGAGTTGGTGGGCTGACCAACTTAGCTACCATCCATGCTCACAGTGAGATCCAGGGCTTTGAGTTGGCTCACCCCAACACCTACTCCGTCTATGAACTGCTGGAGTGTGTGAAGGGGCTGGTCCTGCAGGTCCAAAGCTGAGGATCTCCATGACATGGGGAACAACCAGGTATCCAAGAGGAGTCCTGGTGAGGATCCAGGATTGATAGCAGAGCAGAAGCCAGGGGCCTTGAACCAGCAATGACTCATTGCGTTGGTTCAAGGAAAGAAATGTGGACAAAGAGGGAACTGTGGGGCACACGGTGACACACTACAGCTTCCACAGCAAGGTTTTTGTTTTTGTCTTTCATGAGGGAGGTTGCCAGAGTGCAGGGCAGATACAAAGGAACCAGAGGTGAGAGGGACTGGGGGGCGTGACGTGAAATCCACAAAGAATCAATCAAAAGTTTTTTTTAAAAAGAATTCAGCTCCTCTTTAGTTCCCATTTAAATGGAACACAGACTTTAACGAGCTTGTCACTAGGCACAGTGTCAGCTTGTCCTGTCCCTCCTCTCTTCCTGGATCCCTTTGACACCAAGGTTGAAAGGCTCAACTGTCCACTGGTCTTCACTAGCACCAGATTCAGAGAGAAATAGAATATCAGCTATTATGGTTCACACTGCTGTGTGTGTGCCACTGCTGCCAGATGAAAGTGGACATGTTGTCCTCCACTGGACCCATGCCAGGCAAGGGCAAGTGGAAGCCTCCCTGGCTCCACCCTGACCATCTTGCTGTCATGGGGGTGTTGGAGGCTCGACATTCTACTGACAGCAGACAGTTCTACATCAGGCAGACTCAGCTTCACCTACTTCCACAAGATAAGGTTAGAGCTCCTCCCTGATCAGTCTCCCTATATCACCCAGGAGGGGGAGCACAGCACTCATCACCTGCTGCTGACACTGGGGTATTAGGCTCTGCTCCATCCCACTGGCACCACCAGGTGGGGCAAGAAGGATACTGCTGTTTGCTGTCTTGGTGAGGGTGAGGGTGAGGGTACAAGACTTGGGGCAGGTATTGCAAAGGTTGGTCCTGCTTTTCCCCCAGCTCTTTCTTGGGCTAGGGAGAATGAGTTTACTATCTTGGAGATTTGCTGCTGCTGCTGCTGCTGCTGCTTTATCTGTGACTACTTTTGTTTCAGCCTGAGGCCTCTGTAGCTCCTGTGTTGCATGTATGTATGTATGTGCGTATGTACATACTTATGTAATCTACGTATGTATGTATGTATATGTGTATTGTGTGTGTATATATACATATCTTTGTAAGTGTGTATGTGTGATACCATTCCCTAGACTGCATAAGGAGTAGGAAGCGAGCCAGCTGAGCACCTGGCTCTTCACACTCTGTTTGCAGATACAAAGTATCTAAGCGCTTAGGCACTGGCTGCAGTGCCTTCTCTCCTTAATGGCCTTCTAGCACTGTGGGTCACAAAGACCCTCGCTGCTTCGGTTGCTTTTGTGGGAGTACTTAGCTCAGTAACTAATGCAGGGCTCCGTGTCTTTCATCTAAAATTAATGACAAGACTTTATTAAAGAGTCTCTGATTTATGTAAATGCTTTGGGCTTTCACCTTTAATTTTGTCATCTGGAGTTACTTTAGAGTCAAGAAAATAACTGTTTCAGAAAAACTCAGGATGCAGTTGCTCCTGTTAAGTGCATCTGCATGACAGCACTGCTTTTACTCATGTGACTCAAATTTCCTTTTCTTGCAGACATCAACTTTTCAGATCCAGAACTTATCCAAGGATTGAGGCAATATGGATTAAATGTCATCATCAGTAGAAGACTGGGCATTGAGAGAGAGGTGCCAGATTCCAGGGATAAAATGTATGCTCTCCCACCAATCGGACTTTAATCTTAGCACGTTAGAGATCCTGTAGTATAGATTCCTCTCCCTAAGTCTTTAAGGTGGGCAATGTCAAGGTTCTGATGATGGTGTAAAGGCCACCTTCCTCTAAATAAATCCCTTGAGGGTTTTTACTCAGCTCTGTCCAAAGCATTCATTCCCAACAGACAGTGCTTTGCACATCTATCTTTTTCTTCAGTCTGCTCCATTTCCTTGTACCTTCCGTTATCTGTGTTAATGCTAATTGTGGTAAATGCACATAAAATTGTTATATTAGCAATTTTCTAGCAGACAATTAAGCACATCGTGGTGAGCAACCACAGCACTGCCTGAAATGAAACTCCCCCCCTCCTTTCCCCCAGCCCTAGCAACCTCCAGTCTACTATCAGTGTCTGTGAATTTGACCACTCCAGGGACTTCAGTTTAGTAAAAGCATACAAAAATTGGAGGACTGGCTTATTTCACTTAGCACAGTGTTCTTGAGGTTCATCTGTTCAGATTATGCTTGTTGATGCCTTTTAAATATCATTTAGGTTCCAATAATTTCCTGGAAAGGAATATCATTTTTTTAACCCGAAGATAAAAAACTATTTTTTTTAAATTGTACATAAAATTTTATCTAGTAAACTTATTTCTAGGAATTTATGTTGACAAAAATATGTATGTACTGTGGGATATCTAGCACAGTATTATATACAATGGTGAATTATGAGAAACATGTCAAAATTAAATACAGAATTAATCAACTATAAAATTACTTGTAGACATTTCTATAATAATTAAAATGCAATTTTTTAGGCTAAAACTTTAGAATTATCATCAATATTATCATCATCTTACACTTTCACATTATAAATATGATATAATAAATTAAATCACTTTGTAAAAACATTATGCAATTGGAAATTATTTCTGACAGATCAACTCTTATAGTTTTATAGGCCATTCATTTTTTTTCTCCTTTGAACTGACAAAGGAAAGTTGACTTCAGTCAAAATAGCACACATAACCTAATCTCATAAATAAGACGTTTAATGTTACTTGTTTTCAGTAGACTTTGAAAACCTTACTACTCTCACACTCAACTAGAAATAAGTTGACAACTCCTGACTAAATTCAGAGAAAATAAATACTAGTCTTCTAAAATATAAAGGACTCACCTCCCTAATGTGAACATAAAATTCAAATACCTCCAATGTACTCCCTTGAAGATGTTAGCTTCACTTTTCTGAGCAAAGTGCAACATTCCTTTGCATTTCCCAAGGCCCTTACACTGAGACTCATCAGATACCTGTAACACTTGCTGAAGTTACCCCTTAAAGATTTCTAGTTCTGTAGTGACTATTTCTGTAAAGAATGAAGTGAGGGATTTTTTTTCAGGACATTTAAGTTTTTTAATAGTTAAACCACAGTTGTGGAAAATAAAAGAACTCAAAGTATTAGCAACAAATAAAGTTGCACCAGTGGACTTTGGTAAAATTCTATAAAATTATAATCATTCCAATTATAATCACTGTTTCAGAATGCCTTGAGTCCTATCTATCCTTCTGAGTGTGTCACTTTCCTGAACTGTGCTGTATTTGTGTATTTTAAACATATATTATTATTATACTGTCTGCGATTTTTAGAGCATAGATTTTCAGAATTGAGAGTTCATCTTGGTAGATTTTTCCTTTGTCCAGTATGAAGTGTCCTTCCTTATCTTTTTTGATAACTTTTGGTTGAAAGTTGATTTTATTCGATATTAGAATGGTTACTCCAGCTTGTTTCTTGGGGCCATTTGCTTGGAAAATTGTTCTCCAACCTTTTACTCTGAGGTAGTGTCTGTCTTTGTCACTGATGTGCGTTTCCTGTATGCAGCAAAATGCTGGGTCCTGTTTATGTATCCAGTCTGTTAGCCTATGGCTTTTTATTGGGGAATAGACTCCATTGATGTTAAGAGATATTAAGGAAAAGTGATTATTTCTGTTATTTTTGTTGTTAGAAGTGGTATTATGTTTGTGTGGCTATCTTGTTTTGGGTTTGTTGAAAGATTACTTTCTTGCTTTTTCTAGGGTGTAGTTTCCCTCTTTGTGTTGGCGTTTTCCATCTATTTATTATCCTTTGTTGGGCTGGGTTTGTGGAAAGATATTGTGTAAATTTGGTTTTGTCATGGAATATCTTGTTTTCTCCATCTATGGTAATTGAGAGTTTTGCTGGGTATAGCAGCCTTTGCTGGCAGTTGTGTTCTCTTAGGGTCTGAATGAGATCTGCCCAGGATCTTCTAGCTTTCATAATCTCTGAGAGAGATTATCTCTGTGAGAACTCTGGTGTAATTCTGATAGGTCTGCCTTTATAAGTTATCTGACCTTTTCCTCTTACTGCTTTTAATATTCTTTCTTTGTTTTGTGCATTTGGTGTTTTGATTATTATGTGGCAGGAGGAATTTCTTTTCTGGTTCAGTCTATTTGGAGTTCTGTAGGCTTCCTGTATGTTCATGGGCATCTCTTTCTTTAGGTTAGGGAAGTTTTCTTCTATAATTTAGTTGAAGATCTTTACTGGCCCTTTAAGTTGGGAATCTTCACCCTCTTCTATACCTATTATCCTTAGGTTTGGTCTTCTCATTGTGTCTTGGATTTCCTGGATGTTTTGTGTTAGGAGCTTTTTACTTTTTGCATTTTCTTTGACTGTTGTGTCAATGTTTTCTATGTTATATTCTGCACCTGAGATTCTTTCTTCTAACTATTGTATTCTGTTGGTGATGCTTGCATCCATGACTCCTGATCTCTTTCCTAGGTTTTCTAACTCCCAGGTTGTCTCCCTTTGTGATTTCTTTATTGTTTCTATTTCCATTTTTAGATCCTGGATGATTTTGCCCATTTTGATTTGTCTGTTAGATTGTGTTTTCCTGTAATTCTTTAAGGTATTTTTGTGCTTCTTTAAGGGCTTCTACCTGTTTACCTGTGTTCTCCTGTATTTCTTTAAGGGAGTTATTTATGTCCTTAAAATCCTCTATCATCATCATGAGAAGTGATTTTAGATCCGAATCTTGCTTTTCCAGGGTGATGGTGTATCCAGGACTTGCTATGGTGGGAGAATTGGGTTCTGATGATGCCAAGTAACCTTGGTTTCTGTTGCTTATGTTCTTACACTTGCCTCCTGCCATCTGGTTATCTCTAGTGCTACCTGCCCTGACTATATCTGACTGGAGCCTGTCCTTCCTATGATCCTGGTTGTGTCAGAATTCCTCAGAGGCCAGCTGTCTCTGGGATCCTGTGATTCTGGGATCCTGGGATCCTGAGATCCTGGGTGTGTCAGAAGTCCTGGGAGTCAAGATGCCCCTGGGATCCTGAGATCCTGGTGTGACCAAGCTCCTGGAATTCTGTGATTCTGCGATCCTGGGTGTGTTACAGCACCTGGGAGTGGAGCTTCCTCTGGGTGTTGTGGAACTAGCTATTAAGAATATCAATTTTTATTAGCTAAGAGAAAAATGTTCAAGCTAAGGAAAACATGTACTTTCCAGTAATGCCACATTCCATGACACTGGAAAGTGGACTGCCATATTTTGTGATATTGCACAACACAAACATCATTCATGATTGGGCACACTCAAGAGATGGAGTATTGCACATAATGAAATAGTATAACTGACTCATAACAAAGGAAAACAAACTTGGGCTAGGGATGGAGCTTGGTTGGACTGTTGCCTGGCATACACAAGGCCCAGGGTTTGCTCCCAGCAGTGCTTAGAGGTGGAGATAGAAGGGTCAGAAATTCAAGGTCATCCTCAGCTACATATCTCCCTTTCCCCATTAAAATTAAAAATAAAAATAATAAATTTAAATTTGTTCAAACTATAAACATGGTATGAATTTAATTTGGAGAACAATCTTCAAATAAAGTTAAGATTTAGCTACCACGAAGACCAAGATTTTCATTTCAGTAAGTTGTAAATTTCTCTCCAGGCTATTATTTCCCCCTAAATCTGATCTAAAATAGTGCAGCTGCCTTGCTTCCTTTCTTCCATCACACAATTATATGCCAGAAAAAAAGTTGAGTTGTGGCTGCTTAACACCTGAACAAAGACCAACTCCAGTTGGATGCCAACATGGACAGGGAAAATCAAGACTGGCCTTACCCCTAGGTAAGAGCTACAGGAAACCAGTAGCTTCTAAGAGAGGGAGAATTAGTCTTCTCCAGAGATAGGCACCCCAAATGGTTATCAAACCCCAAGTGATGTATCCTGTATGTATGTGTGTGTGTATGTGTGTGTGTGTGTGTGTGTGTAGTGCATTGTCTTAGAGTTTTATTACTATGAAGAGACACCATGACCATGGCAACTCTTATAAAGGCAAACATTTAATCGGGTCTGGTTTACAGTTCAGAAGTTGAGTCTATTATTTTCATGGCAGGAAGCATGCTGGCATGCAAGAAAACACAGTGCTGGAGAGGTGGCTGCGTCTAGGTCAGCAGGCAGCAGAAAGTGATTGCTACATTGGGCATGGCTTGAGCATCTGAGACCTCAAAATCTGCCCCCAGCTACCATTTCCTTCAACAAGGCCACACCTTTTAATAGTGCTACTCTCTATGAGCCTATGGAGGCCATTTTTATTAAACCACCACATTCTACTCCCCAGACCTCACAAGCTTGTAGCTACAACATAATGCAAAATGCATTTAATCCAACTTCAAAAATCTCCATAGTCTGTAAAGGTTTCAAACTTGTTTGAAAGTCCAAAGTCTCTTTGAGAGTCATATAATCTCTTAACTATAATCCTCTATAAAATCAAAACCCAAAAGCAGATCTTGTATTTCCAACATATAATGACACAGGGTTTACATTACCACTTCAAAATGGAGGAATGGGAGCACAGTGAGGCTGAAAAACAGTTGGACAAACCCCAAACTCTGCATCTGATGTCTGATGTCCAATGTTCTTCAGATGCCCAGCTCCTTTCAGCTTTGTTGACTGCAGCATACTTCTCTCTCTTGGGCTGGTTCCATTCCTTGCTAGCAGCTCTCCTCAGCAGGTATCCCGTGACTCTGGCATCTCCAACATTTTGGGGTCTCCAAAGCAATCCAGGTTTCACCTTCACAGCTTCATACAATGGCCTCTCTAGGCCTCCATGCAGGGGTACCCTTGTCATACACCTGGACTCAGGGCCTTTTCTTAGTCACTGAGGGAGATTCCATAACCCCTTTCTTGTGTCCTTGACCCTAAAGCCAGAACCACATGGCCGACACTGCCAAGTTCCTGTTGGAACATGTTAGAGCTGGAGCTTGCCCCCCTCCTTGTTCAATTACATTTTCATCAGCTTTCTGTTTTCAGTGGTTTCCTTCACTACCTCAGCTTGGCTGTCCTGGAGCTCACTCCATAGACCAGGCTGGTCTTGAGCTTCCCCTGAAGGGCTAAGATTAAAGGCGTGCACTACCATACCCACTGACTGACCACTTAGAGTTGGACAGCCATTTGGGATACATGTCCCTGGGGAAGACTAACTCTCCCTCCTGTATTATTATTTTATTATTATTATTATTCCATCTCCTCTATAGCTATCCAATTGTGTAAATAACTGAATTTCCTATCTTAAAATTTTGTATTTTCTTAATTTGTATGTGTGTGCATGTATACATATGTACATACCACCTGTTGGTGTGGAGGTCAGAGGACAACCAACAATAGTTGGTTCTTTTTCACTATGTGGGGACCTAGGGATCAACGCAGATCACACGTCCCATGTCTTAGGGTTTTATTGCTATGAAAAGTCTATATGACCAAGGCAACTCTATCAAGGAAAATATTTAGTTGGGGCTGGCTTACAGTTTTAGGGGTTCAGTCCATTATCATCATGGTGGGAAGGATGGCAGTGTGCAGGCAGACATGGTGCTGGAGGAGCCCAGTTCTACATCTTGGTTCAGAGGCAGGAGGAGGAAACTATCATCTGCACTGGGTGGAGCCCGAGCACAGGAGACCTAAAAGGATGCCTACACAGGGATACACTTCCTCCAATAAGGCCACTTCTTCTCCAGTAAGGACACATCTTAGTAGTGTCACTTCCTATGGCCAAACACTGAATCTATGGAGGCCAAACCTATTCAAGCCACATCTCTTTACCCAATGAACCACCTCAGCTGCCCCTGAATTTTAAGGCTAAGTGTCATTCCATTGTCTGCATATACTTTACATTCATCTACCGATCGGCACTGTGGTGGATCCCATATCTTGACCTCCAGAACAATGCTTCAACAGCAGACATCTCTTCCACAGGCTGGATTTATACCTGCGTGTATATCTAAGAACAGAGTTGTTGGGTCGTGTTGTCCTCCATAGTGGGTGTGCTAATCTTCCTCCACATCCTCATTATTTTGATAATGGCCATTTTAACAGATATAAGTTGGAATCTTATCAATCTCATCATTTTAATTTGCATTTCTCTGATAAATAGTATTATTGAATATTTTATTCTATTGAATATTTTATATACCTATTGACTACTTGTCTTTTTTAAAAAAGGTTTACGAGGCTTGTTTTTTAATACAGGGTCTTATGTATTCCAGGCTTGCCTTGGACTCATTATGTAACCATAGATGGTTTTAACTTCTGATTCTCCTGCCTCCAGTTTTCAAGTATATACCATTATATAGTTTTATGTGGTGCTGAGAGCTAACCCATGGCTAGATAAGCTCTCCATTAACTGAGTCCTAGCCTTAGCCCCTACCGATTTTTGGCTCTAAGTGATAAGCAATCTGGCTCTAATTCCCTAGTCAGATGTACAAAAATGCAAACTTTTTGCTTATTCTGAATGTTATCTCTTCCTGCTGATGACTTCTTTTGTCACAGGATTTCAGTCTGATGCCACCCCACTTGTTTACCTCAGCCTTTATTGCTGTGCTCTTGGGTCATATCCACTTGAGTGCAGATTGTATGCTTGCCTATCCACTTAAACTGTTCAGGTTTTGCCTGGCTGTCCCCACCTATGGTTTCTCTTCCTTTGACCATGGTGCCAGCTTCCACTCTGCAGCTGAACACTCTATAGTACCATCTGAGAGGCTAACAATGTTGGCCAGGATAAACCTTCAACTTTCAAGATGCCTTCCATCCATGTTTATCCGAAGACACACACATTGAGAGTCCTCTTGGCTCATCTGCCTAGTCCCCCCTGTCCTGGAATTGTCCAGGAAATATTTCCCCTTTGCATAATTGCAGTAAAAATTATGATTTTATTTTTTGACTTCACTTGGTCACAGAGCCAATATGAGCCAATGAGTTTTCCTCTGGAAATTTCTGTAGATGGGGAAAAAAGAACAGCCTTCTGATTTATCCTTGGATGCTAGACAGGTGTGGTTTTACATACCTTTAATCTCAGCACTCAGGAAGCAGTGGCAGGCAGCTCTGTGAGTTCAAGGCCAGACTGGTCAACAACATAGCAAGTTCCCAGTCAGCCTTGGCTACACAGTTAGATATCCAGGCCAGTCTAAGATACATACTTAGATATATTTAAAAAAACAAAAACAAGACCCCGAAGATAGGCTGATAGCCACTCGCTTCCCACTCTGTGGCATTAAGAAAATAGAAACAAGCCAGTTGCAGGTTGAGTCTTATGTAGAATAGTTACTATATGCCAGGCACTGTTCTGAACTGAGTGAGTTCATGACCTGGGAGAAGGCTGGAGATGCTGTTAGTCATCACCCCAATCACTGTTGCCATGGTGAAAGAGCAGGCCAGAGGGCCTTGGCCCTCTCACTTCACTATTTCCTTGAGATCCCAGTTGTCTTCCTATAACTAGTCTTTGAGGGTGCTTGGGTCACCTATAATATACTCCCTTATATTTTGCTGAGGTTAGCTCCAAACAATAATATACTAGATCTCAAGTTCTGTTTTTCACTGTGTGAACACAAAAATAATTCAGCCTTTTGCCAGTACTTAGAGGGCTTGTGGTCCACTAATTCTACCCCAAAGCAAAGCCAGGAGTACAGCACAGTGAATTTACTTTGAAGTTATCTTTCCATGATTGAGACTGCCACTATTTATAACAGACAACAATATACGGCTATAGTCATTGTTTTATGTAATCTTTAAAGTAGATCTAAGATTATGAAAATGGAATGTCAAGAAAATAATTATAAAGGAGGAAATAATTCCGAGGTGTGAGGATAGTGTTAGAACTTAAGTGGGGCCACCAAGGTGAGATATGCACACCTGATATTGTTCCCACCTGAAACTGCAGCCCACAGGGTCGACGGAGGGAACTGACTCCTGTACTTTCACCCCACACGCCTACTACGCATGTGCATGTACCCACTTTCCCACAAACAAAACAAAATAAATAAAGGTTAAAAAGTTAAAGAATTTAAGGACAGGCTGGAGAGCTGGCTCAGTCGTTAAGAGTGCTCATTACTCTTTCAGAGAAACAGAGTTTGATTCCCAGCACCCATATCAGGCAGCTCTTAGCTCCAGGGCGTCTGATGCCCTCTTCTGGCCTCTATAGGTACTTGTACAAACTTGTGAATGTACACAGAGATGCAGACAAATGCACATAAATGAAATTAGATTTTTCTTAATCTAAGAACATTTTGCTTGTTAATTTTGTGCTTTTAACTGTACTGTCATTCCTATTTAGTTCACTAAAGAAAGCAAATGTAAGGGTTGGCATTTGAAGAAGGCTCAGAACACTTGAGACTTTTGCATGACTAATTCTCTCCCTATTTTTCTTGCAGATGCCAGCAGAAACACTACCCACTCAATCTCCCCACGGCCAGTGTTATCATATGCTTTTATAATGAGGAATTTAACACCCTGCTCCGAACAGTGTCGAGTGTGGTGAACCTCAGTCCGAAGCATCTCCTGGAGGAGATAATTCTGGTGGATGACATGAGTGAATTTGGTGAGCAGACACTGTCTGTCTGTCTGTCTGAAAGGCAGCATTATTCTCTCCTGATACTTGACATTTGTTTTTGTTTGGGGGACTGCTCTCATGTAGCCTAGGCTAGCCTCATTTTGGACTCCTGACCCTCTTGCCTCCACCTTCAAAGTGCTAGACTCATGAGTGTGGTTCACCAGGCATGCGTTGGCACTGGTATGTTTTATACAGATGTTTCTGGTGGGTGTTGAGGGGGGTGCTATCCCTGATGTACTCACTGCATGTGGTAGGTAAGACTGACCCAGACCCTGTCATGAAGGGTCTATGGGTTCAGCACAGGGGCTAGCTTTGGCTTTAAGGATTATTTCAGAAATAAGTGCCATCTAAGTGGAAGAGGCACAGATGATTTGGGGTTTCTCAGATGGACAGGAAGGAAATAGGTTTTAGGTGAAAGAAATGGAACCTCAAAAGGTCCAAGATGGGATGAAACGGGGTGAGCATGGAATACTTGTGCATTGTGTGAAGTTTATGCATGAATGTAGGGTTGGAAGGATGCAGGGAAAGCCATAAAGCTGGAATTAATTACAGGGGCTACTTGTGAAAGGCATTCTTGGAATTTTGTCCCAAGAACATGGGGAGCTAAGGCTGGGGATGTAGCTCCGTTGGTAGAGTGTTTGCTGAGCATGCATAAAACCTTGAATTCAATCCTCAACTCTACATAAGCTGGGTGTGGTGGTGTCTACCTGCAGTCCCAGCACCAGGAAAGTAGAAGGTTATCCTTGGCTATAAAGCAAGTTCAAAGCCAATCTAAGGTACTTGAGAACCCTGTCCAAAAATAAATAAATAAATAAATAAATAAATAAATAAATAAATAAATAAATAAATGGTGAATATGGAGAGCAAGTTAGGGCTTGACACAGGGAGAGGACCTAACCCAGGTACTTTACAGAAAGAACTTGACCAAACCAACTGCAAGTATGTGCTGACTCCTCTGTGCTTACTTTTAAGATAGAATAATGATACCAGAACATAAGTCTAGTTACCCAGGCTTAGACTTTGACATTGGTTGTCTGTTTACCTTAGGCAAGCAGGAGTGCCAGAATACTGATGTCGATATTGGGTAGATTGACCCCAACTCTGTCATGATTTCAGGCCTGTAAAGTCACTTAACCTATTGGGAAGCTAGTCCATGGTGAACTTGAAAGGAAAAAGATATGCTGAGAAGAAAATACATTCCAGGCTGGCCACCCCGTGGGCATGACTAGGTTGCTCTGTGTGTAACCCAAACTCATGTTACTGTTTGGAAGTTATATGACATTGGTCAGGTGACTATAATGTAACATTTCCATAGGAGTCACCACCACCTGAGTCTTGTAGATGGGTGGGTGCGTCTTCCTTCACCCACACTGCCTCATCTGCTCAGTTAGACTGAGATGTCTATACCTGACTGGACAGGAAAGCTCATTCAAGTTGCTGCAGAGTGCAGATGTACCTCCTGGCCAGAGGAATTATGCTTTCTTACTCAGAAGTGCACAAATCCTATAGTGGGCACACAGCTCCAGGAATGACTATGTCTGCCAGCCTTTTAGCACAGCACCAAGAGTCTGGAGACATGTTGGTCTCTTGTCAGTTTGACAAAGTGGCTTGAACAACTAGCGCTGATCTGGCACCAAGGTGCCAATCAGACCAGGCTGTTGGTAAAGGCATTTTTTCCTGCCTTCTCCACCCTCCCTTTGGTCAAGCAAGCTCTTTAGCCTCTTCCTATGAGTCCATTCACAGGGACTGCATACTCGTGATCTAATACCTCTAAAGGCTCTGCTCTTAGCTGCTATCACACTGGTGGTTTTGCTATGTGCATTTGGGGCTAGTGGACACAAACACTCAGTCCATCATCTCTGTTGGCCTGCTTATCTATACAACTTGCATTTTTGTCCCCTTCATAAGAGACCAAGGGGTCACTTCTGATGGCCAAGACCTGACTGTGCTGCCAGACCAGTCATCCCTACCACTCCTTGACCTTAGCCTTGGGCTCATGTAGAGTCTCAAACACAGGACACAGGGCACCATGTTCCAATGGAACTCAGGATCAATATATTCCTTATTTTAATTTAGAATGACTTTATCATGAATTGTATAACAAATTTTGAACTGAAGCCCGTCTTTCCTGGACATGCCTACAAAGAGTGCCAGTGGGCTTCTTCAGCTTGAAGGAGTGGGGGCAGGGGGTCCTTGAACTCGATTGGCTTCATAACTCACCTTCAAGACGCTACAAAATTAGAAGCAAAATACAACCTGTGTAGTTAGTAAAACCAAATTAAACCCAAAGCCTTATAACCTGTATTTTTTCTACCGAATTTTAGTAATTACTTAGTAAAACAAAGATATGTCGCCAGAAGTACAAAACATGTGCAGTTTACGAACCACTCTTGTAGCTAACCAGGGACACATTAAAATATATGCAATAGTTAGTGGTTTGGTTTTTTGTTTTGTTCTGTTTTAGAAAATGGTCATAATGATAATGGTTTGAATTTCTTGTAGATGCAATTTATAAATTGCCAAGTATCAACTATTTTTTCCAGATGATTTGAAAGACAAACTGGATTATCATCTGGAAATTTTTCGTGGAAAAATTAAATTAGTAAGAAACAAAAAGAGAGAGGGTCTCATCAGGTCAAAGATCATCGGTGCCTCGAAGGCTTCAGGTACGGATGCTCCTTTAAGCCGGCGTGCTAATCACTTTTGTTGTAGCCTTCGGTAAGCAGGAAGTGGATTCATGTGCTCACCATATGAGGGTACACAGCCTATCTTTGCAAGGAAAACACGGTAGGAGGAGCAGATGATGATTGGGCACCTGTGTCTGCAGGCAGGAAGCCAAGGATGAACAGGAAGTGGGATGAGCTATAAGACCTCAAGGAGCAACCCCAGCGCCTCATTTTCTCCAGCAAAACTGCGCGTCCTAACTTTCCCACGCCGTACCACCAGTGGGGCCCACACGTTCAAACACAAAAGCCTGTCGAAAGATTCCACATTTAAGCTACAACCATCATGACACAGGGGCTCTTCCTTCCAGCATAGGAACAGTCTTGGAGACCTCCACGTCACAACAGGCTTAAATCTTTAATCTTCCATCGCCTCCAAAATATTCTTATCCAAAATGTCATTTCATATGAAAGGCAGTCTTTTACAAAGGCTGTGACATCAGTCCCATCAGCAACTGAGTGTCTCTAAGGATGGATTTTAAAAGAGATCGAGATAGACTCCATGGAAGGTCCTTCACAAACGCTTTATTAGGGAAGCTCTAGCATCAGCCCTTCGACAGCAGTGGGACCCCAACGGCCTTCCATTCCAGAAAACAAAGAGAATTCGTTAAGTGTTGCCAAGGGTATAGGCTTCCACACAGCGCAATCTAGTCCACATGCTAGGAGTCAGTAAAGTTATCGTTCGAGGTTGTCTTGCACTCAGGAAGCTGCAGGAGGAAGGCTCCATCTAGAGAAGACCACGGAGGGTAGAGCTGTATTTCGGAGGCTGAAGCTCTAACACTGAGCAGGAGAACCGAGAGTCCACATCTGTGCAGGAGTAAGGAGAGCAAAGCTGGGATAGGCAGGCTGTGGTGCTTACTCACAGAAAGGCTAGACAGCAGAATGGGGTCAGTTCTGGGCCTCATGGAGTCCCCAGATGCCCTTATGTTCATGTCTCAGTACCCACCTGTCTCACATCTCTCCCCTTTCTGCACCCCCATGCTAAGTGCATCTACATTCAAAAGAAAATTTGATTTATAATTTTCTTTTTCTGTATTATTTTCTTACGTTTTACTTTACTGGATTCATAGAATGGATAATATAATTTTGGGTTGTTTTTTTCTACCCAAAAATGGAACTTAAAACAGACTATCAGTGTTAAGGAAATTATGCAAAATTGGTGTTTATGTTGTTTAGTCACTTTAAAAAAAATCTAGATTTATGGAGTGAAATTTTTCAAACTTTAAAGCACTCTTTGAGAATGTATTACTTTGTGGTAATTTAGATGACATGTCACCTTTAAGTTTCAGGAATGTGAATATTTGATCCCGGTTGGAAAGGATTATGAGGTGTGACCTTGATAGAGAGCAGGGAGGCTTTGAGCCTCTCAGCACCTCCAGTAGCCTCCTGCTTGTGGATCTGGATATGCTGCCTCAGCAGCTGCTCCAGCCCCATGCTTGCCTACCGCAGCCGTGTTCCCGCCATGCTGAATAAAGGGTCCTGTGCCTCTGGAACTGGAAGCCCACATGCTTCCTTCTACAAGTTGCCTTGGTTATGGTGTTTTATCAAAGCAACAGCAAAATAACTAATAAATACTTATTAGCTTAATTGTTTGATGGTTATGAATAATTGTATTGTCGTTAGAAATTTGGTATTTGTGAGGATTTATCACTCTGCTCTCTCTGAACGGACACAGTTGGCTGGCTGCCCCACCCGTCTTCCTACCGCTCTGTCCCTACCACAATGTGTGAGCCAAGTAAGCCCTCTCTTCACAAAGGAACAAAGAAAGAAAGAAATTTTGCTTGAAGTGAATTTGAGTTAAAAGAGAACTTCTAAGAATTTAAACAACCGTGATCATTTTCTCTGTCGTTTCCTGCCCCTCCCCCCTCCCTCAAGGGCATTTCTCTTGCTTTTCTTCAGACACGCCAGGTATGTTCCTGTCTCAGATGGCACCCTCTGGGATTTCCAGGTTCTTGTGTCTTGAAACAAAGAGTTAGAGGTCAACTGTAGGTATCATTTCTCAGGTGCCATCACTGTTGCTTTGTTTGAGGCAGGTTCTCTCACGGACCTGGAACTCACCGAGTAGGTAAAGCTGGCTGACTAGCATACCTCAGGGATTACCTGTTTCCAACTCCCTAGAGCTAGACTGTAAGAACAGGTCATCAAGCCCAGATAGTTTTTGGTCTTTCAATGTGGATGATAGGGATTGAACTTAGTGGTCTCATGCTTGTAAGGTGAGCATTTAATGACTGAGCCACCTCTCTGGCCTCATGAAATTGAAAGCTAAAGCTCTTCTCAGTTCTATCTACTGCTCTAGAGTTCTCTCCAAGCCATTATCTAACTTGCAGCTCTCTGGTCTCCTCTGAATGTCCATCACACATAGAGTCTCACCTTTTGGACATAATAAAACATGTATTCCCCATTTCCATTAAAGCGACTAAGGAACCAAGTATGTAGGAAATATTCAATGAATGCTCATGGCATCTAGCTTGCATTTGGATTGAGTACCTCCCCTCCAGGGCACCGTGCTGGCTAGTTTTACCAACTTGACAAAAGCAAGAGTCATCAGAGAGGAGGGAGCCTCAATTGAGAATGCCCCATGTGGACTCTAGGCAAGCCTGGAGAGCATTTTCTTAACTAGGGATTGATGTCAGAGAGCGTAGTCCTTGTGCGTGGTGCCACCTCTAGGCTGATGGTCCTGAGTTCTACGAGAGACCAGGCTGGGCAAGCTATGAGAACAAGCCAGTAAGTGGTGCTCATGCATCGTGACTCCTGTCCTGTTTGAGCTCCTGTCCTGACTTCCTTCAGTGATGGGTGATGCAGGAGTGTAAGCCAAACAAACCCTGTTCTCCCCAAGTTGCTTTTAGATATGCTTTTCATCACAGCAACAGTAAGTCTAAGACAAGGATCAATGTTAGTCTGCTCTTGCCTTCACAGGGGACATCCTGGTGTTCTTGGATAGCCACTGTGAGGTGAATAGAGTCTGGCTGGAGCCCTTACTGCATGCCATTGCCAAGGACCACAAAATGGTGGTGTGCCCAATTATTGATGTCATCGATGAGTTAACCTTGAATTATATGGCGACACCTATTGTAAGGGGAGCTTTTGACTGGAATCTGGATTTCAGATGGGACAGTGTTTTCTCATATGAGTTGGACGGCCCAGAAGGACCAAGTAAACCTGTCCGGTAAGATTCTCCTTGTTTTGGGGACTGTAGTAAAAACATTTTCTTTTGTCACTTCTACCCCCTTTCTTTCCTCCTCCTCCTTTTTTTTTTTTTTTTTTTGAGCCCTGGCTGTCTTGGAACACTCTACACCAGCCTAGCCTCAAACTCACAGAGATCTGCTTGCCTCTATCTCTTGAGTGCTGAGATTAAAGGTGTGTGCCACTATGCCCAGATTGCCATTTGTTTCATAAAGTATTGAATGCCAGATCTAGTAGCTGCTAAGTTTGTTCAAGTGGCATTGTGCCTTGTGCCCTACCTCATCCAGGAAGCTACCATGGCTGGTGAATGCTGCTCTGATTTCCAATGCCCACTCTATGTGGTATGTGTGTGTATGTATTTGTGTGTGTGTTTGCATGAAGTATGTTTACATATCTTTGTGTGCATGTGGAGATCAATCTTGGGTGTCGTTCCTCAGGAGCTGTCTTCCCTGGTTTTTGAGACAGAATCCCTTACTGACCTGGAACTCACCAAGTATGTTAGGATGGCTGGCCAGCAGACTTCAGGAATCTGCCTGTTTCCATACCTTCAACACTGAGATTTCAAGTGCATGCCACCATGCCCAGATATTTTTTAGAAGAGTGATTAAATTCATATCCTTATGATTGCAAAGATGACTAAGCCATCTCCCTATCTTTAAGTCATAGGAGGGAGTTTTCTGATGACCAAGGAGCAAACTACCATGGTTAGGAAGTGTGGACATCTCTGTTAAATTCACACAGAAAATCTTTACCCCATTGTTTCTAGGTGTAGCTTCCTGGGTTGAGAGGAACATGATACTCCTAGCTCATTTGTCTTGGAAACTGTATTTGTAAATGTGACACAAGATAAGCACATCTTGCAGGCTAGGTCTATGTTGCTTGGAAACTCTAATATGAGGTGCACCCTTCTCTCACTACTAACCCCTTTGCTCCTCAGACCAGGTAGCTGCATTTCCTAACCCTGTAGTAGAGCTGTATGGTCTTACAGTCAGGACCTTCCCACACTTCCTCACCTGTCAGTTCTAGGGGACAATACTCTCACAGGGTGATGAGAACTGAATGTCTATACAGCTAGCCACTTTGTATGGACTGTCATCTCCTGGGTCTCTCTCATCTTGGTACTGCTGGACATTACACCCTGTCTAGAAACACACCCCAGAAGCTGGCTGTCCCCTGCTCTGCTTCTCAGACACCACCCCTGCAGAGACGTTTCTCTTTCCCTTCCCACTCCCCATTGTCTTTCCTCTAGCTGACACCTCAGTGGCTACACCCCACCCCACTGCAGTCATACACACGCAGGTCTTTAAAAGCACCAAACCATTCCCACCCTCTGCACTCCTTCTCCCTTCCCAGGAGCTGATGTATTCTGCCAAAGTTGAGCAGACAGGAGGCAGTGCTATGTCTCATTCATGGGCCACAGTCCATGGTCTCACACTCCTGTCCTCACTTACTGTCTCCTCCCTGGTCTAAACCTTGACTGTGCTCCTTAGCTACAGGCCACTGCCCCTTAGCTACAGGCCACACCTGGACATGCTTCTCTGGAGAAGCAGTCCTGACTCAAAATTCAAGGATGAAATTAAAACTACTTAGGAAGTAGAAGGAATAGTTGTAAAATTACATAGTAGTTCATAGAAGAACCCTCTGGAATATTATACGGTTCTGAAGTGTGACCACATAGGAGCAGCCATCTTCCTGAGCACTCCACTGCTCACTTTCCACCCAGAGACTGCCAGTACCCGGAAGCCTATTCTTAACAAATCCTTCACATTACGCCTGCCCATTCCTCTGGCTGTCCCCACAGATGAGTCTTTCTCAGCCTGTGGTTAGGAGGAGAGACCAGCTGCTGGCTCCCTTTCCCACCTATCCTGCTGCCGCAGGATAGAAGGGGTCCCTGCTCTTGGATGTACAAGTGAGTAGCAGCATGGTACTGCAGGGGGGGGGGGTTGGTCCTCATTGTTTGCTGGCCATCTATAATCAGAGTCTTTGGACCGATGTGCCAGCGAGGACTCCTGCCACCCAGTGCTCCAGTGGGGACATGCAACACCCAGAAACAGTACTATCAGAATACAGACATGCTGTTCTCTCATTAAAAACAAACACAACTTTACTTTCTTTTTCAATTGAAAATAGATTCTTCTCTCATACAATATATCCTGACCAGTTTCCCCTCCCTCTACTCCTCTGAGCACCCTGCCCCCAGATTCACTCTCCCTCCATTTCCTCTTCAGGAAAGAGCAAGCCTCCAAGAGATGATAGCCAAACAGGACAAAACAAGGCACAATAAGACAAGGCAAAAGTCCTCATATCAAGGTCAGACAAGAGAACCCAATAAGAAGAAAAGAGTTCCAAGAGCAGTCAAATGAGTCACAGATATGCCTAGTCCCACTGTTAGGAGTTCCATAAAACTCCAGGCTGACAGCCATAACATGTATGTAGAGGACCTGGTATAGACCCATATAGTCCCAAGCTTGTCGCTTCTGTCTCTGTGAGTCTATGTAAGCCCTGTTTAGTTGATTCAATGGGCCATGGTCTCCTGGAGTCCTCCGTGTCCTCTGACTCCTACAGTCTTTCCTCTTCTGCAGTGTTCCCCAATCTCCAAGGGGAGGCACCTGATAGAGACCTCCAACTTAGGTTCTCTCTTCTCATAATGTCTGGTTGTGGGTTTCTGCACCTGTGACCAGCTGCTGTCAGAGAGGAAGCCTCTCTGATGATGAACAGACAAGGGACTGGTGTGAGTACAGCACAATATCATTAGGAATTATTTCATTGTTTTTTTTTTGGGGGGGGGGTCAGTTGTGTTTGGTTCCACCCTAGGTCTCGGGGCTATCCAGTCACTGGGTCCTAGCCATCCGGGCTAGGCTCCCACTCCTCAGAAACATTTTGATTTGCATTTCCCTGATGGCTAAGGATGTTGAACATTTCTTTAAGTGTTTCTGTCCATTTAAGATTTCTCTACTGAGGTTTCTCTGTTTAGATCTGTACCCCATTTTTAAGTGGATTATTTGGTTTGTTAATGTCTAGTGTCTTGAGTTCTTTATATATTTTGGATATCAGTCCTCTGTCAGATGTGGGGTTGGTGAAGACCTTTTCCCATTCTGATGGCTGCTGTTTTGTCCTGTTGGTGGTGGCCTTTGGCTTCCAGAAGCTTTTTATTAATTGCTGATCTTAGTGCCTGCACTACAACTTTACCTTTTTTGATCCCACTTTCTGTCAACTGCTTGGCCTTTTTCTCTCTCTTTTTTATTACAGGCAATAGGGTAGTTTTAACTTTGGTATTTTAAACTTCTGTCAGTAAAAATTTGTCACCTCTTGTGGCTAAAATATGTGACCTTGTGACCTTTTTTTCAAAGTCCAGTTTCAGTTTTCCTGCCTTTTGTCTGCTCTACTGACTGCCATCTTTCCTTTGCACACACACCCGACCCCTGGTCCCTCCCACCTTGCTGTGGCTCCCCCATACCCTCTGCTCTGCAGGTCCTTCACCTTGAAGTGCCCGGGGACTAGAGCCCTTGATCCTCTTTCTACTGTAAGTGTACACGATTTTCACCTGAGACTGACCCCCTAGACTCTCACAGTGTGTAAACGCAGAGTATTTTATTCTGTAGAAGTCCAGCATGTTGGGGTCTCCCATTACCAAGATAGAGAGACAACCAAGTGAGCTCGAAGGCCTGATTTAAAGCACAGAATTCCGGGGTAGATGAGCTTTATCTTACTCTATCTTTAGTCGTTCCGGAACCATTATTGGGGTGTGAAGACTGGAGCCTGGGGTTTTTTCTATTAGTAATTGACTTGCCTGGACTTGCTCAATTCTTATGCCTAGTCCCCTTAACTGCCAATTTGAAGTCTGCCATGGAATCAGCCTAGCCTTCTCATTATCTCAGCCCACCCCCAGGCTGACCCTTAACCCATTACACATGATTCATGCAATAGTTAATATTGATTGAACTTGAATCAGGTCCTACAACTTAGAGGCAGGACTGGGAGCCCTGCCATCAGGGACCCCTGTCATTAGTGACCCCTGTCATCAGAGTCCCTCTGTCATCAGTGTCCCCCTGTCATCAGTGTCCCTCTGTCATCAGTGTCTGTCTGTCATCAGTGTCTGTCTGTCATCAGTGTCTGTCAGTAGTGTCCACCTCTGACTCCAGTGGAACACGCAGATCTTTTGTGTCATTCATATGCATGAGACTCTTCCCTTCTTCAGATGCCCACAACACAGCTCTCACAATTGCTTTTTAAATACTTTTATTTGTGAGGGCAGAAAGCCAACTGAGGAAGAGAAGGGACCATCCAATAAGCCTGACAACCCAAATTAGATTCCTGTTCACACATGGTGGAAGAAGGTGTGTGGCTTTCACACACACGTTACAGCACACAGGTACCTGCACACATACTCTGTTTTGCATCTGTACAGCTTTAAAGCCCCCTTCTCTGTTACATTAAATATATACACACAAATTAAATTAATTAATATTAAAAATATTGGCTATGAACATAACAGGATCTAGAGTCACCAAAGAGACAACCCTCTGAATATGCCTAGGAAGGAGGTCCTGAGTGTTAATTGGGGGTGAAAAGCCCCTCTGTGCATGTGATTGGCACCATCCCAGGGCCTGGGGTCCTGGACTGAGTAGAAAGCCAGGTGAGTACCAGCATCCCCTCTAATCATGAAGGTGCAATGTGAACACAGCTTCATGTTTTTGTTACGTGACTCCTCCTCCTGGGCCTGTGAGCCACCCTTCCTAGGTGGCTTTTGCTGGGCGTTTTGTCAAGACAATGAGAAAAGCAACTAACACAACTCCCAAACTCATGCCTCCATCCACAACCTCGACAATCTCCAGGCTCATGCATCCAATTGCACTTCTGATGGCTTAGCCTTCCCATGGAGATACTGAACGCACACCTCTCACATTGGCCTGCATGTTAAGCTTTCTATGTAACCAGGACTTCCCATCTCTGTGGGCAGCAACTCCATCTGCCATGTAGAGATCCCCGAGTATCAATCTAGACCCTTGTCATCTTCCCATATTCTTGTTCTACTCACCAGCAAATCTTTTAGGTCCATCTTCAAGCAAACCAGTACCTGGACATCTTGTTTACACTCATCAGATTACTGACTTGGCCAGGGTACAATCCCCACTCATTGGGCCGGGGAGTGGTGGCACACGCCTTTAATACCAGCCCTTGGGAGGCAGAGGCAGGTGGATCTCTGAGTTCCAGGCCAGCCTGGTCTACAGAGCAATTTCCAGGATAGTCAGGGCTACACAGAGAAACCCTGTCTTGAAAGGCTAAAATAGAACAAAACAAAACAATTCATTTATCATTTTTCTCCAAAATCACTGTGGTGACTTCTAACTGGCAGCACTTAGGAGTCAGAAGTAGGCAGATCTCTGTGAGGTCCAGGACAGCCTAGTGAGGCCTTGTTTCAGTGAACCAAGCAGTATACAGTCTCTGCTTGCAGATTGTGGGTATGACTAACTCCTTCAGGTTTCCTCTGTCTTGGTCTTCTCACCACAATAAACTCTATCCTTCAAAATGAACCTCTCCTGCCTGTAGGGAGTGAGTGAAAGTCTTGAGTGAGTATGTACTGCTGACATGGGACATCTATGTCAAAGACTCGAAAATCTCAGCCATGGAAGTATAACTCCACTCCCACTCCAGTGAGGCTTAGAGGGATGACAAAGTCCCTCCTTAGGTCTTCCTCAAATTCAAGTGTGAATATTGATTGGATGTAGAAAATGTCTACCATAGCCCCCACCCTATGTTTAAGCCCTGAAGAGACTCCCCTACAAAAACCCTTCTGAGTGAGATTAACTAAACCTCCCTCCTTTTCAGCTGTGTCCACTAACCCAGCCTCACTGTCCAACTGTATACTGCAAGCATACTGAGTTTCCAGAGTGCCATGGCTACTCCATCAGAGTTACCAAAGACTACCCAATCCCAGTTTTTCTGTGCCAATGCATCTGTGTGTCTGTCTGTCCTTTCTTCATTGTCTTGTTGACCCTTTTCAGGTTTCCAGGACCCAAGGCATGTGAGGATGCCGAAACCTTTCTTATGTTGCTTTTGTCACAGCATTTTGTCAAAGCAACAAGTAACTAATCTGAGTAACCCCATCTTTTACCGCAGAAAAAAGTCAAAACAAATTAGATATAAACGTAAGACCCAAAATTATAATGCTACTAGTTAAGGACATACTTTATGACATTCAGTTACTCAAAGATTTTGTGACTAGGACACTGAAAAAGCACAGGTCATAAAAGTGAAAACTGAGGATGGGATTGCATCAAACTAAAACTCCTGAAAAGCAAAGGAAACAGTCAATGAAGTGAAGAGAAGGCCCACAGGATGTGAGGAAATGTTTGCAAATATGTGTCTGAGAAGGGATTTAATATCTAGGATATATAAGGCATTCAACAAGCAACAAGAAAAGATTCAATTAAAAAGTAGTCAGAAGACATGAATACACACCTTTCAAGAGAAAACCCAGATGGCTAGTGGTATGTGAAAATGTCTAAGCACCCCTCCCCTCATCAAAGGATGCAAACCTAAGTCCCATTAGATGCTAGCTCACTCCACTAAGTCTTCTGTGAACAAGAATGTAAATAGATACTAGAAAATAGTGTCATGGTTCTTCAAAATTAAAAGTAGAATAACCTGGCAGACACCATGCAGGAAGAGCTGCAGTGGGCAAGTGAGCTCCCTGGAGATGGCTGTGGCTATGATGGGGGCGCTCTGGTGGGGCACGGCCCCAGAGACTTTGTCTCAGGACTGCTTCCCGCTACTGCTGTGCTTCCTCGTGTTTGTCATTGCCACACTCCTCAGTTTTTCGGCTTGGTGTGAGTGGACAGCAGGAGATCCTCGTTGCCTATAGCCTAGTGTGATTACTTCCTGTGGGACAGTCCACCCTATTGGGTAAATTTAATGCAGATCAATATGAAGATGAACTTTCCTGAATTAATGATGTTTAGATGAATTCATGACTTTATAGAATTTAATTTGATTCAAATAATTTTAGGAGGAAAGTTTACAGAGATTGTTTTAGTTGTTTTGCCAGAAAGATACAATAAAGTTAGAATCAAGAATAGAATGTGCCCCCTCCTCATAGAATAGTAAGTAAAGCTGCATAATAAGGAATACAATGAGCCTTCACAATTACACTAAGAAGAGAAATAGGCTGGGGACAGATTTGTGATCAAGCTATGATAAAGCAAGGCCATATGAAACTGTGGCTTTGAACTTATAATGAGCTTATAGAATGAAACACTGCTTTGAACTTACTATCAACATCCTTCTGTAACTCCCCTTTTGTATAACATTTTATCTATGAGGTAATTTTTTCTTACATATAAAACTTTTTGTCTAAAAGGCTATAAAGAACTGAAAGCAATAATAAAGGTTCAGTGTAGCCCGTTTGCTTCATCCAGTGTGCATGTCTGTGTGTGCATCTGACTTTTTTTCTTTTCCTTCTTCTCTGGCTCAGGAAGAGTTAATAAACTCTGAGCCTCTTGCCTAACCAGCAAGAGGCCCCCTGAGTAAAAGAGTAAAGAGACCAAATAACTAAGTTTCTTTTCTTAATCCCCTGCTGCTATCAGCTGGAGTCAATTGCAAGAATCCATCAGCTTTTGGCCTCAGGAGAGCAAAATAGAGTTAATTGCTTCTGGCCCCAGAATAGAGAGGGTTAAATTGTCAGAAGCTATCAGCTTCTGGCTCCCAGAACAGTAAGAGAGAGTTGAATGCCAGAGGTCATCAGCCTCTGACCTTCAGCTGAAGCTGTGTCCCACCTCAGTACCTGGCCCTGTCTGGGCAGCACCCCCCACACGCCAGCAATAACCCCGACCAGCAATCCCATCACTGACAACATGCCTAAGGAAAATGAAGTCTGTCTGAAGAAGAGATGTATGTACGCTCATTCTTACTCTAGCACTGCCAACAGCCATGAGTCAACCTGTCTATTACAGCTGAACGGATAAGGAAAATGTAATGTATGGGTACAGGAGAATGATGTCCAGCCAAGAAAAGATGACATCTCACCATTTGTAAACAACATGGATGAACCTAGAGGTCCTTATGCTAACTGAGATGAACCAGTTACAGACAGACAGGCACCACACTATCTCACACAACTGGAATTAAAGAGTTGGTTTCCTGGAAGTGCAGAGTAGACTGGTGGCTACAAGAAGCACAGAGGCCAGAGAGGGCATCAGATCCCCTGGAGCCAGAGTTATGGGTGCTTGTGAGCTGCCTGGCCTGGGTGTAGAGAATCAAACAGGTCCTCTGCAAGAGCAGTAAGAATTCTTAACTGATGAGCCAACAGTAGCATTCCATATGTTTTTAGGAAAATTAGAGATCACTATTTCTCTCAAATTTATTTACTATTTTTAACTCCTTTCTAGGTCACCTGCAATGTCAGGAGGAATTTTTGCTATACATAGACATTATTTTAATGAACTCGGACAGTATGACAAGGACATGGATATTTGGGGAGGAGAAAATGTGGAACTTTCGCTAAGAGTAAGTCAGACTTCCTCATTTCCCCCATTAGTTACATGCGTATACAGAGAGAGGTAATGGCTCATTTTGTTGTGGAGAATGGAACCCAGTTGGTGCCTACTGGGCAGAGCCCTTTCCTGAGCAAGAGTGCAATCTTACTTTCATATGATTACGTATTTTCTCCATGAACATGAAGGACTGACTGGTGACACATAGAAGGGCATTCAACAGATGGCAGGACTCCAGAAAACACTCGATAGGGCCATGTGCATGGTGCAGAAAACTAGTATTTTAAATCTATGTGGGTCCTCTTGTGCTTGTCTTGATAGTTATATCCCCCTTTCCTGTTTTGTATCTTATTTTCTCTTTTCTACCTTCTTCTTCTGTAACTTCCCCTTCTTTCCTCCCTCCCTTCCTCTTCCTTTCTTCCTGAGAGCTGGCCATTTTGGTCACTGTGTACAATCAACCTCAGGTATCATTCCTTAGGTTTTCACTGCCTTGTTTTTCGAGAAAGTTTCCCATTAGACTAGAACTTGCTTGTTAGCTAAGGCCAGTGAGCTCCAGGAATCCTCCAAAACCACCCAGATTCTTCTTCTGTAAAGAAGGTTCTATGGATGGAGCCCAGCCCCCCATGCTTCTGTGGCAGGTGCTTCAGTGGCTGAGCCCTCTCATGGAGCCCTATTTTATTCAGTTTTGTCCCTTTCAGCCCAGATTTCATAGACTTGCTGTACATCCACAGACAGCTCAGCAATGTCTTCTCCTTCAAGCTCCTACTTGGAATTCTGCAGGGTGGTGGACCATGAGAGGAAGCCTAGTAAGGTCAGCCCTGGAGACCCTGAAGGGACAGTAGGAGCTTCGCCTGCTCCCAGCACCAGGCCCCTGTCAAGTAGCCGCAGCACCCCCATGGAGAGATTTGTGGCCATCAGTCATGTAGGGGCAATGCCCCAAGCCCTTCCATAACATCTCAGACCAAGCCAATAGGAAACACCTACTGTCAGACCCCAACCCACCCCAAACTGTATATAAGATCCTATCCAGAAGGAATAAAGGTATGAGAATTATGCCATCATCTGGAG
>CM052700.1:145329043-145394989 GCA_028551405.1 Uromys caudimaculatus
TTACCCCTCCCTGCTCGAGCCCCCCCCCCCCCCCGCTTGAACCTTCCCACCTGCCCAGGCCAGAGATCTCCATGGATAGTATTTTATAACACCCAGGCCTCTGGGTTCAATCCCAGAGAACCCTGTGGTAAAAGGAAAGATCCAATTTCCAATAGTTGTCCTCTGACTTCCACATGTGAGCTGGGCTGCCCATCATATGTACATGTGGACACACACATGAACAGACATATGTACCCTTCCATTCCCCAAATAAAATATAAAATGTAATGAAAGGCAAGTGTGTCCCATTTCTGGCCATACAGTCCTCAGAGACAGCAAATGACAGCTAACTTCCTGTTCAAATGTATCAGTTACCCCTAGTCTGAAATTTCCAATGATTCCATTCCTAATGGCTACTTTGAGTCTTTGTAGTATGCTTGGGCTTGTCTTTGAATAAACAAATATGTGAATTAGTAACTAGTTTAAATACTCTCTTGACACTGGCCACTGACAACAAAATAAAACTTTAAACTGGCATGGTGGTGCACGCCGTAATCCCAGCCCTGGGAAGACAGAGGCAGGTGGATCTGTGATTTCAAGGCCAGCCTGCTCTACAGAATGAGTTCCAGGACTGCCAGGAATACACAGAGAAACCTGAAACCCTGTCTTTAAAAACCTGAAAAACAAAACACCAAACCAAAGCAAGAAACCCCAAACAAACAAAACAACAACAGCAACAATGAACTAGAAGATCATGCCTGCAAATGGCTCCCATGACTGACCCAGCTGGCAGTACTAGTGAAGTCCACAGTCACCGGGGATCTCTTGAGGGATCTGTTTAAGTTTGATTTGGCCAACAGTAGAGGAGTTCAGAAGATTTCATGGCCCTGCCCTTTCCTTCCTGTAGCAGTGTCTCCCGACCTAGGTCAAGACACCTGACAGACCGACTTTGAGGGGTTATCTGGGCTCATGATGTGAGCACACATGTCCATCATGGTGCGGAGGAACTTGCCCAGGCTGGACCTTCTGCATCCATCCTTAGAAAGCAGAGACAGGTGAACTATTGCTCAGTACACTGTTTTCTGTGCCGTCCAGGGCCCCAGTCCATGGAAAACTCTGCCCACTGTTAGTAAGGATCTTCCTACCTCAATGAATCCAATCTAGACACTCCCCACAGACACACGCACACGATTTTAGATCCCGCCAAATTCACAACTAAATTAATTGTTAAAGGACGAAGAACACAGCAGTATGCAGTGTAAAAGTAACTTCCGATATCATGGCCTTCCATTCTGTTGGGGTACAGTTATTTAATGTCCCTTGATAAACACAGTGAAGAAACAGAGTACTCTGTGGTCATATTAAAAGGGAACTGAGCAGCCGGGCAGTGGTGGTGCACGCCTTTAATCCCAGCACTTGGAAGGCAGAGGCAGGTGGATTTCTGAGTTCTAGGCCAGCCTGGTCTACAGAGTGAGTTCCAGGACAGCCAGGGCTACACAGAGAAACCCTATCTCGAAGAAACCAAAAAAAAAAAAAAAAAGGGGGGGGGACTGAGCCATCTTTTTGTTGGGATAGCTCCTGAAGTAGCTCTACATCCACCTCAAGGATTTAAAGGATTAAATTTGTGTGATTTGCTGGATGGGTTCTTATACCTAACTCACATTTTACAGATATTAACTCAATCCTTACAGGCCTGTAAGATGGGTACTGCCATTATCTCTTAATGAGAAAACAAAGACACAGAGAACTTACACTACTTCCCAAGTTCACAAAAACAGTAAGTTCTATATTCCAAACCTATTGCGTCCTGCCTCACATAGACTCAGTGTCCAGTCTTGGGGCTCTGCCAGCACACCTCTACTGTTCTCAGTTCTAGCAGACGCGTGGGAGAGGCGTCCTCTGTGGCTGCCATAAGTCATGGGGAGGAATGGTTCACTGACACCCATGCAGCTACACTTCACACCCAGCCCTTGAATGGTTCCCATAACCAGCTTCAGACTTTTGTGGCTTCACAATCCTGGTTGGCATCCAATGGGCCTCATCCTGGCATCCCTCCACACTACCAAGGTGTGCTACTCCAAATATTGAGAGACCTTGACTTCTGCTCTTAATGAGCACTTAAGGAATCCTGTTTATCAACTTCACCCCCAAGATTGAACCTCCTTTTTTTTTCCTTTTGGTTTTTTGAGACAGAGTTTCTCTGTGTAACCCTGGCTGTCTTGGAACTCCCTCTGTAAACCAGGCTGGCCTTGAACTCAGAGATCCACCTGCCTGCCGTGTGTTGGGATTAAAGGTGTGTGCTGCCAGCACCTGTTTAAGGCCTACTTCTTTAGATATAGATGCCAGCTGAAATCCTGGTCAAGATCACTAAGCCTGTTGGATCCTGATTTGAAAACAACCATCTACCCATTACAGAGTTCTCATGCATGGATGTGGTCGAGGCGTAAGCCAACTTCCAACCCTTTCCTCTTATGGGGACCTTCTATCCACTGAGTCAATGGGTTACTCTTTTTGGTTCATCTACTCATAATTTTAAATGCTAAGGATATTAGGAACTAGTCAGCTATCATCTCAGTATCCGTTATGCTGTGTAATAAAGAGGAATCATGTAAAATGTAGCACTTAGCTCTCCTTCACACGCGTCCTCAGCGTGACTCAGCAGAGGCTGACCGGGTTAGGCTTTAGTTTCTGGGCTTAGTTGAGGTCTGGAGTTATTTCCATGAGCAGCTGCCACATGGAACATGTTCTTCTCACACTAAATGGCAGGAAGATAAAACTCAAGCCAAACCACATGGGGCTCTGTGAGCAGCCTAGTGATGTGGCTGGGTTGCTAGAGAGTTTGCCTGGCATACACAAAACCTTGGGTCAACTCCCAAGCCCCCAACCCAAGGCACGGTAGCACATGCCTTGTAATCTCTGAACCTCCAGCAGGGGGAGCAGAAGTTCAAGCTCATTCTTACCTATACAGTGAGTCTGAGGCCAGTTATCTGAGGCAGTTTATCTGGGTCCTGTGGAAATCCGGCTAAAATCTGCTGCTTTCTTCCGCTTGTTTCTTGACAAACTTTTTGAAGGAAATGTTTAGTTTTGTTCCCTATATTTTTATAAGTTGACTTCTGTTGACTGTTCTGTGCATATAGCCATAGTTTCTTGAAAGCAATGAATGTCTTAAACAAACTAACAGAAAAGGAGCAGGAGCGATGGCTTAGCAGTTAAGAGCACTGGATGCTCTTCCAGAGGACTAGGGTTCAATCCCCAGCGCCCATTGGGCAGCTCACTACTCAGTATAATCCAGTTCCAGGGGATCCAATGCCCTCTTCCAGCCTTTGTAGACACAAACACAAATGACAAAAGATGCCCAGTATATATGATGGGAGCATTGATATTCATGGTGATTATAAAAATATTAAACACATTAACAATGTAACAGCTTTTCCTTAGTTTTAAAAAGAGAAGGAAACGTGATCACTTTTGTCAGCTTTTGTTGTGTGATGAAGCAACCAGGACAGATGTCTATATCAACTGTTTAACGCCCTATTTCCAAAGAAAATGAGATCCAGACAGGAAAGAGGCAACCGAACCATTGGATAGGCCAGCGAAGGAAGCTGATTGTTTGGATTTCTGCCCTAAGGCCTTTTCTTCTGTGTCTTCTAGGCAAGGAATCTGAAGGAATTTTTTTTTTTTTTTTTTTTTTTTTAGATATCTCTGAATTTCTGACCCTCCCATCTATTTTTCTAAGACAAGGATCTCATGAAGCCCAGGCTGGTCTTAAATGTTATATTTAGTCAAGGATAACCTTGAACTTCTTGGGGTTTTTTTGAAGATTTATTTATTTATATCAGTATATTGTAGCTGTCTTCAGACACACCAGAAGAGGGCGTTGGATCCCACCTTGAACTTCTGATCCTCCTACTTCCACCTTCTGGGTGCTGGAATTATTATAGTTGTGGACCGCCAAGGCCAGTATAGGTAGTACTGAGGGCTGAGCCCAGGACTTTGAGCATGCTGGATAAACACTATACCAACTGAGACACATTCCCAACCCCACACAGTGTGCTTAGTGAAGCTCTTAACGTACCATGATTGTTTTCTAACAATTAAGTGAATTTCCTCCGAAAATATCTGCAGAATCAGAGTTTACAGTCTTGATGAGTTGGAACAGAGGGTCATCAAATCTGATGTGCATTAGATTCACACAAAGGGCCTGTGAAAATGCAGAAGGCTGGGCCCAACCCATGGTTCTGGATCAGCAGGTGTCCATGGCCCACGGGTTTACATTTCTACTGAGTTTCCAGGCAATGTTGGTGTTACTGGAGTCCAGGAAACAGAATGACTACAGCAAATATACCATGCATAGACAAATTATATCCACAGATTTATATTAGAACCACATTCTTAATATGTGGGGCTGCTGAGATGGCTCAGTGAGGTAAGGCATTTGCCACCAAACCTGATGACCTCAGTTAGATCCCTGAGATCCACATGGCAGAGAGAACTGAGTCCTTCAAAGTTGTCCTCTGACCACCACATGCATACTGTGGCATGTACACCACCAGAGACAAACAGATGCAAAATGTTCTTGACGATTAATGTATATAAGAGTGCACGTGGAGGGGAGGCATGCACTGCCACAGAATATGTGTGGTCAGAGAACAACCTCCAAGAGTCAGTTCCCTCTCTCCTCTGGGGGTCCTCAGGTGATTAGGCTTGGTGGTAGGCACCTCTGCTCGCCTCTGCTCACCTCTGCTCACCTCTATTCACTTCTATTCACCTCTGCTCACCTCTATTCACCTCTGCTCACCTCTATTCACCTCTGCTCACCTCTGCTCGCCTCTGCTCACCTCTATTCACCTCTGTTCACCTCTGCTCACCTCTGCTCACTTCTGCTCACCTCTGCTCACCTCTGCTCACCTCTGCTCACCTCTGTTCACCTCTGCTCACCTCTTTTCACCTCTATTCACCTCTGTTCACCTCTGCTCACCTCTATTCACCTCTATTCACCTCTGCTTGCCTCTGCTCACTTCTGCTCACCTCTGCTCACCTCTATTCACCTCTATTCACCTCTGCTCACTTCTGCTCACCTCTGCTCACCTCTATTCACCTCTATTCACCTCTATTCACCTCTGCTCACTTCTGCTCACCTCTGCTCACCTCTATTCACCTCTATTCACCTCTGCTCACTTCTGCTCACCTCTGCTCACCTCTATTCACCTCTGCTCACCTCTATTCACCTCTGCTCACCTCTGTTCACCTCTGCTCACCTCTATTCACCTCTGCTCACCTCTGCTCACCTCTATTCACCTCTGCTCACCTCTGCTCACCTCTATTTGCCTCTGCTCACCTCTGCTCACCTCTGCTCACCTCTGCTCACCCCTATTCACCTCTGTTCACCTCTGCTCACCTCTGCTCACCTTTACTCTGTTATCTTTTATAGTAACAAAATAGAAACTTCTAAAATTTCCAAATAAGACTTTTAGTTTTGATGTGTGTGTGTGTGTGTGTGTGTGTACACATATGTGTGCAGGTACATGCTATGCATGCAGAAGTCAGGAGCTCTCCTCTATCCTGCTTCATTTACCCACCTTTATTCCCTTGAGACAGGGTCTGTAAGTGAACCAAGTTCACTATGTTTCTGCCATGCTGGCTTCCAGTCAACCCCAGTGAGAATCCTATCTCCATCCCCAATCCCTCCAGACTGGAATTGCAGGCGAGTGCAACCATGTCCAGCCTTTTGCATGGATACCAGGAATCCAACTCAGATCCTTGTCTTGTGGGAAGTCCTTTTAAGCCATCAATCTGTGTTTCCCAGTTTGCATAACTCACATAAAGATATAAGTTATCTTAATGTGTGTTTGTGTGTCCACACATATACTTGAATTATATTGACTAACCTCAAGTCTTAGGGTGTAAAACTTTCCTATATTTAACAATTTTCAATGACCATATCTTGCTTTCCCGTAGTGAATGAGGCTATTATAATATGTGCTGTGAAGTGTTTATATATAAACTACAAGTGACTGAGTCCAGCCAGAAGTTGGCATGGTATTGCTCACACCTAGAAAAATGCAGAAGGAAAGAGAATCATTTGCCACTCAGAGCCCAAGTTCTTGGGCTAGACCTCCTAAATTTGAACCTGAGCTCCACCACTCAATTATTGCACATCACTGGGCAAACTTCTTAATCAACTGAATGTTAATTTGTCTTCTTTGTAAGTGGGGGGTGTACGCTCATAGCACCTACAGTATAAGACTTTGGTGAATGTATTAAATGTATTATATGAAATAGAATACGTGGAATAAGTATTAGAGATTGGGGCTGGGAGTGTATTGCAGTGGGTAGTGTGCTTGCCTAGTGTGAACAAAGCTCTGTATTGAGCCCCAGCATGGCATAATCCAAGGGAGGTGTGGCATCACTGTAATCTCGGCACTGGGGAGGTAGAGGCAGAAGGATCAGAAACTCAGCATCATTCCCAGAGAGTGGATTTGGGGCTAACATGGGCTACCTGTCTTGATAAGCAAGCAACCAACCAACCAAATATTAGCTCTGTGTGTGTGTGTTTGTGTGTGCGCGCACACACATGAGTACAGCTTCTAGTTACTAGTATAATAATCAGTTATGGTTTTGTCTAGATTTGGATGTGTGGAGGCCAGCTCTTCATTCTCCCTTGCTCTCGGGTTGGACATAACAATAAGGTACTGAGCCCAAATAGGCTTATAAACCAGAGTGCCTTGTCAAGGAACTTACTCCGAGTGGTTCACATCTGGCTGGATGAATACAAGGTGAGCATGCTCTGATCGGGGAGAGCAGGCGCTGGGCTGTCCTCAAGACTCTTCTGTCTCTCACGTACAAACTGCATTCGTGTGTGGAGCCCTGCAGCCTCTCACCTAGTCACCACCGGTCCGCTCTCAAGTGCTTAATCTTAAGCAGTTGTCCTTGCAAGTCATTTTAAGCTTTAGTTTTAGTAAACTTCAAGTTTCTCAGAAGTAAATCAACCTGCAGAGTCTTTCCCCACAGCTAGATCTATTTATGCACGGGGAATTCTTCTTCCCCACCACTGTCAAAGAAAGCACCCCCTTCCTGCTGCAGCCTCAGAAGTTGATTACTTCAGGGTTTCCTGCTAAGCCAGGCTCAGTGTCCCAGCAAATGTGGCTGGTAGAGGTCTTGTGCCCACGTGTGAACCCCTTTTCTACCAACTGTCAAAGATTTCTCTGAGCAAGCTATGCCCTTGATTATGTGTGTCCCAGTGGTGAAGCCCTTGCTGTGTTTCCCCAGAGCACATCTCCGTGCCATACATAAGGAAATAAGGACGGACCTCCTTATACACAGGATCTCTGACAGTGTGTCTGGGTCTTCATCTGATGTTTCTGTCCTGGTTTGCTTTCCTGTTGCTGCGATACGACACCGACCAAACACAGCTTAGATGAGGAAGGTTATTTCACTCACACTTCACATCACAGACCGCCATCCCGAGATGCCGAGGCAGGAACTCAAGCAGAGACAACGGCTTACTCTCTTGCTCTCCATGGCTTTTTCAACATGCTTTCTTATACAACTTGGGACCATCTGCCCAGGGATGGCACCACCACAGTGGGCTGGACCTCCCTTTAAGTGGGCAAGCAAATGCTCCACATGCCAATCTGATGCAGGCAATTCCTGTCTGGAGTCCCTCTTCCTAGGTGGCTCCAGTTTGTGTCAAGGTGACAAAAAATAATCAGCAGTTGCTATAATTCAAGCTTTTAAATTATGAAAATGAGAATTCTTTTATAATCATGGAGCTGTCAGAGAATTCCTGCTGAGGCAGAAGGATTGCAAGTTCAGGTTAGCCAAGGCAATGTAGTAAGACCCTGTCTCAAAAGCCAAGGAGAATGAGACAGGCCAGAGCTTCAGAGCATATACTGCTCTAGTAGACGACCTGAGTTCAGTTCCAGCACCCATATCCACGTAGTTCACAGCTGTTGTTAAGTCCAGCTCCAGGAGATCGGACCCCACTTCTGGTCTCTGTAGGCTCAGGCATACATACCTCCACATACACATAAAACAAATGTCAGAGGCAGGTCTGTATGAGTTCAAGGCCAGCCAAGGCTACAAAATGAGAGCCCTGCCTTAAAAAATAAAACATTAAAAACAAGAAAAAGGATTGTGATGAACACATGTGATATATTTAGGAACTCTAGTTCTACACAGCACTGCAAACCCATAAGTTATAGATACACAACCGCCACTACTGGTGCATCTGTAAAGCATAGCCATGAATAAAGAATGCACATACTGCATTCTCTTCCTATGAAACTAAAAGTGAGCAAAAGTAACCTTTGAGATGAACACTTGGGAGGCAGAGGAAGATAGATCTCTATGAGTTCCAGGCCACTCTGGTCTACACAGTGAGTTCTAGGCCTACCAAGGCTTCACAGCGAGACCCCCTTCTCAAAAGAAAAAAAAGTGGATTGACTTGAGAGATGGTTCACTGTTTGTATTCATCGGTGTATCAGTGTTCTCTGGAGGAACAGAACTGATAGACTAAATATATATATTCATTATATTAACATATATCATTGATATCTACATCAATGATTATCTATCTATCTATCATCTATATATCTACAAATTAGAGTAGGTTACAGGCTGTGGTCCAGCTAGTCCAACAATGGCTGCTTACCAATGGAATATCCAAGAATCCATGAGTTGTTCAGTCCATGAGGCTGGATGCCTCAGCTGCTCTTCAGTACACACCAGAATCCTGAAGAAGTAGATTCTAATGGCAATGTGAGAGAGAGCAAGCAGGCAAAAAGAGAATGTTTCAAGCTTCCTTCTTTTGTATCCTTTATGTAGTCTGCCAGCAGAAGGTATAGTCCAGATTAAAGGTGGATCTTCCTACCTCAAAAGTCTGGATTAAAAGTGGGTCCTCCTACTTAAAATGATGTATTTTAAAAAGTCCCTCACAGGTAAACCTAGCCACTTGTGTTTTAGTTAACTTGTCTTAGAATATCACCTTTTTAATATTCCATGTTTTACCAAGCTTTTCGAGAAGACTGAGGTTTTAATCTCACAGAAAACTGCTATACCACAAGAGGAAAGGGCAATTTTCAATAACGAAAATATGTCTTGATGTTTGCTATCATGACCTGATCACCAAAGATTTGTTTTGTTTAGTAAAATGACTCTTTGTTCTCATTTAGGAAAACTTTTTTCTTCAAAGACCTTATTTGACATCTGTATCCTATGGAGACATTAGTGAGCGTGTTGAATTAAGGAAACGCCTGGGTTGTAAGTCATTCCAGTGGTATTTGGATAATATCTTTCCAGAGCTGGAGCCATTTAACACACAGAGGAAAAGGAACAAAATCATTTTTGTTAGTAAAGGGTGAAAACGCTCCCTAATGCTTCAACATATCGAACCACAGGACAAATTTGGAACATCATGCAATTATGTAAAATGCAATGAAAAATACAATCAGAGTGGCCAGTGTCTCAGGAGTGCCTGTTTCTACCTCTAGAGACAATTCTTCCTTTGTTGCTCATCTGCCACCGGAGTTTTGGGCATAAAGACCTCAACAGTAGAGAAGTAAGCTGTCTCACAGTTCAGACACTGTGACTGACCTGGATAAAGTGTATTGGTTGTGATTATTTGACCAATTCACTTGGCTGTGATGGTCCATAGGAAGCTGCTCTCTGCTCTTGGAGCTTCCACCAGCCTGATGGGCTGATACGGTTGCCTCACAAAAGTGTTCACAGAGAGCCACGATTAGTGTACAGTGGCTGAGTTGGATCAAGCTCCTTTCTTGCAGCCAGTGCAGAGTTGGGCTACCTCCTGGCTTGGCTGGGTTCCTTAGTATCTGATGTTCATGTCACCTTGGCTGAGTGTTTCAGGTCCCATGTGTTTGAGGCAGGTTCCCCAATCACTCCCATCGGCCTTTCTACCCTGAGCCGCTCTTCTTTTCTGCTTCTTTCTATTCTCATATCTGTGCCCTCTGTCCTCTGGCCTGTGACTCACAGCTTTCCTGATGCTTCTTCAGTTATATCCTGTTTTTCTCTAACCAGCTCTCAGCTGTGCAGGGACTGGGACAGAAGCAGCTAGCCCCCCTGCCTGCCATGCCCACAGACTCCTCAATGCCTAGAGAACTTCTTCAGGGTTTGGAGAATGCTGTAGGGGTCAACCTAGTGAAGGTGAGTTTAAAAAGGTGGAAGAGGAGTAATTCACAAAATCTACAAAGAAAATTCTGGAAGAAACACACTGAAAGGACAAAAAAAAAAAAAAAAAAAAAAAAAAAAAAGAGACACCTGACAGGATAGCCCATGCAAACACAATCTGCCCGTTCCTCATCACTGCAGTGACGTTTCTGAGGGGTTTCTAGCAGAACTGAGTATCCAGAATGCTCACTGCTGTCCTGTATTTTGTAAGCTTCACTCATTTGAGGATACTAGGCGAAATGGTTAATCTTCATTACCACTTTGACAAGATTTGGAATCACCTAGGAAACATTTCTGCTCTGGGCATGTCTTTTTTGTTTTGTTTTGTCTTATTTCTTTTGTTTGTTTTTTGTTTTTTGTTTTTTGAGACAGTTAATTTGTGTAGCCTTGTGTCTTAGTCAGGGTTTCTGTTACTGCACAAACATAATGACCAAGAAGCAAGTTGGGAAGGAAATGATTTATTCAGCTTACACGTCCATATTGCTGTTAATCACCAAAGGAAGTCAGGACTGGAACTCAAGCAGGTCAGGAAGCAGGAGCTGATGCAGAAGTCATGGAGGGGTGTTCCTTACTGGCTTGCGTGCTTCCCCTGGCTTGCTCAGCTGGCTTTCTTATAGAACCCAAGACTACCAGCCCACAGATGGTGCCACTCACAAGGGGCCCTTCCCCCTTGATCACTAATTGAGAAAATGCCTTACCGCTGGATCTCATGGAGGAATTTTCTCAACTGAAACTCCTTTCTCTGTGATAACTCCAGCTTGTGTCAAGTTGACACACAAAACTAGCCAGTACACCTTGGCTGCCTTGGAACTAGCTCTGTAGACCAGGCTGGCCCCAAACTCAGATATCCGCTTGTCTCTGTTGTCCTCCCCAGTACTGGGATAAAAGGTGTGTGCCACCACTGCCCTGCTCTGGCCATATCTGTGTTTTCCTGAGAGGTTTAGCTGAGTAGGGAAAACCTACCTGGAACGTGGGTGGACATAACACATGGAGCAGGAATCAAATCAAATAAAAAGGAAAAGAAGAGCAGGTTGTAAGATGAGCAGCAGCCTCTCTCAGCCTCCTGAGGATGAACTGTCACAGGCTGCCTCAGACTTATACTTGCCATGGCTTCCCCACCACAGTGGAGGCTGTACCCTCAAACTGTGGCCAAGATAAACCCGTAAGGAGTTTTTGTCAGGAACATTGTCACAATACAAGAAAAATAACAGACACATGGTGATGGTACACAAATGCACTCTGTACTATTGCAAGAGAGAACCATTCCCTAAATAACCACTAGTTCCAGTTAAGATGAATTGCTGTGTGGACAAGAATGGAAACTATGAAAGATACTCTTTGGCATTGAACAGCAACTGTTTGACTGAGGTCAATGACCATGGAAGGGTCATTAGGACCTTAGCCTTGTGGAGAGACCTAGGTAACCTCACATAGCATCCTACAGTCTGACAATACTAGTAAGTATTTGGCAGAACCACGTATGAGTTAATTTTGTGCCACTGTGTTGACAACTTAAAGGGAAGAGATTTATTTTAGTTCATGGTTGCTTGGCCATTGCATTTGGGCAGAACATCAGGATGACAGCAGTATACGGGGTAGGTTATTTACTTCATGATGGGCAGGAAGCCCAGAAGGAGACTTGGACCATTGGACCAGATAAGACCCTCGATCCTTCTCCCTCTAGATTGACATCACCTCCAAAAAGTTTCTAGAATCTTTGGCAATTGCACCACCAGCGGGCACCAAGCTGGAGACACATAAGCCCCATGTGGGACACTTTAAGTCACCCCAGTCAGTTAATGAAGAAGGAAAGTAGCTAGAACAATGTATTGGTTCAGGAGATGCTGTTTTCTTAAAAATAAGGGACGCAGAAGTTTCTCCTTACATATGTCCTGTTGCTCTACCAGACATCACAGGTTAAAAAAAAAAAAAAAAGTCTTGGCTGAATAGCAGGCTGAGATGACAGGATTAACTTAGATATTCGTCAGTGTTACTGGACCAGCTACCAAAACCTTACCATTTTGTTAGATCTGCTAGATTCCCTCCTATTCTTCCCGTGAAAAAGTCGTCGTCCCCTCATCTATGCTTCTCTCTGAAGTGAACTTTTCTAAGGCCCTGTGGGACAGAGCTCCATGCTGGGTGGGGAGGAGCCCGGGCCTGGTGACGCCAGGCCTCGGGCTGTGACGTCATCCTCGGAGGCGGGGGCGGGGCGTGCGTGCCGTGACGCGAGCCTTGGAGCGCGGCTCCGCAAGGCTGCGTGTCGTGGGCCGCGTCGCGCGCCGCGGCTCGTGCGGCTCGGCCCGGGCTGTGGCGGGAGCGAAGATGCCACAGCCCGCCGCCATCCCGGCCTGCGGGTGTCGCGGTGAGTAGCCGACCCGCGGCGCTTGACCCAGCGCGGCCTACGTCGGCGCCTGAGCGTGGGCTGCGGCCTGAGGGGACGCGGCGGTTATAGCAGGCTCGGTGGCTTGTGAGGCCCTTGCTTCCGGCTTCAACAGCAGTGATGGGCACTGCGCGGGGCCGAGCTCTCGGTGGCCGTACCCTCCAGCCGGTGTTGTGATTTACCAGAAAAAAAATTAGCGATTTTATCTTTATTGCTGTTTATTGCGTTTATTATGTTTATTGCGGTCCGTCTGTGCGGGTCAGGATTTAGACCGCGTCCATACATGAGGCTGGAAGACAGACAGGATGCATGTTTCTTTTTTCTTTGCAATATGCTTGTTAAAGAAATTACCTTGTATGGTTTCCATACACCCCAAACTAGTGCTGTGAGATCTTTCCCTTTGGTCAATATTAGCATGCTTATGATGGATTAGCGTCATTTCACATCAAAGAGTTGGTCTAGTCCTTTTACTTTATGAGAGCCATCGGTGGTCATGCTGGTTGGTTGCTTATCTTCAAACATAAAATGAGTCTCTGGAGACACTTAACAGTCGGTGCACCCAAAAAAATAGAGTTACTTCAAACTTACTTCTTCTTTCATTTGAAATACTGCTTTAAGAGAAATAGGAACTAAGCCTTTCTTACGCTCAGAATGTGCCTGCCACAGAGCTGTGTAACTGAGATGTCAGCACCCCGTAGTCTATACTTCTCATTTGATTGCCCTGCAATTTTGTCTCTAACTTTTCTCTGCTGTTTCTTGCCAGTTTTTCTTAACAATTTTATATTACCATTTTTTCTTATAAAGTGTACATAACATGAAGTTTATTGTGTTATTTTAATAGTGTAATTGAATAGTGTCAAATACATTCACAATGTTGTCTTACAGTCAGTGTCATGTATTTTCAAAACATATCAGTCAGGACAGACACTGTACACATAGGGCAGGGGCCCTGCTCCCTCTGTTCCTCAGTCTCTATGAATTTACCTGGTTTAGATACTTCATTTTGAGTGGAATCCATGGTCTTCCCTTTCATCTGTCTTTATCTGTATCTGTTTGAGTCTCTGTGATGGCTATTCTTGGTTGTCAACTTTACTACATCTGGAATTAACTAAAACCTGAAAATGGCTGGGCACAGCTTTGAGAGATTTTTGCTGAATTAAATTATTTGAACTGGGGAGAGCTGTTTCTAATCTGTATCTTTGAGATGGGAAGATCCACCTTTAATCTAGGCCATACCTTCTGCTGGCAGCCTTTATAAAGGGTATGGAATAAGGAAGCCCTCTCTTTGCCTGCTTGCTCTCACCGCACTAGAAAGTCCATTCCTTCATTGGCATTAGAGCCTATTTGTTCAGGATTCCATGTATATTGAAGACTAGCTGAAACTTCAGGCTTTGGGAACTGAGCAATTACTAGATTCTTGGACTTCCCATCAGTAGAAGGCCATTGTTGGGCCAGCTGGACTACTCTAATAAATGCCCCTCTCATATACGGAGAAATCCATTCTATAATCTCTGTTACTCTAGAGAATCCTGGCAATAGTCTCTCCATTTTCATTCTTTGGAATGTATATGTAAGGGTTGAGTTGCTTAGTTCGTTTTTGAGAAGCCTCTGAGCTGCCTGCTGAATCTGACGGCTCCATCACACACTCATCTGGCTTGGTCCTCAGTCACGTTTGTGGCCTTTCACACTGCTTGTCAGCACACCTTCCGGATGTTCCTTGGAAGCCTTCTGAGGTCTTTCCTAGGTTTTCTCCAACGTTCCCAGTGTCCCATAGTTCAGTATCTGTTCTCTGCACCTGTTCTACCTTTGTCACTTAAAACTACTCTGCACCAGGTTCCATGGAACTTCAGCTGTAGTTCTCATGTGTCTTTTAAGTTTCTATGTGAAGCCTGGATTCCAGTGTGAAGTCATCTCCCTATCTTGAATGTAACAGCTCACCCCTGGCCCTTGTTCTAGGTCATCAAGACTTGAAAGCTTGGTGCTATAGCCTCTTCTCCCTCGGGTGATGCCCTTCATGCTGACCAGTATAGATAGTTGGTCTATGTTCTACCTTTCCCACTCAGTTTCACAGCCCAAGGTCAAGCCAAGATGGCTTCTCCTTGTGATTATTGTCACGACTCCTTGATTCTAAACATTTCCTCCCCTCTATCCCAGACTATTTTGTACACAGTTGTTAGGACTTCCTTCATAAGCTAGGTAGTAGAATTGCTTAAAGACACTAGCTAGCGATTTTTCATCCCACCTCCCAGAAGGGTCTCACTCTATAGCCCAGGCTGGCCCGAACTATTGTCATTCTTCCTGCCCAGCTTTGCAAGTGCTCGAGTTATAAATGTGAACTACCACATCCAGTTCATTTCTTCTATGCATTCCTGACAAGTTTATTCTCAGTGGCAGAACCCCAGCCTGTTTGCCTACAATTAAACTTCCACTAGCCTTAAAGTCCTTACAATTCATTGACCAGTTAGCCTGTAAGTCTTTCAGGTAGCGCTTGAAACATGACTCCATGGTTAAGAAGTAGTGTTCTTGCAGAGAAACCCAGTTCATTTCCCAGTACCCATGTTGGTGACGTGAAACTGCCTGTGGGTCAGACACCTCTGACTCTGCAGACCCCACATATATATAATTAAAAATAAATCTAAAATTAAAATGTTTGTGTGATATGCTTCATTTTACCAAATTCCTGAATCTACTCATGATATTTTAAAAGGCCACAGTGTTAGTCAGAGGTCTTCAGAGAAGTGGAGCCAGAGGAATGTGTCCCTATGTACACACATGTGCATACACACAGTTATGTTCAAGAATTCTTTGGGCAATGCAAAGATCATTAGCAGTTCCTTGCTGAGAAGATAGATGGGACTTTTTAAATGCTTGCTTTTTAGGAACTAAATGTTCATGCAATTTTTTTTTTGTTTTGTTTTTTTTTCCGAGACAGGGTTTCTCTGTGTAGCCCTGGCTGTCCTGGAACTCACTCTGTAGACCAGGCTGGCCTCGAACTCAGAAATCTGCCTGCCTCTGCCTCCCAAGTGCTGGAATTAAAGGCATGTGCCACCACTGCCCGGCTTCATTCAATTTTTTAAATTAAGCATTTTGTTTTGCAGTAATTGTAGACTCACATGCAATTATAAGAAATATGAGAGGGACTATATATGTTTTACTATGTTCAGCTCAGTATTATTATGTAAATCTGTAGCATAACATTGTAGCTACAGTGTTGGTGTTGGTGTAGTTAAGACACCGTGGTCTATTGCTACCGTGATTCCATACTCACTTTCCCTCTAAGAATTCTCTGATCCGTGTATTCCTAAACTCTAGCAATCACTAATCAATCTTTCATCTGTACAGTTTTGTCATATCAAGAGTATTACATAAAGGTAATCAAGTATATAATCTCCAGGGATAGGACTTGATCATTCAGCCAGTCACTTCAGTCTTTTAGTTGGAAAAATGCCATTTAAAGTTTTAGCATCACCAACTAGAAAAGGATAACTTGTTGAGGACTGACTTGTGCCTTCTAGGGGTACATAGTATCCCCGGTCTTTGCCATCTGTAATGTGATAACCAAAAACTGTTCCCAGGTATTGTAAAAGTCCCTGGGAGTGCCTCATTGCTTTTCCAGATGCTGTGTGTTTCCCTAGCCCTTGGCTGGAGGATCCCTGGAGTTAAGAATGAAGAGCTAGACCCGGAGCTTAGGAGACTGAGATCATCACAGAACAGTCTTTTCTATTGCACTGTGCACACTCTTCCATATCGTCTGAGTCTTCTGTACCCACTTGTAAAGGTACAGTGAGACCTGCGTGACTTTCTGTGGAAAAGTTAGTAGTGAGGAAGACACAGTTGATACATACAATCATAAGATGGACTAGAATCTGCTTTCTCACTCCATGGACAAGATTCGCTAAAGGCCAGATTGTATACAAGTTGTATCTACTCCCCTCTGAGTCAAGGAGTTCAGCTGTGCAGACTTGAAAATGATCGTTCTGTCAGGATTTCCTGATTGTTACACCCCCTCATAGAGGGGTAGGGACAGTCAGGAGACTGTCACCTGAGTGTCTGATTGTTACACCCCCTCATAGAGGGGTAGGGACAGTCAGGAGACTGTCACCTGAGTGTCTGATTGTTACACCCCCTCATAGAGGGGTAGGGACAGTCAGGAGACTGTCACCTGAGTGTCTGATTGCTCCAAACTGTTGTAAGGGAGGGTGCCCCACCTCAGCAGCAGTGCTCCCACTTAGTAACTCTCACCTGTGCTCTGTAAGGAACCCTAACAGACTCACTGCTCCCAAGAGTGAGTGTTGGTAGAATCATGCCTCAGTTTGTCTTTGGGACCTTAGGAGGGAGGGATAGACAGTGCTTACAGCTCCCTCAGGAACTAATTTTCGCCATAGTATTCATGTCACAACCCCTAGAAACCAAAATCCATAAGAGCCCATCTTAATACAAGTAGTAAGTATGATATTAAGAGAACAATTATTGGCTCATTTTCTTTTTAATAAGCATTTTATTATGAAAACTTCTAGACAGTTTGGAATCTTTAATGGTTCATTTCTTCTCTGGACATTCATTGTTTATCTTGGTTAATTGAGCAATTTCAGATAGCATATGATTTTAGCAGGATAAAATCATCTCTACTTTGACACCCTCCCCATTCTTAAACTATTATTTAATTTTGGAGTAGCTTTAGATATACAGAAATTGTGATAATATGAAGCATTTCTGTGTGCTGTAAGAGTTCCAAGGAAATGTGTGTTGCTCACAGGTAGCTGTCAACTCCCTACTGCTGGTTGTCCCTCAGGCTGCAGCACCTTCTTACTGTTTCTGCCTGTCTGTGTGACTAGACCGCTGTTGCTGAGTAGAAGAGCCATTGCTCAGAGGATGCACTAACAGTGACCAACTCTGTCTGCCCTGGCTCACTGACCTGCTGGGGGTCCTGAGCCTTGTGCTTTAAGGTGTTTTGCGGGCTTGTATCTCCAGTTTCCTGTTTGTTTGTTTTTTGTTATTGTTTGCTTGTTTGCTTTATTTTTGGTGTAAGTATGCTTCTTTCTCTCAGCAGCATTGCTCTGTACGTTTCTTCTGCATCTGAGGTATGTTAGGACTGTAATATTTGTATCCTTTTTGGCTTTAAGGAATGTTGTTTTTAATAAGCTGAACTCTGTATTCTACTGTTATGATGGCCATTAACTTGACTACATTTGGAATGAGCTACAATCCAGAAATGGAGGGCATACCTGTGATCCTGATCTTGAGGCTGGAAGGCACAGGCTTCTGACCTGGATCTTGACAATGAAGATCTTGAGGCATAGAGGCCATGAAAAGTTTAGGCCCAGGCAAGGTAGTACAGACCTTAAATCCCAGGAGACTAAGGCAAGGTGATCTCTGAGTTCAAGGTCAGCCTGGGACAAAAAACTTCCAGATACAGGTATGGTGGTACACACCTTTAATCTGGGCCACACCTTCTGCTGGAGGCCTCCATAAGGGCATTGGCAGAAGGAAGAGTCACTCTTCTTTGCCTGCCAGCACATCTGTTGAAACCTACTTCTTTAGGATTCCAGCTCAGATAGACGACCAGCTGAAACAACTAGCCTTTTGGGACTGAGCAACTACTAGATTCTTAGGCTGCCTATTGTTGGGTTAATTGGACTGTAAGTCATGACAATAATTTCCCTTAGTATATAGTGACATTTCTTAAGTTCTGTGACTCTAGAGAACCCTGACTAAAACAACTGCCTTAGACGACTGAATGCTGGAACTATCAACAGAGGCAGGAACTGAGGAGTCCTTTGACAGACTTTTGCTGAGGTGATGCTGAAGTATTTCACATTGAAGAAGAGAATTTTAGGACAGCTGAGCATGAAGCATAGGTGGGATTTATTATCATTTGTTTATTCTCTTTCTTTCTAAGACAGGTTAGTCTTAGAAAGTTCTATAGCCTAGGTTGGTCTCAGACCTGCTGTGTAGCCAAGGCTGACCTTTTACATTTGGTTCTCGTGTCCCAAGTGATAGAGTGACAGTGAGCACCTGTACCTCTGAGAAGACAGACTTTGACATAGACAGACACGTGGGCCTTAAGGGAGACAGAAGGTGCTTCAGAAGGGATGGCACCCACATGTGGGTGTGGGCTTCTTATGGGAGAACCCCATTTGAATGTCTTAGCCATATCTGTGATTTGGATGCCTTCTGAAGAAGTCTCACTCTGCAGCTCAGGCCGGTGTGCACTCGTGTGCACATGTGTCTCTTCCTTCTTCTTCTGGTTCTTTCCTTTTTCAGTAAATGAGATCATGGAGTGCTACAGTAATTTCTGAGGTGTGCCTGACAGTATGTTAAGGTGATAAGATTAAAAACAGGTCAGAGGAGTGTAGGTCACAAAATTTAGAGCTGACTGTAAACAAGGTTTGTAATCCTGTTTGTGAGAATCTCAGAAAATACAGTTTTATAGCTGAGCCAACTCAGCATTCATATGTGCTTTGGTTGTAAACATAATCTCTTGTTATTGTAACACTTATAAAATTATTATTTGTTTGGTAAAATTAGTTGAATTTTTACTTCCTTTTTAAAAATGTATTTTTGATTATGTGTATCTCCATGGGAATGTGTGAGTGCCGGGGCCTCGGAGACCATAGATCTTAGATCTGTTAGAACTGGCTGATGTTGGATCCTCTGGAAGAACTGCAAATGTTATTCTTAACTGCTAGCTTTACCTTTAGCCCTTAACAGTCTTTTTTTCTTTAAGATTTCTTTTATATGTATGAGTATTTTGCCTGCATGTATATTGGCATACCACATGTGTACAATGCCCATAAAGACCAAAAGGTGTGGAATTCCCTGGAATAGGAGTTAGAAAAGGTTGTTAGCCACTATGTGGGTCCTGGGAACTAAACCCCCAGTTTCTCTGCAAGGGTAGCAAGTTGCTCTTGACTGCTGATCCATTTCTCCAACCCCTATTTTGACACTCTTATTTGAAATGTCTCTTTTAAAAAGGATTATTGTCTCAGTATATGCAGCCTTCACAGCTGTGTCAAAGGATAAGACTTCAGTTAGATGGGAGGTGAGGGGCTGCTCTCCCCTCCATGTCCCTTTCATTGTCTCCATCTTTATCTTGCCTCAGGATTACTAGTGTTTGCCATCATGCTCTGCTTGTTTTCTGTAGAGAAGAGCTTCATAAGTACTAGAGGGCTGTCAGAGGCTCTTTCCTAGGCAGCATTTGATGTCTGGAGTTGAATTTGCCCAGAACCTTTCCTACTCGGTACTCTGCTTACTGCAGCTGTAAATGTGGCTGGTGCACTGCCGGGAACCAACAGAGTTAGGATTTTCTTACTAACCTAGGTAACGCCATTTTGTATTATAGCTAGGCTTGGAGTGACTACAGGCCTAAGTCCCTGCTCCTGAGAAATAACTGTAGGCTTCCCAGGGACCAGGCACATTCCTTATGGATGAGCATATAGACAGTGAGATTCTTGACCAGGCACATTCCTTATGGTTGAACAATTAAACAGTAAAGATATATGGTTGAGCCATTAAACAGTAAAAGTATATGGCCAGCAGTTAACAGGAAAAATAGTCGCACTGATATAGTGTCAAGGAATGTCCTAGGAATTTCACTTATGTCAGATTGTATCGCTTCATGGAATTCTCTCCCATCCCTGCTGCCTCCCTGCTCTTTGCTATAAAAACTTGTATGGAACATTGGCCTCTTGGGCTTGATCAGAATACAGACTTGCCCCCACTTCTCGTGTCTCTTGTCTTTTCATTTGTCAGTCCCCTCCTTAGGTCCACGCGGAACCCCCAAGGGCTGGGGCAGTGCACCATGCATTTGTTCTTACTTAGTTTTCCAGCACAGATAAGGGCGAAGGGAATACTGTGTGTGTGCTGTCATCACATGGCAATTTCACAGGCTGTGAGCACAGCACAGCTGTGAACTGTGATTGTATTCACATGAGTAGCTGAGTTCAGATGGGACATGTCTCCTTTATGGAATCGGCTGACAAATGTGTGCTCTTTGACAGTTTGTATAGCGTGTATACTGACACAGAAAACAACAGGAACTACTGAAAGGTAGGTTCTTAACATTTAAAGAGACATTTGAAACTTCATTGAGCATTATGGGAATTTTTGTACTGAGAAAATGGAAGGCTTCCCTTAGACAGGTTCATCTCATTTGCCATGTGCTACAGGGTGTAGATTGTACAGTCATGGATTCAGCCAAAGACTCAGAGGAGACACGCTCTCTGATCCTCCACTTACAGGGTGTTTGCTCAGTGTTTGCATTTTCTCAAACCTTACAAATTAATGAGAATAAAATATCCATCTTTCCCTTCAGGGTGCCTGTAACACATTGTTTTCTTTGCACATTTTGGGCTAGAAATCCCCTTTGTATCTGAGAGTAGGGGAAGGTTGTACTTCATTGAAAGCCTTCAAATTCAATAGACTACTTACTTTCCTTCAAGGTTTTTCTTACATTATGGAGTGTTTTCCTAGGAAAGTTATTCTCTAGCCTCACTTGTTAAATGATTGCATCATATACTTATAGAACGGATTTGAAATAAAGATAGAGTCAGCCAAGATGCTACTGACCAGAGCCTGCTAATGTGATTTCCTGATAGCTGCCAGCAGCAGTTGGCAACAGCAGTATGGAGATTAAAAATAGGCATCAGGGCGTATATCATAAAGTAATACTGGCCAATTCCAAAGTTACTTAAAATATTTTCTTGTTTCTCTCTCTATCTTCTAGGTTCTTAAGGTCAGTAGTGAGATGGTCAAGCATGCAGCACCCTCCTGGTAGCTTTTCCTTTAGAATTATTTAGTGATTCTTTTTAGAAGAGGATGTTAGGTTATTCAGTATGTTATTATGCAGTGAACTCACATAGGTGAGAGTTTAACAGGCAGATTCAGGTATATATACTTAAATTGTTACTTAATAAAGTTGTCATTTTATTAAGATAAACTTTTCTTACTTCTGGGATTCGACAGTAGTTCCAAGCCAGGGAAGATGGTGTCTAGCTTCTCAGCCCTCCGCTGCCCTAAGTCTGTTTTCTTTTCTTCCTTTCATCATGGGAACGGAGTGAGCTTTCTTCAACATGGTTTATGAGAGAGGCTAGAAACAACTCAGTTACTCTGCTGTGGCTTACAGTGCCTTGGTTTTTCATCGTGTAATCTTCCCACTTCAGCCGTGCTTTTTTCCTGAGGAATTTGTTTGATGACAGCTTCATTTTTTGCCTACAATAATTTGTGTGTTTGAACATTTTTGTTTTGTTTATTGAGACAGGGTTTCTTTGTGTATCCCTGGCTGTCCTGGAACTCAGAGACCTGCCTGCCTCTGCCTCCTGAGTGCTGGAATTAAAGACATACACTGCCACACCCAGCTTCGTGTTTGAATTTATTGGGTCAGTTAGACGACATTGTATTTTCATTCTGGTAGAAGGAGAGAACAGTTGTCCTCTGATCTCCATATGCATGTCATGTCATGTCATGTCATGTGTATATACACTTAACATTTGTGGGATTCACTTCCTTTTGCTAAAAAGAGAACAAAGGAAAACTGAACTACTGATCTCTATATAAACTTTCAACCTGAAAAATTATGGAGAAAAACTGCCCTTTACAGCAATGTGGTGGTATGTTTTTAAAATTATAAACAGATGTGTATAAGTACTGTGCTATAGGCTGACACATATGTGCTATGCACATGGGGACCACTTGGTGTTATTTTTAATTGCTCTCCATCTTAATTTTGGAGACATAGTCCTCCTCACTGAACCTGGAGCTCTCTGATTGGTTGGGCTAGGCACCAGTGAGTTCCAAGCAGAGAAAGCTTTACCTAGCACTGAGATTACAGTTGTGTAGGACCACACCCTGCACAATGCTAAGGATCCAAACTGTGGTCTGCATGCCGCCTTAGTGAACACTGATTTTCATTACCCCCACATGCTCTTTGCTCACACTCTGCTGGTGTCTAAGATTTCATGTTGATCAGAATCTAAATGTCCTTTAATGTTTTGAGCAGAAATATGCTTTTAAAAACTATCCAAGCAGGTAGTTATTGTTTACACAAGGCACTGATCAACATTTGGGTTTGAGAAGATGGAAGAATCCCTCTGTTCTGGGGTCTTACTTATGCTTCTGTGGGCAAAGGTCTCTGGGTGAGGTCTTTTTAACAACCTTGCTTATATTGTGGACACACTGTTTATTGAGATACTGTCAGCTCACAGATCTGGAATTACCGTTCTGTTTACAGATGTTCAGCTTCTCATTTTCCATCCACTTTCCCCAGTACTCTCTCAGCCACTCAGGCACTCTGAATCACCAGTCTGGTCATTCTAGTTCCTCCTCGCCTCACACCTTCTGCCTGGCTTTCATTTGTGATCTTTCCACTGCAATGATCATGCTATGTGTACTTTGCTCACTTCTTCCTCTTCTGTCTGAAAGCAGCCACCAAACCAATGAAAGAAAAATGCAGAGTCAAACTAACTTCTTCACAGCTGAGCCTGTCATTCCTTCAACACTGTCATCCAGTCGTGACTGTTTTGGCTTTATTAACCATTTACATTTTTCACTGAAAAGTTTTTCTCTGGTTGTTTGGCTTGGCATTAATTGACCTTACGAATCTGCTTTGACCTTCCCTTTAATTATGTTCAGCCTTGGACATTGAAGCCAGTAAAAGAAATAACAAAGATACAAAGCAAAGACTGTTTGTTATGTGTAGGCTGGACTTGTCATTTGTCAGAATGAATTAGATTAGAATCTCAGGTTTTGATTTCTGTTTGGTTGCTTTAATGTCTAATAGCAGGCATGTATTTGCTCTGTATTTTTTCATATTTGATTGTTGATCTGTCTAAAACTGGTATCTCTGTTACTTCTGAGCACTGTTAGGGCTAATTATAGAAATGATTTAATTTTATAAATGTCTCTTGTGTACAGTGATTTGCCACCTAAAATATGTTGGCAATAATACCATGGCTAAGGGAAATAGCAGCTACTTTCTGGAGTGAAGTAAATGTAGAAACACTTTAGTGTCTGTGATTTGGGCTGGTGTTGCTGTGAGAATGGTGTTCTGTGGACTCTAGACAGAGTTCAACAAATCCTACGGAGAGGCTCTTTGGATGGAAAACTTTTTCATTTTTCAGGCAACCAAGAGGGGAAAAAAGAATCAAAATTGAGATTGTGAATAAAATGGAAAGAAATTTCCTGCTTTCACCACAGAGACTGTTATTTAATATTAAAAATTTGACAGGTTCCTTGAGTTGTCTCTTGTCCTTTGCCAGGAATAAATATGGCTATTGATCAGTGTCATTTTTTTTTTTCTGTTGTTGAATGAGGTGGTTATGACTTCATGCAGAGTACTAGGTATTGCTTGACCCAGATTAGTTAGTAGTGATATGTTTAGAAATTCCTAGCATTTTGGCAATCGTACTGATAGTTGTCTTACATAGTCTTTCATTCATTTCAACAAATATTTATTAAATATTTTCTGTATGCCCATGCTGCTCAGGAGACACTGCCAGGAATCAAGCATACCGAAGGCTCTTGCTCTAATCTTTCTCATCTTCCAATATAGAAGAGCTAAAGGTGATAAGCTGGATGAAGAAGTAGCTCTGTGTATGTGTACATGAAGACCAGGTTTGCTATTTAGTGTCTTAGTTGTGCTTTAAGGTAGGTGCTCTAGGGATAGAGCCTTATTGAGAAGGCCATACCGAATAGGGAGTAAACAGGTAAAGAAGGCAGCTATGAAGTCAACCAAAGCATTCTAGACAGAGGGAAGAGCCCGTGCGCAGTCCTTAAGAGTGGGATTGATATACTTACTGACACATACGGAGATTTGTATCTAGGCCAAAACAAATGTCTACTGTCCCGTTTTTGATATCAGGGTGTTAAAAGCCTCTGAAAGTGAGTGGAGAATGTTCCTTTTTTCCCTGTATAAGTGTGATGTGAAGACAGCCACATCACACTAAGGGCATCTTCGTCAAAGGGTAGGTTTTTGCAGATGCAGAACTATTTACAAATTTTTGTTTGTTTTTATGAAGGCTTAACATTTAAAAGGACTGTAAGCCATCTAGGCTGCCTGATTTTCCAGAGCCAGTGTTCTTCTAAGAACTGACCTATTGTATCTGAATTCACAGATAATATTCTCTCTCTTTCTCTCTCTCTCTCTCTCTCTCTCTCTCTCTCTCTCTCTCTCTTTCTCCCTCTCTTCCCCTCTTGCCTCCCCCTCTCTCCCTTGCTCCATTCCTCTATTCCCCCAAAAGCCATATGGAAACCTACAACTGTAGAAGTTTTAAAAAATACATATATACCCAGGTGTAGTAGTACATGTCTTTAGTCAACACTCCAAATGTAGCAGCAGGTGGAGCTCTGTAAGTTCAAGGTCAGCCTGGTTTATGTAGTGAGTTTCAGGCCAGCCAGGGTCATGTAGAGAGACTCTGTCTTATACAAACAAAAATGTATCTGTACAGATACATAAAAAAAAGTTATCCTTTATTGGCAACAATACACCTACTAGATGCTAACCTAAGAACTGCAGTGCTAGGAGTGCTTTTCTTCTTTAGAAGTTGGAGGTTTAAAGACCCCCAAACATTACAAGTTACTGTCCTTGCTCCTGGTTAACTTCTAGAACTTGAGTGATACCCTATTGCTCAAGACACTACATCTTTTGAGTCCTAGAACATGGAGAAATCAGCTGATACTGACCTGGAAACTTTGTCCCAACTGGCTAGTTTTCATAAAAGTGTTGAGGCTGCTTTATGTGCTATTGGAAAAGAAAAGGAAGGCAGGCCTGGAGTGACTTGAGAGGAGAACTATCTTTAAATGTCAGTTTCACTACATAGCTGGTGTGGGTCAAAGCAACAAGCCTGTGGCCTGACTTCAGCACCCCATAGCCTTCTGAGCATGTACTGTTGCTTTTATTGCTGTTTGCTTGTTAGTTACCTGCCCCTGAGCCAAGATATTAGGCAGTTAAAATATCTTTCTTAGTTGAAACTCAATGTTGGTCTTAAAGGTCACTACTCTGCCTTCCCATGTTGCAAATCTGTGACTTGTTTTTCATGGTAAAGGCTTCTTGAGCCTTTCTTCCAGAATGTTTTCTTGCACTTGCAGTTTTTATGTATGTATTTAGTTTTACAGGTGCTCCTAGCACCTAGCTAGGGTGGCTCATTGGCCCTGAGCCTTTCACGGTCACTCATTTTCAGCATCCTCTTCTTAGTATTGCCATTTTACTTTAACTTTGAATTACTTTGGCTTTTAAGTTGATTTGTTAACTGTCTACTAGTTCTTGGTTGGCAAATAATTTAAAAACAGAGCTGTTTACCACCTAGGTTGAGGGCATAATCTTGTTCAAGAAATGTAATGTTTAAAGTGAGGTTTACTTATTAATTTGCTTTGTCTGTTTCTTTGGGGGATGATTTTAATTGGCCATAGAAATAAGTAATTTATAAGTTGTATCTCATGCACTCCCTAAATTCATGGATTGTTTTTAGGTAGCATTTCCTTGCCCTTAGCTCACTTGGACTATTTTCTGTGTGCTGCTGTTGGATATGGTATTTTGTTCTGACTTTGTTTTACATGACATTCTAAGGAGAGGGAAAAACAGAATTACTAAAACTCTATTTGACAATAACTGTTAGAACTAGAATAGGCTCTGGGATAGGTGAAACCTTTGAACAGAAAGTAGGACTATCTTTTTCAAGTTGTTTATGGGGGTTTTGTTGACTTGTATTTGAGGTGTTTGAGGGAAGTGCGTTTGCTTTTAGTTTTGAAGTAGGGTCTCAGTTTATAGGCCAGGTTTGGAGTTCACTGGCTGTAGGACAGGTTGGCTAGGAACTCAGGGTCGTCTTACCTTAGCCTCTCAAGTGCTGAGGTTATAGATAGGAGACAACATTCCTGCTGTCTTGAATGCATGTCCTGTGATGGCACCTACAGTACTTGTACTCTGTTCTTGAAAGTTAAAAGCTCAAAACAGTGACCAAACTGAAAGCAATCCAGAGCAAAGGTGAAGGAGTGTTCATTAACCGGCAGGCAAACATGTCAGCTATTTTGTTGCTTTGTTCTTCTAAACGTTAACACATTGTGTATTTTTTTTTTAAATCTCTGTTAACAATGGGTGGGTGGGGTGGTTTGGGAATCAGTGCATTCAGTAGCTGATCGAGAAGTGTTCTAGGGTCCAACATGGGTATTTTTCTTTTTTAGGAAACTGAAAATGGCCTTTGAGCTATGCTAGGTCTATAATGGGAAGCGTCACAGTTCGATATTTCTGTTATGGGTGCCTCTTTACATCTGCTACCTGGACAGTTCTGCTTTTCATTTATTTTAACTTCAGTGAAGTGACTCAGCCCCTTAGGAATGTGCCCATCAAGGGGTCTGGGCCCCACGGGCCATTTCCCAAAAAATTCTACCCACGTTTCACTCGAAGTCCAGGTCGAGTATTAGATCCACAGTTCAAAGCTAACAGAATCGACGATTTGATGAATAATCACATTGAAGATCCAGATAAAGGCCTCTCAAAATCTTCCTCTGAACTAGGTAAGTAATCAAGTCTGTACTTTTAAAATTGTGTGACACTCAAGAATAGAAGTGTCCATTGTTCCCGTAAGTAACAGAGTTGTAATTAAATCTGACTGGAGCTGCTGACAGGGAAGATGATTGGACTCTGAACTCAAAGATCATAGGCACTTCCCGGACCCCACACCCCAGTTTTTCTAGACAGGGTTTCTCTGTGCAGCCCTGGTGGTCCTGGAACTCACTCTGTAGACCAGACGGGTCTTAAACTCAGAGATCCTGCCTGCTTCTGCCTCCCCAGTGCTGGAATTAAAGGCATAGGCCACCACTGCCTGGCATAGGAGCCCTTTTTATATAAAAGCTTATGTGTAAATTTTTGTGAGACATGGATATAAAAGCTTGATAAGACTTGGGTCTACTGTGATCAGTTGGGATGTAATAATCTGTTGCTTTTATGGAACATTATCAGTATTTTTTTCTCTGGTCACAGATAAATTTGTCTTGTGATTGTAATAAGATGTATTATTTTTGTTAGTTCATTTATTTGGATTTTTTTTTTTTTTTTTTTTTTTTTTTTTTTTTTTGAGATAAGGGTCTATGTGTACCTAGCTGGCCTGGAACTCACTATGTAGTCCAGGACAGTAATCTGCCTGCCTCTGTCTCCCAAGTGCTGGGATTAAAGGTATGTGTGCCAACACATAATAAAATGTTCTTAACATAATGGTTTTGAGCAGGTATTTATGGTTAAGGCACATTTGATTTGCATTAAATTGATAAGAATCTGACGGCCTCATTTGAAGCCTGAAGCCTCAGTCAAGTTGCAAACTGTGGTGGTGTAATCTGATTATAACGGTGAGGCCAAGGCTTGGGGAGACCATCCCATCGCAGTAGCTGGTGTGATCATCTCTTTAACTTCACTCTCTTTCAGGTATGATTTTCAATGAACGTGATCAGGAATTGAGAGACCTGGGCTACCAGAAACACGCCTTTAATATGCTTATTAGTAACCGCTTGGGATACCACAGAGATGTACCAGACACCAGGAATGCAGAGTAAGTATGTTCCTTATTTGTTTCTTAAATTTTTTTCCCTTTCATTTTTGGAGACAGGGTTTCTCTGTGTAGCCTTGGTTTTCCTAGAACTCACTAGTAGATTAAGATTATTGTTTTTCTGAATATATTAATACTGAAAATTAATATGGCAGCAATTAGTTCTTAATCAGCTTTCCCCCAAATAACCATACAGAGACCTTTTAATATTTCAAAGCCTTGGGCCTTAGCTGGGCAGACAGTCAGCTAGCTCATCTCAGGTCACCTGACCACCTAGCTCCATCCAGCCATGTGGCTATACCTTCCAGGCATGTCCATGTCTCCTGGCAAAAGGCCTGCCTTCTTATTCCCAGACTTCCTTTCTCTCTTTAAGGAAGTTCCATGTTCTACTTCCTGCCCAGCTAACTGGCCATCAGATTTATTATTAAATAAATCTGATCTTTTTTATTAAAGCCATTTAGGTAGATTAGGAAGGACAGAGACAATTTCACACAGTGTACCCCAACACTTGCTCTGTAGACCAGGCTGGCCTGGATCTCAGAGATCTGCCTGCCTCTGTCTCCTGAGTGCTGGGATTAAAGGTGTGCACCACCAGTGCCAGGCTAGAGTTCATTCTCCAAGTTGATAACTGTTGTTGCTTGCTCAAAGCCACTTATCAAGTAGTTACTATGTCCATGAAAGCTCTTCTATCATCTAAGAATTCAGTTTACTTAAATCTTCTTTACATTATTGGGTAAAAACTAAAAATTTCATTGAAGACCAAGTTTTATTATTGCTTTTCCATTTAAACCCTCACTGAGAAGCTGGATTAACCTCTAGTGCTACACAAGCAGTAATGTCACCACCAACTCATTAACATCTCTACCAAAAGGAAGAAACCACATTTAAAGGTAAAATTATTAACGTGATGTAAAGCAAAGAATAAACCACAGTGTTTTCATAAATGCTTAAACATCATTATAATGTAAGAAAGAAGCCGAACAAGGTGGCAAGACATAACCCAAGACATCTGAGCCTCTTAAAATACCAGGTTTTCTTGTTTTGATTGTTAAAGGTGTAGGGGGAAGTCCTACCCGACTGACCTGCCGACTGCTAGCATTGTTATCTGTTTCTACAACGAAGCCTTTTCTGCCTTGTTGCGGACTGTGCACAGTGTTGTGGACCGCACACCGGCACACCTTCTTCATGAGATCATCCTTGTGGATGACAGCAGTGACTTTGGTAAGTGATGCTATGAATGGTCACAGTTCATGGGCCGCTGTGTGATGAAGCCACCGCTGGTCTTGCAGCCTATCCCTTGACTATAAGATGATTTGCTGAAGTTCTTTATCTTTGTAATCTGTCTACAGTGTTATCCAAATATGCCCTGCAGGAATTTCCCTTTGGCTTGCTTTAAAAAGTGTCCATTATGAATGAAGCTCCAATTCATGGAGTGTAAGAAGACTTCCACTTGCCCTTCATCCACTTTCCCACATGGTGGCTTTCTTTCATCCTTATAGTACTGTGTAGAAAGCTGAATTCCACAGTGGAGAGGTGTCAGTTTATCTTGCATGAAGATTGCTGTCAGCACCAGCACAATCTTGAGAAGCACACTGCATCATCCAGCATCCCCTGGTGTTCCCTTTAAAGCTATACTCTGCCTTTGTGTTCCTGAAATCCTTCCCTGGTATCTGCTAACCTCTGATTTTTGTCATTTCAAAAGTGATACAAATGGATATGCAGTATGTCCCCTTTGAGATTGGCACTTTTCACATGGTGGACCATGCTTATAGAGTAAGTCTGCTACACCAGACTTTCCAGAATAGAGTGAACTTCATTCAGAAAGCTATTAGTTGTTATCTGAATGCCAATTTGCTGAGAATCACTATGTATTTTATGCACTTTTTTTTTTAACTGTAGATTTTTGCAAAGAAAAGTTTTATACTATTTGACTCTCAGCTTCCTTCAAGGTGGGTGGGATCCATTTTTATAGAGATGGAGATACAAAAATAAGTGACCTAGCTGGGTGTAGTGGTACACACCTTTAATCCCAGCACTCTGGAGGCAGAGGTAGGCAGATCTCTCAGTTCAGGGCCAGTCTGGTCTACAGAGTGAGTTCCAGGACAGCCAGGGCTACACAGAGAAACCCTGTCTCAAAAACAAACAAAACAAACAAAAGAAAAGAAATAAAGAACAAAATAGAGACTTTTCCCAGAACCTAGTGTGAGTAGTAGAGTTGAGATTATGTGTAGTCTTCCTGGCTTCCAGACTTCTTCCTTTAGCACAGTACTGCAGATCCAGTGATGGGTGACCCGGAGGCATTTTCCATGCACCCGGAATTTCATTAGATCCTCTATAGCACCAGCAGAGCTGTACACCAGTACATTTAGGGACTGAAGGATGAATACTGCACCTATGAGACCTGGGTAAATATAGAAACTTTATGGGAGAAATTTTAGAAAAGTTCATAGACGCCAAAACTTACCATTTTTGTTTTGGTTTTTGAGGCAGGGTCTCTCTATATAGTCCTGGCTGTCCTAGAACTTGCTACACAGACCAGGCTGGCCTTGAACTTACAGAGCTCTGCTTGCCTCTGCAACCCTAGTGCAAGAGTTAAAGGTGGCACCAACATACTCAGGTTGGACTTCTTGTTTAAAGACAAGAGTATCTCTTTTGTAGTCTAGGTTGGCTTTCAAGCCACTTGAACTTAGAGCAGTCCTCCTGTCTCAGCCTTGAGTGCTGGGATTGCAGGCAAGAACCTTCACATTTGACTTCATTTCAGACATTGTCTATGGAAATATGCATCTAAGGCAGCAGTTCCTTGTGGCTAGGTTCCACCTTTGCTCTGGGTTTTTCTTCTACTAGAATGCTTTATAGTGCGGCAGTCTAACACATTTCTTTGATCACTTGTAGATTTTGGCACACATGGTAGATACATTAGAAATAGTTAAAGATGCCTTGCTGTATGTCTTGTATGGTGTGAGTAATTATGGAAATGTTCTTTTTAGATGATTTAAAAGGAGAACTAGATGAGTACATCCAAAGATACCTGCCTGCAAAAGTCAAGGTCATAAGAAATACGAAGCGTGAGGGATTGATCCGAGGAAGAATGATCGGAGCAGCCCACGCTACAGGTATATCTACACTGTGGCTCTGTGGTGCTGGACACCTACAGAGGTCCACAGAAAGCTGTACATATGAGTTACTGTTCTGTTGCTTTGAAGAGGCACCATGTTCAAGGCAACTTATAAAAGAAAGCATTTAATTTAGGGCTTATGGCTTTAGAGAGTGAGTCCATGCGTGGCAGCAAGCAGGCAGATATGGCACTGCCTCAGTAGCTGATCCTCAAGAAGGAGGCAAAGACACAGCTAATTAGACCTGCTGTGGCTTTTGAAACCTTAAAGCCTACCTCCAGTAACACACCTCCTCTGACAAGGCCACACCCCCAATTCTTCCTAAACAGTTCCACCCGTTGGAGACTAAGCATTCAAACATGAGCCAGTGGGACCATTCTCATTTATACCCCCATATCACATTTTCATTGGCTATTGCCCAAAGGAATGAAGACGCTTGTTCTGTTTGAAAAGATTTTATAACTCTGACTTGCTGTCCCAAAGCACAGAGTACAGAGATAACTGCTAGAGCTCTTCCTGGCCTCTCAGTTAATTATTGGCCTCTGAAACAGGTTTCTTATCTTGTTTGCTTATATAAGTAGAAAAGTCCAAGCTAACATGTAACTGAACTTTTAAAAATTTAATATAGAAACACTTAACATCCAAACTACTTGACTTGAATTATGCTAATAATTGTTAGTATGGAGTGCACATCTCTGGAGTCAGTATCAGGATTCCACTCGGTAAATAAGATTGATTTCTGCGCTGTTCCTGGGAAGTTTTCAAGTCTCCATTATCCACCATACACTAATCTCCCCCTGACAAGCAAAGAACAGGTGCCAGTGCAGCCTTCTGCAGAAGTCTCACGGCAGTGAGTGCCTTTTGTGCCTTTTTAGTTTCTTTGATCTGGTCCCAGGCTGGCTTCATTCTTGCTATGTAGCTGAGGTTGGTCTTGACCTCTGAGCCAGTGTTGGGATTACAGACATGCACCCCCACATCTGGCTCTATTTCTTTCTGTGCTTACCTAGAAAGACAGGGTGTAAGATTGGCATTTCTGATTTTCTTTTGTTGATCATGACTAAAATATTTTCCTTTAAACATATAGACAAATCAATTTGTCAGAAATCATGAGGGCAGTTTGACAAATCCTGACTGGAGGGGGTCCCTCACAGTGGTGTCAGCTACTTCCCTGCTGTAAGCTTCTCTCTTTCAGAGCATCCCCACCCAGTGATGCTGGGCACTGCCAGTCCACTGTAGCCAGTCCACTGTAGCACGGCCTATTGTACTTTCTGAGCTTAGCTGGGACTTCACTTTTGGAATTTTGTCTTTTTCTCTAAAAACCTACCATGACCTGAAGCAGTGGACAGTAAGGAGAGCAGCCCTTCTGCATCCAGTCAGAGCCAGTACTTTGAGATCTGCATCTCCAGGGCTTTAGCCAAAGACTAAGTCGGTTGGCCTTGCTGTGTCTTTGGAGATGGTGAGCTAGAGACAGCTGAGAAACCTTGAGGGTTGTGCCATTTGCACCATTGTACTGTTGCAGTGCATTCTTACTGTTACTGTATGATCTGGTTATCTCCATTCAGCTGTGACATAGGATTTGTCAGGTTCAAGCCAGTGTGAGGTCACTACGGCCTGTTTGGTGTGGCCAGATGGAATCTTACTGCAGTCGGTTAATTAACTTGTCCTCATGGAAAAAGCAGTCCTCCCGGGGTTAGGAAAGCTATGAAGACATTTCTTCATATGGAAACCCTGGCCTCATTTTCTGTTGAGCATGGCTGGTGCTGGGGAGTACACCTTCTACGTTAGGTAGCAGCTGGGTGCTATATGTCCTCATTTAACTGGATAAGCAGGCAACTGTGTGACTAACTTGCTGTCATCACTGAAAACTTTGAGGTATTTTTGTCAATAATGTCTTAAGAAGTCCTGTCAAATCTACTTTGATGCTGCTGTCTCGTAACATTCAAATTTCTCAAGGAAATGTGGAGTTATCAAAAACAACAGTTTTTAACCTTGCTCGCATTTATCAAAACTCAAAGACAACAGGATGAAGTTTTGTCATTTATATCTTGCTAATTAGAAGGTTGAATGGACTCCTTAGGGCCCTGTGGGAAATGGTAAGAAGTGAGCTGGAGGTAGCACAGTGGAGAATCAGGGGAAAAGGTGATATATATGGACAGTATCCCACTGTGGTTGGCACAGCAGTCTGGATTCCACTCTGCGGGCCCCACTCCTCTTCCCAGAAACCGTAGTGTAGTGGTCACCAGTTTTCAGTGACGCTGAGCCATCAGTGACAATAATGGTCTATAAGGCAGGAGTGTACTGAATAGATACTGGAGTAAAATGACTAATAAAGCGGGCTCTGCACAGCTGGCCACTGCCCTGCACCAGAGCACTTTGGGCCTGGCTGTCGATGGGAGAGGAGGGGTCTCCTGAGTTGCCTGACAGCTTGTTTGGGGCCATGCACAGAATTTGTACCCTCTCTGAGAAGAGTGTACATTTCAGAGAAAACACTTGGCCAGAGGACTAACCTGAACCCAGTTAGCAGTGCAGAGGGTGGTTTCTTGGTGGGGTGGTCATGGTGGCTATCCATAGTCTAACATATCTAACATCTCCACCCATGCTGGTTAGCTGCACTTTGGTCAGTGTGACGCACCACTCTTCTGTCTTCTCCCTTCACCTCTGCAGGAGAAGTTCTGGTGTTCCTGGACAGCCATTGTGAGGTGAATGTGATGTGGCTACAGCCCTTGCTGGCCATCATCCTTGAGGACCCGCACACAGTGGTGTGCCCTGTGATTGACATCATCAGTGCTGACACACTCGCTTATAGCTCATCCCCAGTGGTTCGGGGAGGTTTCAACTGGGGGCTGCACTTCAAGTGGGATCTAGTTCCCATGTCTGAGCTGGGAGGTGCTGACGGCGCCACGGCCCCAATAAGGTAAGAGAGGTTGGAAGAGTCTCACTAGCCTTTCTTTAGGGAAGAATGGTACATTGAGGAAAATTGCTTCTTTGTAAAGGGCAAAGGCGTTGACTAAACTTACCCAGCATTTTTTTGTTGTTTTGTTTTTGGTTTTTTTGAGACAGGGTTTCTCTGTGTAGCCCTGGCTGTCCTGGAACTCACTCTGTAGACCAGGCTGGCCTTGAACTCAGAAATCCACCTGCCTCTGCCGCCCAAGTGCTGGGGTTAAAGGCGTGTGTCACCACTGCCCGGCCAGCAAAAACATTTTTAAGCTGGGCAGTGGTAACACACACTACACCTGGCCCAGTGTAGTTCTGTATAAACCCAGCCAAGAGTTAAGAATAAGAAGCTGTCAGTTGCCCATAAGTGCTGTGTAGCTTGTAAGAGGCGTGAATAGGTAACTCTTTCCTGGGCTGGTGTGGGCTCCCCTGTGTGCTGTGGTCTGTCTCAGACTCCTCTCCAGTCCATCACCATAGGCTGCATATATCTTCGTCTGAGACCAGAAGTATATTAGATTCCAAATTTTTTTGTTGCATTTTAGAATATTTGCATATCTGTGATTGGGTATTTCAGGATGCGACTCAGGGCTAGCCGGAGTAAACTTGTGTCCCATACATCTTCTCAACAAGAAGTCACATCAGTCATGTTTTTAAGAGTTTTTAAATTGTTTCTTACAATATATTTTGGTCATGTTCTTTCTCTTCACCAGCTCCTCCCAGATATCTTCTCCTTACTCACCCAACTTTGTATTCTCCACAAACAAAACAAAGCACACCTGAAAACACACCCCTGGCAACTATCAATTGCAAATACTGTCTTGGCTGTCTTATTTTTGATTCCTTTGAAAATACTTTTTAAAAAGTGTTTTCAGACATTTATAAATAGGTTTTGTTGTTTTAAAGACAGATGGGGCTCATGTCATGTAACTGCCATACCTGGTTTATGCAGTGTTGGGGATTGAAGCTAGAGGTTTCTGCCTGCTAGACAAACCCCTTACCTCTATGCCTCATCCCTAGTCCATGTGTAAATGTTTTCTCCCAAGCTTTCAATCTTGACTTTTGTCTTGAGTGTATTGAATAGTTATTTTGAAGTCTGCTTGATACCTTCATAATTAAAACTTCTTTACATCTCCACATTATTGTGGACTATTTCTCTTTTCTGTGATTTATCTCCCTAATTGCCTGATTATTTATCTGTAGGTAGTTTGGCCAGTAGAGCCCACCCGTGATTCCTTAGCTCAAGATCAGAGGTCAGAAGCCTGGAAGTTGGGATTAAGCCTTTGGGAGGTGTCTGCTGCAGCTTTTCTTATTACCAGACAGCTGCGATCTAAGTTTAATGGCATTGTCCTTTGTGGGCAAGCTGCTGTGGGGGATGGAGGAACCCTCATGTATTTTAGCAGTTATCAGCATCCCTGGCCTCAAAGCAGAGGTTAGCAGTGGCCCCTCCACCCCACCTGTATGCCAAGCACAATGACTGTAAGTATGTAGGGTTCTGAAGGTGCTCTAACTTACAGATGTCACCGCTGGCTTAGTCTTCCACTCTGAGAGCCACGGCTGATGTCTGTCTTACTCAAAAATTTGAGACTTTCTATGGTAAGTCCTGGAGTCAGGTTTTGTTCCTCTCTATCAGGTCATCAAAAGGAATTGTAGTCATTGCCTTTGGGTTCCTATCAAAATCAATTACAATAAGAAAAGTACCTTGATACTTAGAACTTACGACAGATACCTAATGTAGCCTCAGCAATTGAGAAAATTCCAGTGTGTGACTTAGCTTGTTCCCTATTAGATGACCATGTTTCTTCCTTATCTGTTATCCTTTATTGTTACCTCTTCTTTAATGGCAGCTAATCTTCTGTGCCCCAGAGTCACAGGGACTTTGTAAACAGTAGGTAACTGGCTCTATTGAATGAGCACAGACTGTGGTCCTTTTCTAGGTCACCTACAATGGCTGGAGGATTGTTTGCCATGAACAGACAGTATTTCAATTATCTTGGACAGTATGACAGTGGCATGGATATCTGGGGAGGAGAAAATCTGGAAATCTCATTTCGGGTAATTTTGATTTTGTGTGTGTGTGTGTGTGTGTGTGTGTGTGTGTGTGTGTGTGTGTGTGTGTGTGTAATAGAATATAATTGCCGTTTAAGGGCAGAGAGAACCTCCTGAGCAGGTGGGCCCCACCGACTGCTCTGAATCTGTCTGCAGTGTCCTTGTTAGTCCAGATTACAGCTTGTCTATTTATAGTTTAGAAACATACCGCCACATTGCTGTAAAGGGCAGTTTTTCTCCATAATTTTTCAGGTTGAAAGTTTATATAGAGATCAGTAGTTCAGTTTTCCTTTGTTCTCTTTTTAGCAAAAGGAAGCGAATCCCACAAATGTTAAGTGAATATACACTCTCACATGACATGGCATGACATGACATGACATGCATATGGAGATCAGAGGACAACTTTTAGGAAATGGCTCTCTGCTTCTACCATGTAGGTCTTGGGGATTGAGTCCAAGTTGTAAGAGGTTTTTGCAAGTGCCATCCTGTCAGCCCTGGAGCCGAGGTCTTATGTGTGTGCTTTGGTACTCATGTGGAAGCAGTTTGCAGGAGCTGCCCTCTCCTGCCATGTGGGTCCTTGGGACTGAACTTGAGTCATTAGGCTTGGTGGCAAGCAGTTTTACTCACTGAGTCATCTTGCTAGCCCTAGAATCAAGTTCTTTTGAATCTGAATCACTCTGTATTATTTATTTATTTATTTATTTATTTATTTATTTATTTATTTATTTATTTAAAAAACAAAACAAAACTTTGGAGCTGGGGAGATGGCTCAGTGGTCAAAGCAGTAGCCCTGCAAGCAAGTGTAAAGGAGTCTGGGTCCCCAAAACCAGTGTGAATGCCAGGTCGGCATAGCTCCTCACCTGTAATTGTAGCCTTGGAATGTAGACACAGATCCCCAGAGCAAGCTGGCTAGTGAGACTAGCCATACAGGTGAGCTCTGGGTGTGATTGAGACCCTGCTTCAAAAGTATGAGGCAGAAGAGTGACAAAGGAACACCCTCCACCCTCAAGATAGAACTTTTATGTAGTTTACGTATATGGGTGTTTTGTCTGCATATATATCTGCACACTGGAAAAGGGCATCAGATTCCATTAAAGGTTGTGAGCCCCCATGTGGCTGCTGGAAATTGAATGTAAGACTTCTGGAAGAGCAGCTGGTGCTCCTAACCGCTGCGGTACCTCTCCAGCCCCAAGATTCCCGGTATTAACCTCAGGCCTCAGTGTTCACTCTCATGTATGTGCAGTGCATTTGTATGCTCATATGTGCCCACACACATGCAAACATGTATACATATGCAGGGACAACATGTAAATACATACGAAAACAAATTTATAAGTTATAAGAAAGTACATGAAAACAGAAGACCAGCTAACAGGTACTCCTTGTCCTTAAATCCTTCAGAGCAATCCCATCAATGCGGCAACACAGTTGGCTGCATTTTTATTTCAGAAGGAGCTAATTTTTAGATGCCCCACGTTCTTCTGAGTATACCTAGTAAGAGAGGCCTCTATAGGTTGCACAGCCACTGTCCCTAAAGGGCCACTCATGAAGGTGTGTGCCACTTCAGTCTGACAGCTGTCCCGTTTGCCCCTGGCAGATCTGGATGTGTGGTGGCAAGCTCTTCATCATCCCCTGCTCAAGAGTAGGACACATTTTCCGAAAAAGGCGGCCGTACGGGTCTCCTGAAGGCCAGGACACCATGGCACACAACTCCCTGAGACTGGCGCATGTTTGGCTGGATGAGTACAAGGTGAGTGTCTGGTGTTGCTTTGGTGGTGCCTTCCGTGCCCCTCCTGCCTGCGTCTCCTCGGCTGACCCTAACTGCTATGCCGGTCCTCTCTGGGCTTCTTTTCACCAGGGTTCATTCAGTTTTGTTCTCACTCTTTGCTGAGTGACGTTCCAAGCGTCAGAAGCAGCTGTGTGTGCTGCTCACAGGCCACTCAGCATTGCTTTCCCATTTCTACTCCCTTCCACAGCTTTGCTTTCTCTGCAGCCTCTTTAAATGTATGATTTACAGGGCAGTTTTGGAGCATTATGTCACATTGGTTTCACCTGTGTCCACAAGCCCTAGACAATGCCTTATCTGTCCCCTGGCTCCACAGTCTTTGATAGAGCTCTCACACATTTGTACACTTTTCTGTGGCTTTCACTGGGCACTTGTGTTTAGACTGGCCTGTGTAGCTGTTCTCAGCACGTCACTACCTCCTATTGTCAGGATACTTTGTCCATCATTTGATGGGTATTCGGGTTGTTTACACGTTCATTCATTCATTCATTCATTCATTCTCTCTCTCTGGTTTTTAGAGATAGGGTTTCTCTGTGGAGCCTTGGCTGTCCTGAAACTCACTCTGTAGACCAGGCTAGCCTCAAACTCGCAGAGATTCACCTGCCTCTGCTTCCTGAGTGCTGGGATTTACTTGTTAATTCTATGAAAAGATTGCTGTGATGATTTGTGTGCAGTTGCTACTGTCATTGGTCTCTAACTCTATCCTTCTGCCTTCATGTTCTGGGATCACAGGCATACATGCACAAGTGTACCTGGCTAAGTACCTGAGCTCTGGCTTTGGAAACAAAGCTGACTAAGGGAATGTAATCTGAAGCCCTATAAGGTAACTAAATGGCAGCAGATGCCCAGGCCTTGAAGTGCTGAGGAGGAGAGAGCAGGGAACAGAGGCAGGGCACAAAGCATGCCAAGGCTCTGTTTGTCTCCTGTCTCTCCTAACCCAGAGCTCCTTGTGGATAGTTATCATTCCCTTGTCATGGAAGGTTCTGTGGGCCTGAGCAGGGGAACCTTGCGAGCTCTGTTACTGGGTCCATGATTGATGCCTGGGGCTCAGCCACGTTTCCAGTGGGCGTTCCAGTGTCAGTTCATCCGATGGCTCCTCTTTTCACTGATGCCTATTTTCCCAGGCAGTCATGTGAGGCTGCTTGCCGAGTGCAGTAGTGTGTACTACTGAGCTGTCCTGTCTTCCAGGAGCACTTGCACGTGACACTCGGCAGCATCTCTTCAACTCGACCCAAGGCTTGTAAATGATAAGATTCAACTCTCAAGTAAAAGACTGAAGAAAAAAAAAGTCATCAGGACTTGGTAGCCCACACCTCTAGTCCCAGCAGAGATAGATGATGTTCAGGCCACCTTGTCTACATAGTGAGTTTTAGGGAGACCCTGTTTCAAAAACAACACAAAACTAACCATTATAAGCTTGTAAGTGTGCCACTACAGTGAAGTGTATCAGTGTTTGGAAGAACTGCATAGCCATAGACCGGTGTTTCTCAAGTAACTAGGACATGTTTTGTAAGTCTTGCATGTGTAGAAAGATCATTCAGAGAGGGCACAAAGCCATGTGCACCTCCCTGGTATGACTCTTCTGTATTACGGTAAGTACAGGTCAGAGTTATTGAATTATAAGCTAGGCGTGCTGCTGTGCAGTGGTGATCCGAGCATGGGGAGGCCGAGGCAGGACTATCAGTGAGAGGCCAGTCTGAGCTGCATGTTTGCACTGTCTCAAAAAACTACAAATAACTGTTAACTGTATTAAATATTTAATACAAGAATAACTACAGTGACCTGTAATAGGAATTTAAAAATATTCCTTCTGTTCCAACTGCATTTTTTCATGAGGTTATATTTTTAAAACAGTGAGATGGCTCAGTGGATAAAGTGCTTGCTGTTCAAGTCCTGAGTCCTACCTAAAGGTGGAGAGAGAACCAACCCCATAGAATTGTACTGACGGCCACATATGCACCAAGGCATGTATCCCTCATCATCCTAGTAATGTTTTCTGACTAAAACAGCATACAGCCATATACATATGAGCCATCTAATAAAATCTACACATTTTTGTATTGAGAATGAGTTTCTGTTAATTAAAAAAATTAAAGCTATGTTGAGTCTTTTTGTTGTTTGTTTTTGTTAGTGGTGATGTTTCACTTATCTGCTGACTTAAGAGTTTTCTCCAATTTGTCTTCTGTGAAATGGAGTTTATGAGTTTATGTTATGGTTAGTGACAGGCAGTGGAAAGATCCATCAATATTTTTTGACATTAAGAAAATACAGAACTGTTTTCCTCACAGACTATCTATTTCCAGCAAATTTCATTCTTTTAAACTTAGGAGCAGTATTTCTCCTTAAGACCTGATCTGAAGACCAGAAGCTTTGGGAATATCAGTGAGCGTGTTGAACTGAGGAAGAAATTGGGCTGTCAATCATTCAGGTGGTATTTGGATAATATTTACCCTGAGATGCAGATACCTGGCCCGAATGCCAAACCTCAGCAGCCTGTTTTCATCAACAGAGGACCCAAGCGCCCCAGAGTTCTGCTGCGTGGAAGGGTGAGGTGGCAGTCCTGAGGGTTCCACGGGGAGGGGCAGAGCAGGAAGTTTTTGAGGTGCTGTGATAATAGAAATTTAACTGTTCTCTTGGGGACTTCCCTCTACTCAAGTAGAAAAGTTTAGAAATCTCAAATGTGTTTGCTGTTTTCACCAAGGTCAAGTACTTACCTGTGCTCACTGCCTTGGAGGGACTTCTACCTTTTGTAGGTTGTGTTATCTTCCAAGAGCAGAGACACAAGCGGGACACAGGCAGTGTGAAAGGACCTGTCACAGGGATAAGCAGGAATGCAGCAGCTGCTCCTGTTCAGACTCAGCTCTTGGAACCAACTTCAGACAGAGATTGAAGGTGACAGTTAACCAGTATAACATGCAGTAATATTTCACGCCAACACATTGGCACTCCTGAGGTTAGCAGAAGGCACACTGGACCCTTTTCAGTAACACTTAAGGCTTAGGGGTCTGCCCTGAAGTTACATTGTTCCAAGTAATTTCTAAAACTGCCCCTCTGGAGGCTGGGGAGATGGCTCAGTTGATAAAGCACTTTTCAGCCCAGTGTGGGGATTGGAGTTTTGGATCCTTAGATTCCATGTAGACACTGGGCAGGTGTGGTGGCCCACTTGTAATTCCAGTGCTTGGAGGGTAGAGACAGGATCCTTGGAACAAACCCAGCTGATAACCCTGTGCCTCAGTGAACAAGGAGGAAATCTTGCGCGGGCATGTACACACAAAGGTATGCCCATCTTAAACCTGTGCAGACACGACATACACAGCCAGAAGACTGCTGTTCTTATCTCCCTCTTTAACCTCCTAAGGGCATATCTCCCAACTTTTGTATTTCAGGAGAATTGAGCCTAGCACTTTTCTCCTTGTTTATAAAGCCCCGGACAACTATCTCAGTGTTTACTGGGTGTTAAGTAAAGACAGCTATTTCGTGCCCATATAGTTGATACCCCTTCCAGCATAGATCTTTCCAGATCAGCATAGGGTTTTGTTCTTTAGCCCAGACTATCCACATATTCATGATCTCCTGCCTCAGCTCAAAGACTGATTGAATGACAGGCCGAAGTCACCATGCCTGGCTTTATTTCCTCATCTTCATCTTGGCTTGTGGGTGCTTTCCTGGGACTGTGACAGCACTTCCCACTCTGTGCACACATCCCCCACGCACCAAGGGGTCTGCATGGGAGTCTCAAGAGTACTGTCTTCTTTTGTAGCTCTACCACTTGCAGACCAACAAATGCCTGGTAGCCCAGGGCCGCTCCAGCCAGAAAGGAGGCCTGGTGCTGCTTAAGGCCTGTGACTACGGAGACCCAACTCAGGTGGGTTACACCTCCCAGTGCATAGTCACCCTGGGGAAGGAGGCACTTTCCTGAAGTTTTGGGTTGCAAATGAACTTTAGGGACAAAGACTGCTTTGTCTTCTCTGAGTTTTTCTGCCTTTGCTCATTGCTTGTCAGTTGTTTAGATTGCTGTGTTTTTTAGTATGGCATGGGGAGTGCTCTTCAAACCTTAAAGTCCTCAGTAGATGAACCAGAGTGGGATTTCCCTGACCAGGTTTATGGTTCATTAGGGGACACCACAACAGAGTTTTTGTTCATTTCATCCACTTAATTTCAGTAAGTTTGTCTTTTCAATATTAAAATGTAAGCAGATGATTTACTTTGGTTTGTTCCTGTTGAGGTTGCCAGCATAACCTAACAGTGATTTAGACCGTCAGGACTAGCCTGTGACGGCCATTCCATTTTTGGGTTAGCATTGGTATCACATAGGAATAGAAAAAACACTTGAGCTTTTAATAAATAGAATGTGTAACTGGACATTTCTAGAATATACTGCTTAAGAAAAACTATTACATGAGCGTACACACGTGGAGGTCAGAGGGCAGATCGCAGCGGTCAGTTCTTGGGTCCTGTGGGGACAGGAATGGGACTGAGGTCATTAGGCTTGGCAGCAGGCACCTTTTCCCCACTGGGCCATCTCACTGGCACAAGTTAAATGGTTTTAAATGTACTTTGTTGTGACCATGCAGACTTACACAGATACTGTAGCTCCTTAGTAATCAAAGCATAATAAGCAGTGCATTTCCTTGGTTGTACTGGTTTCAAGTAGCCAGTGCAGGGTCCAAAACAAGACTGGATGTTCTAGCACTTGATGGAGAGTGTGTCTCACTGAGAAATACTTACCCTGTTTGAGGCTGGAGCCTGAAACCAAGATCATCTGCACTTAGATCCAAGGGAAACCCTGCTTCAGGGTGACCCAGGTGAAATCTGTCATCTTACGGCAGACATTGCTACCTGAAATTGGGGTGCGGTACTCTGCAGAAAGGCTGGGCTGGAGCAGCTTATGCACACCATTATCCAGCAGAAGAGGGCTGTGGTGATGACCAGCTTTCCATGCTCTTGCCCACAACTCCTCTAGCTCCTTAAAGCTTTACAGGTCTGGGAATTAAGAGAATTCTGTCACCAAATACTAAAGTTGGAAACAATTTACAATGGTGTGATCACTTAAGTTCAGTTACATCAGTGTGCCGCTGCCTGGGTTCCTTAAGTTGGCTGAGAAGAGAAAGAGGAGTGGCTTTGTTTTGGCCTCAGTTTTGGAGGGCTCTGATCATGGTTGACGTTCACTCATGTTATGATTGAGGCCACAGCAAAGGGGACAGTGGTGGGAGCCGTCCAAGAGTGAAAGGGAGAGGAGGGGCAGCCCCACAACCCCCTTCAAGGACATTCCCCAGCGACCCAGAGATAGAAGGCCCCCCTCACCTCCCAGTTGACTGTTTCAGATGGTTGAGGTGTTGCTGGGACCAGTGTGTCTGCTTGTGGAGACCTCATGGGACACACTAAAGCCTTATCCAGGCCCTCACTCCAGTACCTAAATCAGCACTTGTTTTTAAAATAATTTTTTGCTTTGTTACTAGGTCTGGATTTATAATGAAGAGCATGAATTGATTTTAAACAACCTCCTTTGCCTCGACATGTCAGAAACTCGCTCATCAGATCCACCCCGACTCATGAAGTGCCATGGGTCAGGAGGGTCCCAGCAGTGGACCTTTGGGGTAAGGAGCTTATAAACAAGGTTCCAAGGACAGGAACCTGGGCTTTATCTAGTCCTGATGCTTCTGCATCTTCCCTGCATGCTGCAAGAATGTTTGTTTTTAAATAAAAGTCCTTTTTCAGAAGAACAGTCGGCTGTACCAAGTGTCTGTTGGGCAGTGCCTGAGAGTTGTGGACCTGATGGATCAGAAGGGCTCCGTTGGCATGGCGATCTGCGATGGCTCCTCCTCTCAACAGTGGCGCCTAGAAGGTTAAAGGTGGGCCTTGGCTGGAGACAACTTAATTCACCTGATTTTGTCCCTCCTGCCATAAATCAAGGTGCTAATGAAGGATGTCGCTGACCGCAGAAGGCAAGAACCTTAGTGGAGGGTGACCATCTCGGGAGCTTCACTGGAATTTGGATTATTTCTGAGCTGCTGTTAAGGGATTCTTACTTATCCAGGGAAAACAAAACAAAAAAACAAACAAACAAAAAAAATTCTAAAGAGTTGGGTCTACATAGTATAAACCCAGGAAGTAGGCATTTCTGTTCATATTTATGTTTCTCATATTCTCCCTTGGAGATGGAATGGTTTCTGTCTAATCAGGAACTTGTCACAATTTCCTTTCAGAGAGGACTTCATAAGAGATTTTTTTCTACTTTTATCATGTTTAATGTTCCAGATAGATTTTAAAAACTGGTTGAGTGCTTATTACTTTTAGCTTCAGAAGTTATCATGTATATTTAAGAGGCATTTAACTATTATAAATTATTTTGATGACTTAATAGACTGTCTACATTAAATAAAGGATCTTTCTGATCATTTGACTAGGATGTTTGCCTCTTCCATCTGTCTTGCTTTGGGGCCAGTCTGTGGTCTGGGTGACTTGGGATGTAACAGGAAATACTTCAGGATTTGTCTGATGGCCTGTTAAGCTAGACAGTAGTTGCAAACTTCAGGAAGTGGCTATTCTTTAGCTTGGCCTGAGTGAATTTGGATACACCAGTTTGCCTGCGAAACTCTTTTAAAACTGCCAAGTAGAAGGATCTTAGAGAAAAATCTCCCTGATATAGACTTCAAAGGTCAGCGGTCCATCTGGGAAGCAAAAGGCAAGAAGTGGATTTAAACTCAGCAGCAGCGGCAGTGGCAGCAGCAGTGAGCACGCTGACCCTGTGTTACTGAATGAGGAGTGGGCTCCCTTAGAAGACTGGATAGGGATGCAAGAGCAACTGCAGCTCCCACAGGAAGCTCAGTCTGAAAAGGAATGGACAGACAGGTATTACCTTGTACGGACATTATCCACATATCTGATGGTTAACGTGTGGCAGAGGAGATTTCAGCTGGGAGGACTACTAGAGGTGGAAAGAGCATCCTTTGCCTATGGCAAAAAGGTTCAGTTCATCCACAAGAAATAATCCAAACCCATGCTGCCAGAACTAGAAATTTCAACAGGCATATCTGTCTAAAATTATGGTGAGACATTTAAGCATGCATTTTAAAACCTGATAGACAGCATACTGACACCATGACAATACATGACAAGTGGAAAAAAGTGGCAAGAACAGGTTGGCAGGATATGATAACTCAGCAAAAACTATGAAAGCTGCCCGGAGAATGGAGACAGACAGGAGGAGAGCCAGATGGAACCCTGTCCTGTCACTGAGCCTCTCAGCTGGGAAGAACAGCATACAGTATCTGTCCACCAAAGGGCTTCGTGAGAATGTGGAAAACAATCCAAGGGTCCACGGTTCTGGATCCCCTGAGAAATGACAAGGTACACAGGTTCCTCACCAGATGACAGCACTGACTCCTGTACAGTTCCTGAGCACCAGTGGGACAGATGATTCACCAGCCGCCAACTTATCAAGTTGTATATCTCGGCATGTTCATCTGTGTAGAATTCTGGCAACCAGATTAGTTGTTGTACAAGGGGCCAACCATTACCTCTGATGATTTGGTTTAGTCTATGTAAAAGTGTTGGGAGGGAGGAGGGGGAGAGCTAGAAGTGGAAAGTCCTCAGCCTAAGAAAGGACATTTATAGGTAACCTCATTAATATAAAAGTTTTGTACAAAAGGCAGGCTTCCTGTGTTCTCTCTCAACTCAGGAGCCTTTTGCTTAGAACCCTAGCCAGGGCAGTCCAGCAAGAAGTCAGGCATGGATTGAGAAATGAAGCAAGAAAAGTGTCTTCATCTGTAGAGTGTGACCAAGTATGGAAAAAAATAGGAAGTCTTCAAAATACTTCCACATACTGTCCCTGGTCACAGTGCTGAAATTCCATTACATTTCAATCCCAACAAAACAGAAATGCACATGCACATTTTGTCATTTTCAAGTCAAGTATTTAGGTCAGGCAGCATGGTGGCATTCACCTTTAATCCCAGCACTGGGGAGGCAGAGGCCGGTAGATATGAGTTCACCGCCACCCTGTCTACAAGTTTCATGCTAGCCAGGACTGTATAATGAGACAATATATAAAAACACAAACAGATTCCTCCAACCCTCCTCCTCAGCCAATATTTAATACACTACTTGAAATAACCAACACATTATAAAATGGGCTTGCTCTTTTAGGGATTTCACCTGTGTGTGGTATCTAGCAGAGGCTTCCAAAATCTATACTTGCTCAAGGGATTTCCCCCTCCACCCTTCACACACTGGGAGCACACACAAAGCCACTGCACTCACCTGCACACTGATGCTAAGCACCTGCCTGCTGAGCCATCTCCCTGATTCCCAAATCTGGAAGAACTGGTTTCATCTGAACAAAACTGGACCTTAATTCCCTCTATCCTCTACAGAACTCGAACTCAGTCAAGACAGATCTGAATATAAAAGCTAAAATGAAAACTAAAGGAGGAAAATGCAGAGGATTGTCAGGACTTCTGTAGACAATGATTTGCCAAACAATGCAAAATAGTAACACAATGGGACTTCATTAGACTTAAGTACCTGTTTAAGACAACATGGGAAGGTGAAAAAGCTTAGACTTATATTCTGTGCATACACAACTTTTAAAAGTTAACTGCTCAGTCCCCAGGTTGGATATGCAGTTCATCACATGAAAAGGTGCTCGGAGTCAGTTGCTGATGAAATGCAGCAGATGCCACTTTACATGCATTATTAACAAGAAGCAGACCTGCTGTGGATAGGGGAGACTGACAAAGGCTACATGGTATGGCTTAAGCCTCCCACCAATACTCACAGGAACCAAAGCAACCAGTAAATAAGAATGTGACAGGATAAGAGACAAGAGCACATTAAAGGAAAGAACTTAGCTGGGCAGTGGTGGCGCACGCCTTTAATCCCAGCACTCGGGAGGCAGGGGCAGGTGGATTTCTGAGTTTGAGGCCAGCCTGGTCTACAGAGTGAGTTCCAGGACAGCCAGGGCTACACAGAAAAACCCTGCCTCAAAAAAAAACCAAAAAAAACAAAAAACAAAAAAATAAAACAACTTCCTGTTAAGTTCATTTTTTTTTTAACTTCACTGGAGGTGAGGTAGAAGCATACCACAGCTAAACCAGTCAGCTATGTATAGAATGCCAAGAGACAGATTGGGTTCCCACAGCCTCCCTCAAGTATAGTCCCACTGACCTCCCAATGGCACCATTTTTTTTTTTTTTTTTAAATCACCACCTCCCAAGTAACATCAGACTAGGCTAGAGCCTCCTACACATGGGTCCAGGCACCAGCTCTCTTCAGACACAGGGTCTTGGGGACTGAAGGACAGCAGTTCTAAGTGACAAGGTGAGACCTCTTGTTATACATAATTCAGCCCAGAGTCTAGGGGCAGAAAGAGTGGCTTTGAGGAAAATGAGTCCTGGATGTGGCTTCCCTAGGGACACTGGGTGTGAGTACACTGCTAGCCTCCTGTGCATCAATCTTAGAAGCAATGCTTTGGAAATGGTCATCACATTGGGAGTTCAGAAGGAGAGAGCAGGAATGCTGGGGAAAGGTGGTGGTGGTGGGTACTGAATGGCTTAGGAGTTTGTGACTGAAGCTGGGCATACCCCCCAAGAGACTTACTGGTAAAAGTTCCACTGAGGGAAAGGAAGCAGAGTACTTACTGTTATTTTTGTGGCTAGCATTAAACAGTTTGAAGAATTCTCTAGAAAATAGTTTTCAAAACTTGAACCCTGTTCTTCAGAAAAAACTTTAAAAAAATCAACCCAAGAATGCTGCACAAGGAGATGCAGACATGTACAGGTCTGCTAAGACCTGCCTGCATGCCACATACAAGCTTAACAAGACAGGGCAGCAGACAGGGCAGGCAACTGACCAGAGAACTAGATGATGTGTTGAGAAGCCAGGTTCCATCTTCTAAGGGAAATCTCAAGGCACCTTTAAGAGTGACAGGTGGTGCTAGGCTCCACAATTGATGGCAGGTTTGGGTGTCCAGAGCATTCAGAAAGAAGCTAGCGATGCCAGTTTGCTCACTTGGTGAAGGAATCATTTTGCTTGGCATCTGTCTGGTGTCCTTAGTATACAGCAAAACTTTTAGCCTGTCAGATGAGGGGGGGGGTTCGTTCATCCCAGGGAAGCAAGTGTTAGAGACATATTTAAAGGAACAGTGGCCAACATTCATGCTGGCCCCACTGTGCCCCAGTACCTTTGTGTTCAGTACAAGGTGCCAAGTGTGCAGCCAAAAAATTAGATGTGGTTGATACTGTTGACCAGCCTGGGCCAGCATGGAGCTGCAGTCTTAGGGCTGCTCCTGTTTTCATGCTTAGGAGTCACTGTGAGGTTCAAAACTGAAACTCAGGGTCATGGGGGATACCAATGCTGTCTGATGGACAGATGCCGGCACGGTACAGTCTTCTGCAGTCTTCTGGACATATCTTCTTCCATGCTCTTATTGGCCCCGGGACAGTATTTAAGTGATTAGTCTAATGGGTAAGATTTTCCCATTCTGGCCTTGATAGGCAGTGAGGGGCTAGCATTGTTCTAGTAAAATGTTCTAGCATTTCCTTCCCTCAGCATCTGATGGTCAGTGTGCGTTTGGAGGCAGAAAGGGCATCTTGTTTACATTTATGTAGCCCAGGATAGCCTTAAACTCACAATCCCCCTGCTTCACACAGGATTCAAGGTGTGTGCCACAATGCCTGCCTCTTAGCAGCTGTATCAAGTTGAATGTTATGTCCATTCAGTCTGACAGATCTCTACCACACAGAGGAAAACTGAGAAGTAGCTTGAAGGAGGGAAAATGAAACAAAACCAAAACCCGTCTAGGTGGCCCGGCAGCAGCACACAGCTGTTGTCTTGGCTTCTCAGGAGACAGATGAGAGGAAGGCGGTGAGAAGGCTGCTTGAGCTTGGGCAGCACAGCGAGACTTCATCTCAGACACAAACCAGTGAACACAAACAAGAACAGGCTTTAAACATGAGGAATGATCTTTAATCTGCTGTGTTGCACCCCTACCACAAGTTTTCTTCCATATTTGACTGAGGGAGAGGAGCCCACAGGTAGGGAGCATGGCTAAATTTACATCCAAATATCTAGACTAACAATTCTGAAAGATACCAAGCAGAACCAAACTCCGAACATGACCACAGCCCACAGAGAACACAGTGCACATTCTATAGATGTAAAATATTTTATTTGTAAATGGTGATCTTCTAAATCTGTGTCCACAAATTCCAAAACCCATAACACTCTGTATACTTCAAAAAATTCAATTTTTGCCAACATTAGATACTATTATACAGAACAGAAAACAACAAAACTCGGCAGGACAAATACTGGTAGGATGTCAGAGTATTGTACAAGAGAAGAAAAATATTCAAGAAACAAATTTCATACAGCTATTTATCAAGAGAAAAATATATACAATTGATTTATTCTGTAAGATAAAAATACATCATGCCATATACATTACAAGCTGAGAGCTGAGGCACTGAATGTACGCACAGCTCACAGCCCACGCGAATTGTGCACACAAAAACTTCATTTTATACTTAGCCTGTGAAGTGTCAGTACCAGAATTTTAAGTACAAAATAAAAAGCTAACCTGGTTCAAATGCTGATTAAGTTTCTACACGCAAACACAAAACAGTGTGTTTTTATTAAAGAAATGTAAACAAACAAGTCCATACAAACACATTGTAAAATTACATCTTCAAAACCCTATTGCCAGAGTCCTGCAGCTGGGAGCGTAATCACATCTCTCTCTCTCCATCTCTTTTTTTGTCTTTTTCAAATTTTTATGTTAAATAGAAGGCTAAGGAGTTGGGTTAGGTCCCTGCTACATGACTCTTATGTTTACATGATTCTGTGAAGTTGGAAGCAAAGTTCTAATCAAAACTACTTTTGCTGAAGAAAAAATTCAGCCTCCATTTGGGTTTGTGTTTAAGCCGTTATTCACAGTTATCACAAATTGTAAGCACAAAAAAACCTGACTGAAGAAGTAGGGATGCAACAATATAATAGGAAACATTAGTTTAAATCACAACAGCTATAAAAGTTGTCGTTGTAGCACACGCGCTGCTGTCAGAAGTTAGGTGTAGAAAACAAGCACTAAGAGATAGTTTCCAAAAAGCCCAGGCATACTGGGGCAAAATTTTGGTTATTACATAATTATAATGGCATATTTAATAACACAAAATTATATTGTAACATCCCTACCACGGTTATAAGCACCCGAGCTGCTGCAGCGCCTGGTAGCATTTGGTCAATAACTATTTTTATACTGTTTTTCTCAAAATATTTACATATTTGTACAAAGTAACAGGGTTTGTTAGTTCTGCAGGTAACAGCAGCAGCTTGGCTTTCTTCTAACTTTTATTTAAAAATAGCTTCATTCACTTATTCAATAATAAATACAAAAAGTTTCTCTTATTTTACAGAAATCAAAAACTACAATAAACTGACTCATGGAATCAAGTATTCAAATGTATTTAGTGCAAGTTATTATCCCTTAGCTCTATCCCTAAGGAAGTCATCTCAGTACATTCCTTGATCAGTGGTGTCCACTTTAGTTAAACTGAGGCCTGCCCCTGTCAGTAAGGCGTGGCCAGCACTCTGGACAGCCCCCTTCGCTGGTGATTTCAGTCTTACATTCATAGGAAGGCCCCCACCCTGGGGCAGGGCAGCCACCGGCTCTTTGCCCCAGTAAAAGTTTCTCCTTAGTGAGACTTAACAAAACAAAACAAAACAAAACCCACCCACAAGGAAACAAAAGGAAGGAAAGAAAAAAGAAAAAAGAAAAAAAAAGTGCTGGACCATTCTGTGACTCTGCTGACCTCAGTGCACAGCAAGGCAGCCTAGCTGGCTCCTTTGTGCTGTGTGTCCTTCAGACAGGGCTGAGGAATGAGAGCTCCCAGAAACTATTTCTCAAAAAGTCAGAAAACAAAAATATCTTTCTGTCACAAAATCCAATGAAGTGTTGAGTCGCCTCTTCCTAGGGACGAGCCACCCGGTGAGATAGCAAGGAATGCATTCAGTTCATCCACTTCCGGCAGTTCACCGCTCCACAGTGACATGGAATCTTGTGCTGGTCATCTTCAAAGTCAAACTTATAATCATAGCAGAGCTGCCCACGGCAAAGAGACAGTGTGAGAAAGGGCAATGAATGCCCCATTCTATCTCTCTTGTATTTCAAAACCAGCAAGTAAAACAGACACAAGCCAAAGCAAGACTGAGCTTCTTTAGGTCCCATGGAACCTTGGGGTGGTGGGGTATCCCAGAGGGAAATGGAGCTAGAGGTGCCATACTTTAACAGGAAGTAGTTTTGTGGCATGGTGATCCGGATGTGCTGAGTCTCTAACTTCTCACAGTCAGTGTTCTTTCCACCACTTTGGGTGAGATGAAGACCAATACTCCCTCAAACCATAGATGATGGCTCCCTGGTTTGGACAGAGATGAACTGGCCCTTGCCAACATCATGGCTTTCCCCTTCTCCTTTTCCTCATGCAGACAGAAGTCTCTGAAGAAGCTGCCTCTATTCAAAGGTCCTATAGCTAACTAGAATTTGTCACCATGGAGAGATGGAACATTGCAAATCTACCATAAAAATGATCGGGGCTTATGTCCAAATTCCCGTTATTGCTTTACTACCAACATCTGTACCTGGCCTAACATCTTTGTGACTATAACGTAGAGTTTACAATGTTAATGTTTACCTCCACCAATCCCAAATCTGTCTTTAGACAGCATCTAAAACCTACCAACACCTCGTCTCACCAATTAATGTACAGACCGAGGACATTCTTTGGTCCTGTGATGGCTAAAGTCAATCCTGTCTTTTCCATAGTCGAACACGATGGAGTTCAGGGTATCCTGAATCTGGTTTTCAACCATGGCCACTCATACTTGGCTCAGGGTAAGCTAGTGTTTCCCTTAGAGAAAAATCTGTTTGGATCAAACTCCAGGCCAACTAACTGGGTGGTTGGAAAGCAGCATGACTCCCACCAAGTAAGCTTTACACCTCTGTCCCCTCGACTCCTCAAACCTCATAAAGCCAAGGGAGGGGAAACACAGTCAATCTTTTGGGTCTTTCCTAACTCAAACACCAGCCACTATCTGGAAGACTGCACAGGAAGGAAAAAGTTGCACCTGTCGTGAGCAACTGCACTGGGAAGAGAAGGCACTGCCTTCTCTTAGGTGTTTGTTGAGTAATAGGATTGGCCACACTGGAGGATGTATAGAAGATGACACACAGGGGAGTTACTAGACTGCTCTTCAGGGTCTGTCCTGGAGCGGTGACCCTTAACCTAGTCATATAAGTATATTCCTAATTTTAAAGGCAAGCTGTACAAAGACCAAGTAAATAGATATGATCTCATACTCTGCCTACAGAAGACTGGGGCTTCATCACAGTGAACACACCGAGGCTTCCTGACAACCGCAGTCTTCCCAAGAGCTTTGCATTGGATACTAATTCCAGATTTAGAGCACTAAATTCAAGGTGCTGATACTGTAAAAGCCAGAGCTGAGGCATGTAAATAGGATGATTAACTGAGGATAATAATCACAGGTGAAGAGCTAGACCAGAGTCACCTCTGTGAGATACTCAGAAACAAATGTCTCATCCTACATGAAACATTTTAAAGACAAAACAAAACCACACACATTTTATATATATATAAAAGATGTGAACTTTTCTAAGTGCATATGAGCAGTCAGGAACATATGGCTTCCCAAACTTGTGCCTATAGCCCCTGCAATAATATATCCTGTGAATATATCAAGTCCCTGTGATTGTCAGAGAACTGTGACAGGCACCATCTTGAAAGGGGCTTGTCAGACTGTCCAGATTAAGGGACAAAGAAAGGAGGCTCCTAAGCTACATGGTACTATATGGTGGGTTTCATGTGGTTTTATGATCTACCACAAGGAAGAAGCTGGCATTTGAAATAAGATTAGCAGATGGCAAACCTCTGGGCAGAGGATGAGCCTCTTAAGAGTGACAGGATAGGAAGCCGCAGGGCAGAGCTGCTACACCCTGGTACAGACAGCAATGAGCCCTTCCCCCACTTACCTCTTCTCCTTTCTGGATCCTCCTGTTAGAGCTGATGATAATCTTGTGTCCTCTCTCAAAGGTCACGACTTCAGCCACACAGTTAGGGGCACAGGAGTGGTTGATGTACCTTCAGGACACATCAGAAAACTCAGTGTGCAAACAATAAAGAACTTCCCACACACAGAGGAAACTTAAGACTGTTTCTATGGATGTGTTAACAAAGCAAGTACAAAGCTCCGCTGCCCAGCCACAGTGGGAACACTCCTACCCTAGCAAAGCCCTCTGGGCCTTGGTCCTCCTGCCTCACCTTGCAGGCCCTCCTGTGAGTGTGGCATCAATCACGTGGTCATTGTCCATGCGGAACATGTATACACCTCGGTTCTAAAGAGAAGGCAGGTAGTCATCAGTGTGAGCTGAATCTCCCTCCCCTCACATTCAGTCTGTGCTGGAAGCAACCTGGTCACATTCCTGCCGACCCTACCAGACACAACTGATGCATTTATAATGTGTCAGAGTGACCACCAGATGAGGGGCAGTAATCTGTAGTTACATATGGGCAATTAACACCAATTGCAGAAAGATGACAGTGAGCTATCTATGTAAGACCGCAGGGTGGCTTCTGTTCACGACTGAGCATGTATGGCTGTGCTCTCCAGATGTCTGCCTGGTCAGTTTATACAGTACCTGAGACTCATAAAGCTTCTCTTTCCGGTTTGCAACCTCGTTTCGAATAATGGTTCCAATGTACTCGATGACCATGGTGTGTTTTTCAATGTCTCTAGCAGCATACAGGCCCAGGCCCTAAGTGGAAGGAAAAAGGATTGTAAGTAAACATTTCAATAGACCCACAGACCTTTATTATCTTCATCAAAATGCGCTGCCCTTGGCGTCTTAGGAAAGCCATATTTAAGGTTTAGTTAAAAATCTAACAGCATTGCTCCTTTCAGCGTTAGCACCATCACAATGTTCCTGCATCCTCTTCTATACTGTCCTCAGGCCTGGCTCACTGTGATGACAGTGCGCGTGTTAGCTGTCTTTGAATGAGGTAACCCTGGATACCCCCCACCTTTCACTCTGGAAAGATTCCACAGGAAGGACCTCACTGCATGTCGCCCGTCGGTCAGCACTGGTCATCCCCAGCACCAGTACTGTTCACAGCGAGTCAAGTAAACAACAAGTGATAAGCTGCTCACTTGCAACATCCTACACCAGCAACACCAAATGGACTAAGACAATCTCTAGAAGTGCTACTGTGGCCTGGCTGGCTGCATGTCCCACTGTGCTTGCTGAATTACAGTAATCAAGCAGGTAAGCTAGTGCCTTCTGTATAAAGTTAGCCCCAGGGAGCCCTATACAGTAAACATTCAATACACTAGGAAGAGGGAGAAGAACTAGAAGGGGAACTACAAAGTTGTTTCAGATTTGACTGAGTTTCCTAGAAATAACAGGATACAGCAAAACAGAAAACATTACTTTGTTCTAGTATCAGGAAAGGTGGAAACAATTCAGTTTTTGGAGTTCTTCCCAATAAAAAAATTCTGAGGCGAGTAGAGAAATGTACAGGATGCTGACCACTAGTGAGCTGTTGGGGATTGATTCTAGGGCTTCACATGGGCTGGTAAAGCCCCGAGATACATTCCCAGCTCTTCTTAAATGTTTTGGAAAAAGAGCTCACTAAGCTGTTCAGGCAGTCCTTGAACTTGCGATCCTTCTGCCTCAGTCAGCCTCCTGAATGGCTGGGATGACAAAAAAAACCTAAACTGCCTAACACACCGAAGCCTTATTTAGCAACTTATACTGTCTACACCAGTGCCTGGTACATTTTGTACTATCTTAGAGGGGGCAGAAAACAAAGATGTGGGGGAAATATCATACTTAAAAAAGGAAATAAATATGTTCATAGATAATCTACATTTTATTGCCCTAGTTTGGGTTTGTGCTTTCAATTCTGACCAAGGGAGAAACTATGGAGAAAAGGAGGAATGGGAATCAAGTCCCCCTCATGGGACCTGCCAGAAGCTCCTCACTGGAGCCCATTGTAAAGAGTTGGCAAGTCAGCGGTGCCAGCATGTTGTTGACTTCAGTTTGGTTGGTTCCAGGTGTGACTCAGATGTGAACAAGCCAGAACATAAAAAGAATGTGAGTGCATATCAGTGCCATTTGGGTCAGCATAAGTAGGCACTCCAAACTGTGTCTGAAAACGTATGGTATGGGAACAGCAATAGCTGCAAGATTAAGTTTAGCAAAGTATATTGTATGCTAAAATAGCATTACAATTATTGGCTACACAATGAAAAAAAGTTTAAAAAAATTCTATGTATAGATAAAAAACTAGAAGAATACAACCTAAGTGTGTATACAGAAATGATATAAACTTGTATGCTTGTCTATATAAAAAAACAAACAAAAAAGCCCCCCCAAAAAACTCAGTTAAGAAGAAAGAAAGATAGAGGAGTTCTGGTGGGCATGCTTCATACTGGAAAACATCTAACCCTGCAAGCTAGTACAAACCGAAAAATGGACAAAGGTCACAAAACATGTAATTCTCAAAAAGACAAGTCCAAAGGCCAGTCATGAGAAGACAGCTTCACCAGAAGCCAGGAGCTGTAAGTAAGACTCAGTGTCAGAGGCTGGAAGAGATGGTTAAACCGCTTCTTTCTGTTCCAGAGGAACTGAGTTCAGTCAGTCCCCAGCACCACGCAGCAGCTTACAACAGCCTTTGACTCAGCTCCAGAGACCCAGTGCCCTCTGCTGGGCTCTGTGCACATACATTTTCACTCGGTGCACTTACTCACATGCAGAGATAAATAAAAATGAGAATATATTCTTTTAGAAAGATCTCAATGTCAGCGTACATCTGCCAAGCTGACAAAATGTAAAAAGGTGAGAACACCTACTATACAACGGAGAACCAGGATAGAGTCACAGACTGCAGGAGGAAACCAGCAATTATGGCCTTTTGGGAAAATATATTATTAAAAGATAAAGTAAATATAGTTTTAGATAGAAGCTGTACTTTTTGGATTATACCCCAGAAAACTGAACTATCAATACATAAGAATATTCATATATATGGGACAGTGATGGCACAGTATTTGTTGTGAGATACGGTCAATGGCCGTGCAATGGTGTAATCACACTCCTTCACTGTGAATCACCACACAACTTACTGAGACTGCGATGGGAGACTCAGAGAGCTCTGTGTTAGTGGGGAAGTGAGTATAGATAATGTCATTCAGTCTCCATAAATGTGCCCATGCCTGTGTCCCTACCACCATTACCACAGTCACTGCAGATGTGCGTAAAGACAGGAATGGTGAGAAAGGATTTGACAGAAAGCCACCTCTCAAAGATGACCCAGGAGTGTCAGTGAAGATGGCATTTGCTACAAAAGCCTGGCAGCCTGAGGGCAACCAGTGTGACCCGTGGCCAGGAGAGCACTGCTCCCTGGAACTGCCCTCCAACCACGCGAGTGCGTGCGCAGTGACAACACGGAGAGTGACTGAGGGTAACTGTAAGGTGGAGACACAGACTAGATCCTACTAAAGCATTCCTCACGAGTGGGGACAGGCACAGAACGAGCAAGCTCTAACATCTAAAATGCAAGTGAGGAGAGAAGCAACTGGAAGCAGCAGAGACAAGGCGCTAACATGTCCACAGAATCTGACAGAGGGTCACAGCAGAGAAAAAAGGCTGAGAAACAAGATGAAACAAAATGACCAAGGCTGAAGGGCACAGAGCTGCTTGTTAAAATGGTTAAGAAAGATCAGCAGGTAAAGTAGAAGACATTTCAGAAGAGCGAAATAAGGAAACCAAAATCCAAAGTAGGAAAGGAATCCATAACGAAGGCAGCTGTCCATCTAGGTCATGACACTGGCTGAACCCCTCCAGAGCTGGGTCTGTGGAGGTGGGCAGGCTCCTGGTCTATCAGCCTCAGAACTCATGGCTGATGCTGAGAGTCTGGAGAGTTACGCCTGTGGACTTAGTTGTTAAAAAATAAAAAAATCCATGTTTTCTTTCCAGCCTCCGCTCCTGGGAATGTCAACTCTGAGACTATTAATAAATGCCTTACCCACAAGCTTTGGCGCATTCTCCAACTAGCTCGTAACTTCTTTAACCCTTTCAAACTATCCTATGTCTACCACACGGACAGTTACCTCACCTTCAGTCCCAACCTGCTTCTTCCTCATTGTTTCCCCTAGCATCTCACTTAAATCTCTGTGGAATCTCTCCCTGCATCTCCTTTTATTTGCTCACTAATTCCCAGAATCCTCTCCCTTCCTGCCATTATCCCACCTCCTATTTCCTGCCTCAGCTCATTGCCCATCAGCTTTTTTTATTGACAAGTGATACTCAGCCTAAAGGTCTCAGTGCTCCAGACTAAAGGATTCACCACGAGAAAAAAACGATAAAGAGAGCCTTATGCTAGGACATTTGCAAAATGTCTGAGAACAAGAAGATTCTTGTTTTTTTTTTTTTTTTTTTTTTGGTTTTTCGAGACAGGGTTTCTCTGTGTAGCCCTGGCTGTCCTGGAACTCACTCTGTAGACCAGGCTGGCCTCGAACTCAGAAATCCACCTGCCTCTGCCTCCCAAGTGCTGGGATTAAAGACATGCGCCACCGCTGCCCGGCTGAACAAGATTCTTAAACCACCAGTTAGGAAAGCACTTGCACTAAACTTGTAAGAATTTTGATTGTTGATGTAATACCTCCTGTACATACAAGCTGGTTTCCAGGAAGAGGCTGGAACTTGGAGGAGGATGGGGTGATAGACACTATTTAACAACATGAGTTTGGGGACTGCAGAATTTGACAAAGTAGGAGCTTCCCAGTTCCATTCTGTGACAGGAAAGTTGCTGATTAGACATTATCAACATTGAGACCACAATTGAAGACTACAGGTTCAATTTTTAAATGATTTGTCAATGGGCAGCCTTACATGTAGAGATACTCCTGGCACTGTCTACCAGGAACGTGCAATGATTCACAAAAAAGCAGTGCTAAAAAGATATAGCTTCCAAATCTGCAACGTCGCATGAATTTATCCAGTGTTGTTGAAGACAGAGCAGCCCTGATCTCCTGGCTCTATCTTCAAGTGCTAGCATTCATTTTAACTTTTAACTCAGTGCATTCAAAATCCAGTGCAACCTGCTTCTCCATAGCCTTTAACAAGATATAAAGACGTGGATTTCCAAGGCCTGCTTTCTACTTGAGATCTAGCACCAAGCTCTAAGGCTGCAAACCAGAGTCCTCATGTTAAAAACTGACAAGGTGGAATACAACTCTCAAAGCATGACTCCAGGGTTGGGATTAGTTCAGTGGTAGCACTTGCATAATACACACAAAATGCTAGGTTCAAATCACAGTATCACAAAAATTAACAAGCAAGCAAGCAAGCAAGCAGCTCTGATTCCATCTTTATACCCAATGTGCAGTAGTTTTTCCTACAGGGCATCAGCATCTTGAGACCTGACTCAATTTCATTCCTTACCTGGATCCGAGACCGGGCCAGATACACATTAGATTTCCATTCAGTCTTCATTCTCCGGTACTGTGATGACTTGGAGTGGACGAACTGCTTACTGTAGGGTGCATTCAGCTCTCCAGTGACTGTGCTCTGAAACGACTTTGAAGTGCTGGTGCTATTCAAGGTGTGAGGCCTACAGATGACGACGTACCAACAGGACAATAAAAGGACAACTGAAGACACCTCTGAATAATGTGACAGACACAGAAAGCTTCCTAGCAGAGACACAGAGCATCTTCTGAAATTGTCAGGCACATACACAGCCAGAGACAGCAGGGTTTGTAAGCAGCAGACAGATCAAGCACAAAACCCACTAAGGTGCCTAGAAACCCTGGGCTGTACTATGTGAAGATGAAACAAGATACCTTAACACAAACCTCTTGACATGGGCGCTCATTTTAGGTTCAGAACGGGCACAACCTGTGGGGTTAACGGCAAGGGGAAGCTCCATGAGAGGATTACGGCCATATCGGAAGGTGTAGTTTTCACATGCCTCAACCCCGGGTAGCTAAAAAAAAGAAGAAAAATAAACAAAAGGGTAACTCATCTGGCCGAGGAGATAATCTTCCGCCAGGCTCAGGGTGAAAACAATTTAGATATGGTTTTATGGTTTTTTTCCAGTCAGTGACCTATTTAATAATGAGGCTACGATCAGAACTATTTGAATAATGTATAAATCCAATTTCAAAACAAAACTTGGTAAGCCCAGGCCACTTTTTCTTGAGGAGAAGAATAACTCCCAGAACTAATAAATCAGCCAAAGCCCTCCTGCATGTGACAGGTCTGATGTTTCAGGTTACGGACAGGAAGCAGTAGTCCCAATATAATGAATATGTTTGTCTGGATGTTCAGAACTCAGAGCAGCTGGAGGTCATCTCAATGGTTTAGTTTCTGGATCTCTTCTCACTTCTGTCCAATGTGATCATGACACAAGGCTGTCACTCACTGTTCTAGCAGTTTTGGTGGTATATTACAGTCTACTTGAAAGTAATTGATATGTTCAAAGTTTCCTTTTTATTTCTTTATTTTTTGAATTTTCCATTTATCCCTGTGTGTGTTTATGTAGAGAAAGGATGAGTGTGCCGTGTGTACATGAGGCTGTGGTGAACCTTTGGAGGTCAGAGGATGAGCTGAGGGAGTTGGTTCTTCACCTCACCAGCTTGGTCTTCTTTTCTACAATGTTTTTTTTTTTTTTACAATTTTTTTTTTCCCCTTTTTCTTTTTGTAGTTTGGAGAATCCCACCTAGCCCTTGAGCTTTCAAGGCCAGCACTGTACCACTGAACTAGAGCCTTAGTGCTCTTCTGAGCTTTTCACAGTTCTGAGACAGGGTCTTGGAAGGCTGCCCAGACTGATCTCCAACTTATACACCTACTTCAGCATCCTAACTGTCTGGGGTTACAGGCCTTCATCTTCAGGCCTGGCTCTAGAACATAGTTCTAGTGAAATACATTTCTCTTTCGTTACACTTGACAAACGCACCTACATTCAGAGAAGACACTAGTCAGTGCTGCTGCAGTGGACCACCCACCCCTAGGACAGGGCAAGAGAGTGTCAAGGAAAGTTAAGAGAAGGGGGGAAAAAATCTGCAAAAAACCAGGACTTCAGCAGCTCAATCACATGGATAAACAGGACAGATCTACCTGCTCCTCTGAGAAACTCGATGCTAAGCTACCCAACTGACTACCCATACTCAAATTCCATGTCCTGGAGAGTAGGAAGGTCTCCATAGGAGCATTGTGAACATGCTGGATTAGCAAACAAACCCATCTTTAGACTATGACCATGACCAGGACTTACTGATTCAGCTATTCGTGCCACTGCGGAGACAGTCAGGCCAAACAGGTCTTCTCCTTTCAGATACGCTGGGAAAAGCTGCAGCATTTCAGATTTTTTTCTCACACAAGCCACAGGCTCCAAAATTTTATCCCAAACATCTATATATGAACAAAAAATAATTTTTATGATGAATTCCTTTTAGCTAAACAAAAATAAAGACTAGACACAGTACAAAACCAATAAAGAGTCACTCACAAAGACCTAGTAGTTTTCAAATAAAAACTGGCAGCAATGTAACAAACATGTCTGTCACGTGGCAGCAGCTTATTTCAAAGACTCAGTGATAGCTGGGGGAAAATAATGCCACCATAAGAATATCAGTGAACATGAAAGAAATTAGTGAGTTCAACTGGATATGGAACAAAGGAAATACACTATTAAAAGGGAATAATTCAATTAGCAATGGCGACAGATAGGTATTCCCTCAGATGAGAATTAAAACACAGAATGGGTAGTTTCTTTGGAAATATCTTTGGACTACTCCATATGTTTTTAAAAACTATAAAAACATTTAAAAAGCAGCTCTTTAGTACTTTCTACAACAGTAAAAATGAAAATAAAAATGCCCAGTAGTACAAAATGAAGTTTGTAATTCCCATCTTTAAATCTGAAGCTGAGATAGGACAAAATCATAACAATGCTTTAGATATGGTCCCTGCTTTCTGGTTCTGACCTTGAGAGAGATTCCAAGGTACCGCCTCTCCTGCTCAAGCCTGTATAAACTGCAGAACAAACAAGGTGCGCTAACACAGCACCCAGCAAGGTGTGCTAACACAAAGAGGCTTAAGATTTGCACTGACAAGTAAACAATCATGGACAAAACAGAGACACTGGCATGGAACATCCACTGGCCTGACAACAGCACACAAGTAGATCTACCTTTAGGTGACGAATCACTTAAGACCAGGTCCTCATGGCCTTGCTCTACAATCCTGATGACAAACACGGGCCTCCCATCTTTCTCCTCAATGGAGCACAGGTACCGGCAGCGTCGGTTGGCATAGCGAGTGCTCCAATATAAGCGGCTGGCTTCATAGCCCACTGGGAAGAGTGCTTTTGGAGAGTGGAATGCTTGCATCTGTTGTGGAAGCAGCTGACCAATGGTGTGGAAGATGAGGCTCCCAACACGAAAGGTATGGTCCCGCTCTCCCCGCTGCACAATACTAGCAATCTGTCGCACCTCATCTCGTTGCACATAGACCCTCCTGAAGACTGCAAAGTAACTTAACTCTTGCTCATGGATTCCCTTTGGTTTGTGCATGGGGCAAAGCATTGTTTTGTCCTTAAAAAACATGCATTGTGCTTTAGTGGCGCAAGTAAAATGATAAATGTTGGTACATCGAAATCTGTGACATCCACTGGTGGCACCTGTCTTGTGACAGAAGACACATTTCATTTGTAGACCCCTCCTCAGTGCTAGTTCCACGTTTATTAAAGCACCAGCCTGTGTCTCATAGACCTCTGTGGACCACAGAGCACAATTCAAGTGGACCCAGAGGTCCAAGTCAAGGTTAAGCAGCCTTGCTGGTCCATCTGTTAGCCCGTCACCTTCTTCGTGACAAAAGCAACACTTTCGGTAGTCTTTGGGTACAGGGTCGGGTTTAAGAGAAGTGCCCAATTTCTTTAGAAACTCATCTATTTCGTCCTCACAAGGTGGTTTAAAGGTCCCCTTGGGGATGACAATATGAATGCTCCATTTCTTCCATTTCATTCCTCTCCACTTTTTATTTAGCGGTCTACAATCTTCAAGCCCGACAGGAACAGTCCTCAGCCGAGGTTTTAGCTTGACTGTCACCTTGAGTTCATCAGGCTTGGACTCGACTTTGGCTGCTTCAAAGGCTGGAGGGAAGGCTATGGGAGGTGATGCAGGAGGGGAAACCTTTTCCTGGAACTGAGGGAGGCAGTGCACATCCAAAGTGGAGATATTGTTGCTGTACTGGTGAAATGCTTTGGAAGGCTCCTTCACAGGGGACGGTGGCAGTGATGGAAGGGAATCCTGGGCAGCAGAACGACACCGTGAGAGAAAGAAGGGGTCCGCACGCCGTAAAGCAGGGGTGCGGATGGTGAGAGGGTTAATGGTCTGTGACTTAAGGGGCAGGCAGAGATGAGGACATTTTAGGCATAGCAAGTTGACCTTGAACACTGAGGAGGACTATTTAGGAGTAATAGAGGCTGATAAAAGTAAAGGGCAAGGGGCTGCAGGGCCTCTCCTAGAGAGTCTCACTCTGGAGACTATTCTCTTGAACTTTCTTGGGAGACTCCCCCCCAATCAATGAGTTCAGGAGATCTAATTCAATTTGTACAACAGATCAATATATTCATGTTTTTAAGAACATGGCAGCATCACTCACAAAGGGTCGTCTCTACTCATTCCATTTTGAGTGTTAGTCTTAGGCGTCACCAATTGCCATGAGAGACAGAGAAGAAAGGAGCGCCCTGCCATGGAGTGAGTCACCCGGACACTCTGAGCCTCTCAGCTACGGCCAGCTGCTCAAGGAGTCGGGCCAGGAGAAATGTACTAGCACCTCTCAGCTATGGGACAGACTGTCATGCTTCTGCTCATATCCTCATCCTAAAAGGTGGCTCAGGGTTAAATCCAGAGTGGGCCACCCTATGTATCAGTTTAAGAAACTATATAATGAAAACCCATTCCCACTCTCTAAGAATAAATTTTAATTACAAGCCTAAATTTGCTTGTGACTTTGAATTTTATTATACTAGGGGCTAATACATGTTAAAAAAGTAGTTTGTTTGGTGAGTACTCTTTTGTGAAATCATATTAATGAAATCATACTGAAGCAGTGACAACTGGCAGCTTTACTTTACAGGAAATTTTTTCCTTCAAAATACATCATTAAAAATGCACCATTTGAACAACTACACTGTTAGATACACTGAATCCGTACACAGTCATACAGAGCAGCTGGACATGCACGCAACGATTTCTCTTACAATTAAGGAATACACAGAATTTTCTTATTTACAAACCTTCCCAACTGACCAATAAAACGAAATATTAATATTTAGTGAGCTGTTTGTAATCAGTATAATGTAAGATCCTAGTACCAATGCTCTATTCAACCGCATTCTTAAAATGTAGTTGAGCTAGAAGCTGGAGAGATGGCTCAGCAGTTAAGAGTACTTGCTGCTCTTCCAGGGGACCAGAGTTTGGTTCCCAGCACTCATGTAGTGGCTTATAACTAGTTGTTACTTCAGCTCCAAGGGATTCAGTGCCCTCTTCTGGCCTTAAGAGGCACCCCTACACATGTCATACACACACATTCATACTATACATATATACGTGCAGATAAAACTAAATCTAAGAAAAACTTTTAAAAAGTTTTTTTTTTTTTTTTTTTTTTTTTCAAAAAAATGTAATTGCCGGGCAGTGGCGGTGCATGCCTTTAATCCCAGCACTCAGGAGGCAGAGGCAAGCGGATTTCTGAGTTTGAGGTCAGCCTGGTCTACAGAGTGAATTCCAGGGCAGCCAGGGCTACACAGAGAAACCCTGTCTCAAAAAAATTAAAAAAAAAGGGAAAAAAATGTAATTAATCTGTATGTGGCAACACACACTTGAAATCCCAGCACTCTGAAGTTTGAGACTTTAAAATTTTTTTATTTTCTCAAAATAAAAACAAGATAGATATGCAGACGTGTGTGTGTGTGCGCGCGCGCGCGCGAGCCAGACTAAGGCAGTAGGATTGTGAGGGAAAGGCAGCTGGCCTCAATAGTAACATTAAAAGAGACATAGGATAGAACTCAGTGGTAAAGTAGTTGGCTAGCATGTACTGGGCCCTACATTCAACCCTCAAGGCCACTAAATAAATGAATGAGTGTAAAAATGTAATTTGAACCTTTCTACTTTTTGTCAAATGGTACGTATTTAAATAGGGGAAAATAGAGCTGCAAGCTATTTCAGGCTTGTCTGTCAGCTTGAGCAGCATCTAACTAGGATTTCCCTATAAGGCAGAAATCCCTCAATATACTTTCTCACTTTACCTTGTTGTCTGAATTTTTTGCTTGTGCAGTTGATGAATAAAGAATAAAGCAGTTATTACTACAAAAGACAATATCCTTTTCCATCCTTTTGGTGTTCTCTCGGGAACCCTGAAAAGCAAAGGGAAATGTATGGGACCTCAGTAAGACACAAGCTAATGAAACCAGTACCCCACAGAGTGCTCATCCATATCTCACTGTGTTCTAAAAACGTGCTCCTTGTCATGAACGATTTAACAGTCTGCTATAGCTATGTGGTTTGAAGCTAAGCCCACCTACTACATGCTTGTCTATCATGTCCCATGAGGCACTTTGTCCTGATGCAGGAGTCATGAGAAGATTAGTAAAGTACCTTGTTCACAAAGGTCAGATCCTTGAATGACTTCCGTACTCCACTTCCAAGAATAACCACTTTACAGTGACAGCACCACTGTGGTCGGAGCGATGCGCCTTCTGCTATGCTATGACTAGAATCTTTATATCCAGAAAGACCTAAGGAATGGACTTTTGTTAGCAATTAAAACTGACCAAAGATACAGGTAGTACATAATAGAAAATTAAACTATATCAATCGATTACAACATGGATTACTGACTTACTTTATATTATGCTTTAATAAAAATTTTCTAAACTCTGGTGGCAGTGCATCTAATATTTGACAATGAAGTACATATAAAGGAAAACACCCACTCCCAAACAGCTGAAAAAGGAGGCTAGCACAAAAGAATAGAACAAAAGCAAGCACCAAAATCCTCAAATATGTACAGTGCATCAAGAGAGCACAGATCTTGACAGGTAAGGTGATACTGCAAGTTCTATGGGGAATAAAGAGCAATGAGTACAAATGACTTATGTGATTTACAGCATCAGAGAGGAGTGAGAGCCAAGGTATACTGTGAACAAGGCCCGAGGGGTCAGAAGAGCAAGTCTACACTGAGGGAATCTCCTGGGATAGAGGGGTAGAGATCAAGGCAGAAAATGACTGGAGAAACAAAAAAGAAGCAGCCAGTAGCTAAGATTACAGAGTTTACACCTTTAACATAGGTAACTTTCAAGAAGAGTTCAAAGATGAGAAACAACCAGATTCTAGTATAAGTTTAGGGAAGACAAAAATATTATAAGGAATCCAGGGGATGAGGAGGTGGTGAGGAACAGGCTGGCATATAAGATGTCAGGGAGCAAAAGGAAAGCAACTTCACGGCAGGCATAAGGAAGATGTGACAGTTCTCAGAATGGGGACCCAGGCATTCCTGTAGGAAGAAATATGCCCTACAGAGGGTGTGCAGAGGCAGGAGGAGGTAGTGATAGCAACAGCAGCAGCAGAACAGAAAAACAATGCACAATCTATGGCTTCATCTGCACCACATGGAGCAGGCCAACTGCGGCAAGCGGCTCAGGGATTCTAAGAATAGAACTGGATAAAGGGTCAGCAAGCTGAGTCTTCGAGCAGCTTGAACAGAGAGTTAGTCAGTCTTGTTGCCATAGGTCAGAGCATAGAAACACCTCTCCTGGGCATATATCCAGAAGATACCCCAACATGTAACAAAGACACATGCTCCACTATGTTCATAGCAGCCATATTTATAATAGCCAGAAGCTGGAA